>CAWUFW010015939.1:0-334150 GCA_963921515.1 Calotriton arnoldi
TGTGCGTCGGTTGTGTGGCGTTGGGTGTTGTCCGTGAATTGGGCGTTGGGTACATGTCTGTGGCCGGCCTGTCACGTGTCATGTGCGTTCGGGGTGGGGCTGGTGTGTGTGCTGCTTGGTTGTGTCCCTGTGTCTGTGTGCGACGCATGCATGGCGCTGCGGTTGGCCTCTGCGTTGTGCGCATGTGTGGCGGCGTCATCGGCGCTTTGGGGCCGTGACGGGGTGGTTGGTTCCTAGTCCCAGGTGGTGTGTACACATGTGTTCCGCGATGTTTGGATTTGGCCTGTGTGTCATATGTGGATGCAATGGTGGATGTGTAGTGTACACGCGCTGGTGGGGGGTTGTCCGCTTTTTCCGCCCTTGCACTGTGTGCGCTGTTTGCGTGCACTTGTTGTGTGTGTGCCTACCTGCGTCTCCGCGGTACGTTGCGTCCTTGGTGGTGCATCAGCAGAAGCATGGGAAGGGCCTGCAGTGCTGGATTCATGCTCGGGATGCCGCTTCTTCGTTTTCCGTGCTCTGCGTCCGTGTTACCGCCTCTCTTTCACGTGCGGTGTCTCTTAGCCGTGGGAGCCGTTTGTTTGCGGCATCGTAATTTATACGCCGGGCGGGACGTGTTTCGTCGGACGGTGTGTGTCAGTTGTGCTGCGCCGCTACGTGTACGGGCGCACTTTGATGGCGGACGGTGTTGCTGGCTTGCCGGCGGTGTTTGGCCTACTTTACGCATCGTAATTGGACGGGCGTGTGGACTGCTGCGTGCCGGCGGTAACTGGTGGTTTTTGCATCCGCCAGCACGGCGGTTGTGCTTCCGCCCGCCATCGTAATGAGCCCCTAAGGCAGTAATGGGCTTTTAGGGTTCACAGATGGACAGTTTAAAAGAATAAATTATTTGTAATTAAATTAAAAGTGATAATGTTCTACTAAAATAATGATATTTAATGTTAAACGTTCATTAATTGTTTAAATTTAAATAATAAAACTGTGCAAGTGATACCACCTTACCTGCAACGTAAAGGCACACTGGATGTAATGACCAACAATACAAAAATACTCCAGGTGTACTTACCATGATGCAATGACTCCTGATGTAAAAACCTGCCACGTAATGCCTAATATTCGTTAAAGATGTAGGGATGAGTACACATGATGTTCTTACTTGGTCAATCAAGTATTGGCTAATTTTTGGTCCAGATAACTTGTTTTCAATTGTGTACTGTGGTAGACTGAAAGCACAAAATGTAACAAAGCAAAGATAACTAATCATTCCAGTAAATTAAAATGAAGGGGCATATTTACAAGGGAATGGCGAAGCGTGGCGATTAGCAGAAAATGCTAACACCACGCTTCACCATTCCGAAAACGAAGGGATGAGCCGAATTTACAAAGATACGGCACATCCCTGCGTTTTCCCTAGGGCTGGTGCTAAATTTAGCTGCCTTGCGCCAACGTAGGTGCCAGGGTGCCTGCGATGAGGAAATGATTGTTTATGTGCAAGAAGGTGTCCCTTCCTGCACATAAACAATCACAAATGGCGATTTGAAACTTTTATGTAGCACACAGAAGTTGCAAATCATCATTTTTTTAATGATTGTTTATGTGCAGGAAGGGACACTTTCCTGCACATTAACAATCATTCATGGCGTTTTGCTGTTTCTATGTGTGATGCACAATGCAGCACACATAGAAACAGCAAGAACGAGGAGAAAGAAAGAATTTCTCCTTGGTTTGCTGGTAATGAGACAGAATATCGAGGCCAAAAATTTTAACTACATGAATATCGAGTTGGAAATATCGTGAAGTGGAAATATCGGGTGCAAGAATATCATTGACAAGAATATCGATTTGAAGGTAAGTAATATCGAATTCAAAAATATAGAAGTCATTATTATCGTTTGCAAAAATATAGGGCCTCATTACAATGGCGGACGGACTTCAGTCCGTCTGCAATCGTTTTGGATTTGGGACAGGCCGCCTATAAGGCGGCCTACCCACAATCCGAATTACGATGCGACCGCCACCATGGCGGTCGCACTTGCCATACTTTACATTGCGGCGGGTGCTGCTGGCTGCAGCATCCGCCGCAATGTACATAAGGCACTGTTTACATTTCCCTGCACTACGTTACAGGCACCATGCGGTGCCTGCCACATGGTGCATGGAAATGTAGGGGGGCACCTTAGGTGCCCCTCAACCCTCAAAAGAAAGTGCCCGGGCTGAAGGGGGGCCCGCTATGGGCCCCCAAGGTCCCTTTCCGCCAACTTGTTCATGGCAGGTTATCCGCCATGAACAGGTGGGCGGAAAGGGATATCATTATCACGACGGCGGTGTCTGACAGGCACCGCCGCCATGCTAGGCAATGCGGCAGCTCTGACAGGACCATGGCGGTCGGAAAATGGCGGTCGGTCTTTCCGACCGCCACGTTTCCACCCGCCATAGTAATCTGCCTGGTGGAAAACCGCAGTACGATGGCAGAGGGCCCGCCACCGACAGGCTGTCGGTGGCTGGCCTTCCGCCATCGTAATCAGGCCCATAGTTGTTTAAAATATCGAATTTTTAATTAGTGTTATGTATTTTAGTATATATTTTAAATGTATGTGATGTATTTTTTTTGTATAAGAATTGTTTATGTTTTTTAATATATGTGTTAAATTTTTAGTAGTCATCAATTTTATTTTAATTAAATTTTGCATTTTTTAGTTTTGTAACGGGCTGTGGGTTTATAGGGGAATAGGGTGGGAAGTAATTTAATTATAATAAATTAATGATTATTTTTTATTTATTAATATTTATTTAATTGAGATTTTTTAGTGTTAATTGTGGGCAGTAATTTATTAATAATTAATTGGTTGTTAATTAATGTTATTTAATGAATTGGTAATTAATTATGGTAATTTGGGAATTTTTTTAGGTGCGGGTTGTGGGGTTTATAGGGGTAAAGGGTGGGAAGTAATTTATTTTCAATTAATTAATAAGTTGTTAATTAATATTAATTAAATAATTGAAAATTAAATATGGAAATTGTGTAATTAATTTTAGGTGTGGGTTGTGGGGTTTATAGGTGTAAAGGGTGGGAAGTAGTTTATGTTTAATTAATAATTAGTTGATCATTAATATTAATTAATTCATTTATATTTAATTAGGGTAATTGTTTATTTTTTTGTGTGTGGGTTTTACTTTTATAGGGGTAAAGGGTGGGAGTAAATTAATTTTACTTACTTTATAATTAGTTGTTAAATACTATTAGTTTTTTAATTGAAAATAAGTTTTGTGTAATTCATTTTTTTACAGTTTAATTTTAGCTGTGGGTGGTGGGGATTATAGGGGTAAAGTGTGGGAAGTTAATTAATTTTTATGTGTTTTAATTTGTTTTTTAATTAATAATATTTCTTTAATTGGTAATTATGTTAAATATGGAAGTACATTTTTTTTCAAATTTAGATGTGGGTTGTGAATTGTGTGGTGTTATAGGGTAGGAAATAAAAAAAACTAAATGTATGTAATAATGTTTTTGTTTCTAAATATTTTGTAATTAAAAATATTTATTTGTTTGACACTTATTTTTTAGTTTATTTAATATAATATTTGTAGGTATTTGTCATATGTATTTAAAATTATAATATGTTTTTATTTTTTTATTTTTCATATGAAATATATTAGTATTTTATTTTTAACATATTTATATATATTTGTATTTATTTAGTTTTTTAATTTTTTGTTTTGTTAATATTTTGTTTGTTTTTAATTTTGAACTGACTGGAGTGGGAATAGTACATTTTAACCCTCCCAGCGGAGGGTTAAAATGTACTATTCCAACACTTTCCCTTCTGTTGCACTGACTGGAGTGGGAATAGTAATTTTTACCCCTCCGCTATCCAACACTTTCCCTATTGTTGCACTCATTAGAGTGGGAATAGTAATTTTTACCCCTCCGCTATCCAACACTTTCCCTACTGTTGCACTGACTGTAGTGGGAAATGTAAGTTTAAAGATTTTTTAATAGTTTAATGTTTTAATTTAAAAAAAAAAAAAAATTATCAGATTTTATGTTATTGCTATATATATATATATATATATATATATATATTTGTAAATTTTATATAATTTTGAAATTATAAAATAAACTAAAATTAATAGTTTATTAATTGTTTTAAAGTAAATGTATATATATATATATATATATATTAATTATATATATTATGTATGTATGTTTAACTTTTTAATCAAGCTTATCTGTAATATTTGTTAAAATGTATATTAAATCTAATAAAAAATTAAATGAATTTTATTATTTAATATAGTTAATATTTATTATTTTATTTTCTATATATAAAAATCGATATTTTGTACAACTATATTTTTGACAGCAATATTTTTTTCTCTATATTTTTGTACTTACCTGTTTAAGTATAGGGAGTCAATATTTTTGCATTCTACATTTTTACTTCGATATTTTTTTTCATCTATTTTTTTGTAGTCGATATTCTATCAGTCAATCGTTTCGCCATGTTAAGACCAAGTTTTTCCTGGTCTTAATTTTGGCGCTGCCTTCTATTTACGCCACCCTTGTAAATAGGGGACAGCGTCAAATTCAATCGGTGTTGCGGCGGAACGCCCACCGCAACACCCATTGCCCACCCCTTTCATGCTAAGTATAACGTGAAAGGGTGCCTTATTTACAAGACGGCGTTAAGCCACTTGAAGTGGCTTAACACCGCCTTGTAAATAAGGCGAAGCCCCTATCGCCACAGGAACGTCGTTAAAAGTGACGTTGCTGTGGTGATAGGGGCTTATAAATAGGCCCCTAAGTATTTTGTATGGATTATGCTTGCTAGAAGCTGACGCTACTCCAGCCCTACCAGATTTCTAGAGAAGAGTCTTGCATTTCACTTAATACTCGAGGCCAACCAGCTTTTCAAAGGACTACCTAAGAAGCCTTTTCTAGGTCAGTTGGACATGCGAATGGCTTTTCTCCAGTTTTACAGGTTTTTCAGTAGCCAGCCTGATGCAGCCTACTCAGTCTCAACCCTATAGGCGGCTGCAGCGTGGAACAGTTACACTCAACACCCTTACAAGAAAAGCATACTGCATGCGAACCCATCGAGTTGTGTGGTGAGACCCCAGAGCAAGACACATAACTTTTCGCCCAAAAACCACTCAGAACTTGGTTTTGTGAAAACAATTCACGGGGCCATAATTATTTACAGCCAGAAAAACATAATTTTTATCAAGCAAAGTGAGTAATTAATACAAATATATACATAACATCTTTTTCAGGACACAGGTACACTGGACGTAGAAATTGCTAAGCTCAGATTCCAAAAAGTGCTGCTTCAAAGAGTCATGGTTGACCACCAAACTGGCCATTCTAGCATCAACTAGTTTACTGGGGCCCTTCACCTAACTATCAGGGGTGCTTGCTGAATTTTCAAACCAGGCTGCTAAGTCATCTAATAAACTGCCCCAAAACCATTCCAGAGGCAAACTTGAAGGGGACCCCTGGCAACCAACTGGGAGATGTCCCTGGGAAACACAGCCATAATTTGGTCCCTTGGCCCAAACTCCATCTCCCCCCATCCCCAGGGCATTACTATGGAGTAGACACGAAGGGCTAGGAAACAGTTGCGGAAGCTCCACCCCTCCCAGCCCCTGATTACCACTGGAGCTCCAAAGCCTATGTTTGGGATAAAAATGATCAAATTCAAGTTTTCACCTGTCTTTTGTAATGCCTGATGGCAAGCCTGCCTTGTGGCCTTCCATGAGTTTACCGGGCCACAGGCCAGGATGGTTCATTGAGCATCCAGCTTCTCTTGGCCGCCATTGGAGCTCACTCTGGCTAAACGCAGCTTCTGCTCTTCTGATAATGGAGTGGCCAAAAACCTACACGTTGACTTCAGAATTGCAAAAAAAGTGCTTCATTTTTGCTTTCCTAATTGTTGAATGTGTACAGTTCATTTACAGGTATTTACAATTTGTTGTGTGTTACGAAAAAATGACATCTTACAGCCTTTCCGTTCATACTTGTGTAACCCAGCAAGATTGTTGCATAATTCACTTTACTATTCTCTTTTTCTGTCTGCAAAGGGAGAGGAGTTTGTAAAAACCAGTACCCCTGTTAAAAAGTAAGCTGCAGTTTGTCAGTGCACATAGGCTGACATTTGACCTTGGTCTTTGAAGAGCAGCAAATGTAACAAGATAAATGCGGAATTTAAAGGCATTTTTATTTATGTTTGGATTTTCACAACCCACCAAAAATCGGCTCAGGAACCACCAGTGGGTCCCGACTCACAGTTCTAGCAAATACATTAGTTCTTCCCTACCACCACAGGTGTCCCAGAAACCCCACCCAACTATCAAGGGAAATCGGCCTCCCTGCAGCAAACCCTCAAGGAATGACAGGTACAGCTGAAAAGCTACCTATATAGAGTATAGGATTTAGGAAGGTCCATCACTGTCAGTAAGGAAGCGAGCGAGGAGCCTGGTGAAAGCAACACATCGTCTGCATAGAAGGAAATCTTAGATTCTTGTGCCACTAATGTAATTCCTGGCACGGTTTCAGTCTCTCAGATTAGGCAAGTTAGGGGTTCCATAAAGAGGATAAACAGGAGGGGTGAAAGTGGATATCCCAAAAGACGCCAAGCGGAGGTTGTTTTAAGTAACCCATGCGTTGTATGTGTGTAGTTCGAGAAAATCATTCCCATGAAATTAGTGCCCAAACCCATTTTTTTCTAAAGTGAGGCACAAGAAGTACCAATCCACCATGTCGAAAGCCCTCTCCGCATCCAAAGACAAAAGAACAGCAATCATCTTCTTAAATGAAGCCTTCTAAATCAGGTGGATGGTGGTTGAATATTATCATGTGTCTGGCGCACCTGAACGAACACTGTTTGGTCCGGATGGGCCAGAGATAGAAGCACATCATTTAGGCGAGAGGCCAAGACTTTGGTACAAAGCTTCCCGTCTGTATTCAGAAGGGCTATAGGGTGATAATAAGTGCACAACTTGGCATCTTTGCCCACTTTCGGGAGGATCGCAATAATAACTGCATCCATGGAAGATGTGGTTGACTATGTGATGGTACAATGATTTAACAAGGAGGTCAGCTTGGGGGCTAATTTATTTGCAAACATTTTATAAAATTGGGACACAAACCCATCAGGATCAGGGGCTTTATTGAGCTTAGTATATTTAATACCCTGCCTGACCTCATCCAGCTTGATGGGCTGTTCTAGAGTCTCTTTCTGCAGTTCCGTAAACTTGGAGAGCTGTATATCCTCAAGAAAGCATTCCTGGTGCTGCATCACGGAATAGGATTCTCCAAAATAGAGGCTAGAATAGGAGCAACAGAATTCATTGATTTTATCGATTTCATCGGTAAGCCTTTCGTCCTGCTCCTTTAGGAATTTCTTTGCCATATTCTTTCTCTCGCCTACCCCTTAGGATCCTGGCTAACTGAGCTCCCACTTTGTCTCCCGAGACATAGGAGTGTTTTTTAAGATGAGACAAGCAAGTTCCGCCTTGTTTGTGTAATATATATGCAACTGGCCTCTAGCCACAGTGAGCCTGCGTGCTGGTTGGAGCAAGGGATTTGTTATTCTCTCTTGCTCCCTCCGTATCTCCGTCTCCAGTTTTTGGAAGCCCAGCCTACAGAGGCGGAGCCGCTCAGTCCCAACTGTTATAATTCAGACACTGATAACTGCCTTAAATGTGTCCTAGACACCACCTGTCATCACCACTCCACCCCTGTTAATCTCAAAATATTTGTCTATTTGCTGACCTATCTCTTCCCGAATGACCGGGTCTTGCAGTAAGGCGGGCCTGAATTGGCACTTGATCAGAGACTGCGTGTGCTCCAAACTCCACGTAGTGTGCCTTGGCCATTAGTGCATTGCTCAACAGAACATAGTAAATGCGGCAGTGCAGCTGGTACATATGGGAGTGTAATGTGCATTCTGTATCAAGAGTGGGCAGTTCCAGACTAGCATCTTGCATACCAAGATTAGCTAGGGATTTCTTAAGTCTTTTAGAGAATGCCCCTGTATGATTATTCCCCGCCCTCCCTGTCTCTCTTGGAGTCCCATACAGATGTAAAATCCCCAGTCAGGGCAATCTTGCTTTGAGTGACTCCTACTAGCACTTATAAGAATTGTAAGGGGTAAGTGTCCTGAGCAGCCTTGTGGGCATAGAACGTGGCCAGAGTGATGGGGTGGTCCTGTAGGGTCCTGACTAGGATAGATATCTACCATCCTTATCTGCATTTGTGTCAGAGACCATGAAGGGGAGGTTGCATTTTAGAAGATTGCAATGCCCCTTTGCTTAGTAGAGGAGAAAGAGTAAAAAACTGTGTGGTACACACCGTGTTTCAGTTTTCCCTGGTCCCCCAGTTTCTTGAAAACGTAATGTCTAATAAGGAACAGTATTCAACCGCGAGGGCATGAAAATTCCCACAGAAGAGCAGAGTATTGGGACAAGACCTTTCCCTCTCCACCTCCAGTGGCCCCTGGACAAGACATGTCCTGTACTAGACCAGCCGGTGGGTGGAGAGAGATTAGACTGGACCACCATCCGAACTGGAAGCCATCCCTTTTACTTGTTCACCATGTACTCATCAGCTTTTGGACTTTGGAGTCAGCCCCAGGCCCTAGCCCAGGAGGCCCATACCCCCTCATGGAGCCCCATCCATGGGAACGTATTGTCTCAGGGGCAGAAGGGAGCAAAGTTCATGGAAAAGTGGTCCATTTCCCTATGTCCAGAAGCCCATGTATGCCCTGTTGGTCCTGGTTGTTCAAGGCTGGAGCCGTTCTTGATTCTTAGAGCGCCGCCGGGTGGGCACGGCCCCTTGGGTGACTTCAGCCGGTCAAGCCTGTCTTCTGGGAAGGTGATTTAGACCTCTGTTCTTGCTGTAGAGATTCCTGTGCAGCACCCAGGACCCGCAAGTCTAGCAGAAGGGCTGGGGTTGAGACGTTCATCACCATGTTGTGCTTATCGCCTAGTTCAAATGAGAGGCCGAATGGATATGTCCATCTATATCTCACTCCATCGTTCCGAAGTTTCTTAATGATCACCCTGAATTCGGCTTGGCGCTGGAGAGTTACATATGTGATATCCTGGTAAATGGCTCAAGACTGTTTGCCGATCTGCTGTGCTTTTTTCAAGACAGCTTCTTACACAGAATAATGGTGGAACTTGATGAGAATGTCTTGAGGCCTCTGCTGTTGGGACGGCCTCCTAGGGCCTGTACAATGAACTGTGTCCACACATACCTCTGGTTGGTCGTCGCCAAGCATGGATGATAGCATTCCTGTGACAAATTCTCTGAGATTGGTATCTAGGACCCCCCGGATTTGCAAATTTGCCCTCCTCAAGCGATTCTCGAGCTCCTCCAACATATCCGGGACCCATTTCAGCTGCGACTTCAGAGTGAGGGGCTTCAGCGAAGCACACGACTCAGACAAGTAGGTGTAAAATCTTACAAAATGTATTTTCTCAGTAGGAGCGGCTGTGCATCCATGCCCCCACAATAGTCGTGAATGTCTACATACTCATCATGAGACATTCATGTAGAATTCCTTCAATGGGTGCCAAAGTGGTGTCTGGGAGGCGGTAGAGGAGAGTGTTGACTCCATCCAGGTAGTGTTGTATTCCGCTTTAGGTGTCCGT
The DNA here is from genome assembly GCA_963921515.1 of Calotriton arnoldi. Classification (NCBI taxonomy): domain Eukaryota; kingdom Metazoa; phylum Chordata; class Amphibia; order Caudata; family Salamandridae; genus Calotriton; species Calotriton arnoldi. The sequence continues at coordinate 9,655 of CAWUFW010015939.1, forward strand.
ATATAGGTTTTCCTGAATCATGTCCTTATATAGGCACAATTCGCATTGCCCTTATATGGGCATAGAATCCCTGTCCTTATTTAGGCATTAACCTTACACTCCAAATACAGGCATGGTCACCGACATCCGTCCACCCTAACGTCACAACGAGTTCTTAGAAACCAGACCCTTACGCTTTGGGAGTTCCCCTAGCACAGGATTATTGATTTCTCCAAGAACTCATTTATTATGCATGAACCGCTATACCTTAAGGGTTCATTCCTGACGTCTTCCTCTGTCCGACTCACGTCAATGCTAACATTCCAAGACACCTACCAGGTATAAATATACCTTCCCTTGCCCAAGCAAGTTAGGAGGAGACCTCGACTTTAGAGGAGCCCGTATCCCGGCCTGACGCACTGAGAAGACGCTGTCATCCCTGCTCGCAGAGAATCCAGCTACCAGTGTTCTGACTCCCTTCGCGCGGTGTTAGAGTTCCAGATCCGGAAAGAGATTCCCACCTCTCTCATTCTCAAGGTATGGAGCTGACTAGAAGCTAGAGGGACTCTTGGCATACTAGACTTAACATACTCTTAGTATACCATACTAGAGAATACTTCGCCTACTTCTTACCTTTCCCTACACCTAGACTAGGTTAGGTACATTGGGGTAGAACTAGCTTAGAGACGCATCGTATGAGTACTCGCATTTTTAGCTCATGTTATTTATGTACGTGAATATATGCTAAAAGATAATGCTAGCGCAGTATTATTTATTTCTACTGCTTACGCTGTACATTATATATCTTGCATACTGTCTTGTGATCGTAACAGCACATATCTCTTACACGAGAAACAAGACTTTTCAATAAATCCTTTTATTGAAACGCCCGTCTATTCTTTCTGTGTAACTCTGTAGAAACTAAGCATGCACGATTGACTGAGTGAAACTGTTATCTATTGTTTCCACGATTCTGAGACGTGTTCCGATTCTAAAGGGAAACAAAGTTGTCATGTTTTTCGGTTGCCAGAAACTACTCCCTTCTTGTTCTCAAGGAGTTTCTAGTGGCCTCTGAGCTAGCTGGCACAAGTAATTAAGTTTAATATACTCGATAGGGACATACCGACCTCAGTCCTATGTCAAGCCTATAGGGTATATTATTCCAATGCGCAGAGCCTATTAGGGAAATAGGAACTACACTACAGTAGGAGTGTACCAAGGCTTGCACTGTTGTTGCGATTCGAAGTTGGGTTCTGGAAGGAAGTGTTCCTCTTTCTTTAAGAGGGAGGCTGGGACCCACTTGTCTTTGTTTTTCTGGTGATGTGTTCGGAACGTTAGGTCTGTGTTGAGGGTAAATCTACGGGATTCCAAGGGTAGCAGCTAGCTCATGAGTAAGTGTCATCCGCATATTTATGGATTTTGACATCAGTGAGTATGGATCTGAGGGGTTCAGGTGGGCTCTGGGTAAAGGTTGAGGATGATGGGGTAGAGGATGGAACCCTGTGGTAGTCCAGAAGGGGCAGATAGTTTCTGGAATCTTGCACTTCCTGTCTGTTCAAGTTGGTGTCAGATAATGAGGTAGGAGCTGCAAGCAAAGTTGGTAAACTTGTTGAATGGGCACCCCGGAGGTCAATTTCACAGTTGTTTCTGTATGTCTTAAAAAATGAGTATGTGCCATTAATCTTGCAGACACCGCCACCATAGTGTGTCCCTTTTCCGCACGGTTGACAATTCGACCGGCGGAAAAGCGGCAGACGGTCTTTCCGTCTGCCGCGGTGCCCCCCGCCATACTAATATGGCGGGGGCGGACCAGGGACATATGGCTGGCGGATCGCCACCGCTGTGCCGGCGGTGGCGATCCACCCGTGATCCTAATGGGCCCCTATGTTAGACATTACTTCTTACCACATCTGTATGAAATCCTCTATCTGCAGGTATCACATGTTATCTCCTTCCTCTCTATCAATTTCTTTTCACTCTGTCCTTCTGTATGTACTTTCTTGTGTCACCCCTTCACTATTTTCTCTTCTTGTTTTACACAAACCATTTTGTTACCTTTGATGCAGTCAATATTTCAACAGCTGCTTACACCGCTTTCACATTAAATAGTAATTGCAGTTGACACGAGTGGCCATCCACTCCTCTGTGCACTCTGCCAAGAGGCGAAGGATTGGATGAGAAGGTAGCATGAACACCTAAATGACCCACAGCCACTGTAATAAAACGCGGACGGACGTCAGTCTCAACTTCAGACCTCTCAGTCGTACCCCGTTATGAGCACCCACCCCCAGCCTGAACTCACCCTGGCATCTAGAGGCTGATCAATTCACAGTATGGACTATGAATGAGCATATGCTACATCAAAACAAATCTACAGAAGCACACCATCCGGAAAAAAACAAATACTCCTAGAGAATGCAAGATGAAGTTAAATGTGACGTGGATTTCACATTAAGGGTTTTTACGGTCATTGTTGAGAAATTCAGCAGTTTTCTTGCCTGTAACGTTTAGGGACTATATACAGGGCCTGATAGGAACTGGTTTCAAAGTCTGTTTTTAATTGCTGCCGAGTCTGAGCACTGGAAGAACCCATCCCACTTAAAGCCCTGGGTGCAGGAATCAGCTGAGCCAGGCAGCAGCTATGCCACCTTGCTCTTTCATTTCTAGTGCCAGTCTGAAGGATATGTATCTAACAAGGGGGATTGTTAGCTGAGTAGCTTAAAAGGGTGTCATTTGTGTACTTCTCCCGGTGCCAATAATACTGGCACTTAGGCACTGGTGGCCGCCTCAGCTTTCCCTCCGAATCACCTCCAGGTGGATCGCAGCATCCTCCAGCCGGAGTTGTAGAGTGCGTTTCACTCCAAGTCTCTGGACAGCAAAGACATGAGCCAAGGACTCTACCACTGAGTCTATAGTGGTCATCAGAGCTTCCCCGAAGGGTAAGGCTAGTAAAATGGTGGCTTGTCTTCTCTATGACCCCTATCTGGAGGATTCTTCTAGGGCTGGCGTACATAGCAAATACTGTGAACAGCCTAGCCCTTACTCTTCACATGGCCTCCCTGCAGCTCTGCTTGGTAGAGCTTCTGTGCAGCTAAATCATGTCAAACTATTATTCTTTCTTATTCCGGAGGAGGAAGTCCTGAATTATTTCCGTACTTTAGAATTTGGGCACGGCGCTTTGTGGCCCCTGAGAGCAGCCACTAGCCCACAATCAGAAGTTGTACTGCGTGCCCCACCTGGCAGGTCCAGCCATAAGCCACACATGTATTTGCTAAGGTTATGTTTTTGATGTTATGTTAGGTTTATTTGTGAGCCAGCGCACACATGCAACACCCTGTTGGCGCTATAGAACCAAACTTCATACCTTTGCCTAAAAGGACAGAAATGTTAACAGCAGTGAGTTAAAAAAAAATCCGGTTGACCGGTTACTGGACAAAAAATACACGTCTTCAGCATTTTCCTAAGTACAATGAGATGAGAATGTGAACTAGGTACAAATGCAGGGAGTTGCAAGTCCTGGCGCGGAGACCCAGAATGCTCTGTCGCCATAGCTAGGTAAAGAGTCTAGATACAGGTATCTGTGAATGGAACAAGTCTGGAGGTCGCAGGAACCTTGTAGGTGTGCACCTTGTAACTGTAGAGCCCTCAATAGCCATAATTCAGCCTGGACTGGACTAGAGCGTTGACTGGAAGATGGAAGAAGGGATCTAGAAAAGGGAGATGTATTTCAAAATCTTCAGATGAAAGAAATAGCTCCTGGCAACCTTGGCAGCACGATGTTTATGAGTAAGAGAAGAGTCTGAAAAGATGCCAGGGCTTCTCACAGAATCAGGCGCTGCCCTAGTGGAGGGCGAACAGAACGGACACAAACTTTTGCAGTAGAAGCTACAAGACTTTCTGTATTCAGTGTTTGGATTACCTGTTTGGGATTGAAGCGCTATACAAATAACGATAACATTCAATAGACACACAAACAGCTGGACCTCATTCCAGGGGAGAACAGGAAAGAAGGAACCAACCTTAGAGTGAGACAGGTCGTCACCCTTTTAAACAGGCTCATTACGAGCCCTGCGCTCCATTTAAGACCCCCTCTGGAAGCTGTAAACGGCCCTGCGCTATCCATCAGCCGGCGCACCTGCGCTTTATAGCGCCTGGCTGTCTCTCACGAGGCCCCAGGGACTAGGAGAAGAAGGGAAGGGGCTTGGCAGGCTGCCTCGAAGGGTGTCTGCATGAATCGTGCTGGTGTGGTAGCATGAAGAGAGAGGTGTTCAGGTATGAAGGCGAGGGATGGCCCGGGCGATGACTTTATCTGACAGCTTCTTGCACACGAGCAGCCGTACACGCACCAGAACACACTTGGGTCACCATGTTCCAGTCGTGGGCATTCATTTACAGGCCTAATATATTCTGGAATTTGTAGACCTGAGTCACTTCCACTGAACCTGTTCAACAAAGTACAAAGTACCATGTTTTGTAGAAGCAGATCCCGAACTAGAACATAGGGGACATGTACAAGAAAATGTCAGAGGGCGGTGTAACGCCAAATTTGGCAACGCCGCACTCTAACATTTTCAAAATGCAGGGATGCGTCGTATTTGCAAAAATAGGGAGCACCCCTGCGTTTCCCCCCCGCTGGTGCTAAAACAGCTGCCTAGCGCCAGCGCAGGCACCCTTGCGCCATGTTGCAAGGGTGACTGCGCTGCAGGGGCGCTTGTTTATGTGCAGGAAGGGACACCTTCCTGCACATGAACAATCTTTAAAGGCGATTTGCTGTTTCTATGTGTGTGCTGTAGAATGCAGCACACGTAGAAAAAACAAAATACCAGAAGAAATTAATAATTTCTCCTCGTATCGCCATCCTAAGACCAGGTTATTCCCGGCCTTAGTTTTTGGCGCTGCCCCATCCTTGTAAATAAGGGCAGCATCAAAAAGCAGTGTGTTTTGCAGTGGAACGCCCACTTCAATACCCATTGCCTGATCCTTTGCTGCAGCGGACTGCTGTGGAAAGGGGCATATTGACAAGGTAGCGTTAAGCCCCGCTAAGTGGCTTAACGCCACTTTGCAAATATGGGGTATGGAGCAACGCCACCGGCGCGTCAGAAAAAGTGACACTCCAGTGGCGTTAAGGGTATGTAAATATGCCCCATAGTATCACTGACGACATAACCTGATCCAGTAACCTTGCATTTATCATAGCGGCCAGATACCTGCCTTGCAGCAGAGACGTTTTAAGGACTGGGCAGAGTGGGACATTTCCGCCATCACTTACCCTTCTAAGAGGCCCCTCGTTCTGTGGTCACTCTACTAGCAATACTGGTGTGCAGAAAAAACACATTCATTTTTATTGTAAATGCTGTCATGGACGTCGATTCAGCAAAATGGCAGGGGCAGCTGACGTAACATAACACAACCTACGACCTTAATGGCATCACAGGAAGTGACATCATATAACCCCAACTCAATCCTGATGACATCACAATAACTAACATGGGTGAAGTGCTATAATACCTACATAATTAATATAACAACACAAAACCGACAAATGTCTGCTTTGGATACCGCTTCCATGAGGATGCTGACATGATCTCTAAAGTTGGTGGGATGTAATTCCTACCCTCAATTATAGCGAGTGAAGTACAAATGGCTCAGACCTCTTCTAGCGGGTCTCAGGGTAGTTGGGGTATTATATTCTGGATCTGTGTGTGGGTTGATGTGGTGATGGTCTGTTTGTGCATGGATGTAGCGAAGGGATAGGAATGGGGGGGCTTCATGTGTCAATGTTGGTGTTTGACTGTGTGGTCGTTGGTGGTTCGAAATGGATGCTGCAGTGGCCTCTTTTTATCTTGTGGATCTCCTTACCCTCTTGGAAGCCTTATTGTTCACATTTCATAACGAAGATTGACCATCACTTCTCAAGAGTGTTTCATTCCCATGTGGGGTTCTCCCATAAGAATATTTTGAATACAATTGGGTTATAGTACATTTTAAAGCATAATTTTCACATAAATGGGCTAAGAAGCCGTAAGCTCTGAAAGGGCACTCATTAAATATTCAATATTTCATGGTAAACCAAGCCCGAAGTTGACCCAATTAAAAAAAAAAATGTGCTATGGGTGGCCCCATATATCAGAAATGACCTGGCCCCATATATCAGAAATTACCTCCATTGTGCCAGGACTAGCATATTGTCATGTGTGTCCTTCTTATGCCGCTGGTATCCCTTATTCCCTCATGCCCAAAATTACATGCAATAGTCCAGTATTTTGCCATTAATGCTGTCCCCATACCATGGGTGACCCTTATGTCAAAAATTACCCCTGGTATGTCAGAGACAGCATTTTCTTTGGTTGCCCCTTCCCATATGCTACAGTTATCTAGCATTAAGAATTACCTCAAATGTGCTACCAGCATTTTATCACAGGTGCCCACCAATGTTCCCCCTAATTTATTTTTTTGCTCTGCGGCAATAGAGTGTCAATGTGCACAGTTTTCTGAGCTGTGTGCGCCACTGAGTCATAACAGGATTCACTACGTGAGTGAGCGTGCTACCTCTAAAAAAAGTGAAAGGCAACACTTCTCTTTCATTTTGGGATAAAATGGGAGGAGGTGTGCAGGGCCAAAAGTTTTCTTTTTAAATAAGTGCTATGATGCAGCCATCGTTGGCAGCATTATATCTCTCATTTTGTTTGTTATGGCAGGTGCAGGGAGCAACATGGACAGCAAGAGGCGTGAGGGCGGGAGCAAGCAAGAATACAGACATCAGTAAGGGGTAGGCAAGAACACGGAAAGCATTTGGGGGCAAGCAGGTAGCAGCACTGATAGTGGGAGGTAGCAAGCAACAATACAGATAGCTGGAGGAAAATGGGAGAGGGCAAGCTACAACATGGATAACGGGGTCGGAAAAGCAACAAGACAGACAGCAGGAGGGAGAGAAGTACATGAGGGAACCAGATGTAAAAGACCCACTCTGTTAGATTGCTTAAACCTATAGAAAAAGTAGCACCTAATATAATGAGCAGTGGAAGGATACAAGTAATACATCAATACTCCAGGGGAGAGACAAACAAACGAAGAGGAAGGAAACTTACAGCAGCTGACCAATAAGAGGCAAGCAAAGGTGAGTGACAATGAAGCCAACCAATGGTAAGGAATAGGTGGCCTCCAAGCCCACTGTATATAAAACAAAAGATCTTGCATGTGCTGTCCTATGCAAAACCTAAAAAACCGGGTATTATTTTCTGCTGCTCATATAAAGCCCTCCAAGGTCCTTGAACCAGGTTTGCACTATATAAAAGTGTGGAATGAAAATTGTTTACTGGTGTGTTAGCTTAAATGGATCAACCCATATAAACCGAGAGCACAGCTCAATGGTTGTTAAATGAAAATCCAACTTTCAGCATTTTAATGGAATTGAAAACGGTGGGCATTGAAGCTAGAAAGGGCTAACAAGAACAAGGGCCAGATATGCAAAGGAATTTTGTGTTCACAAAAGCTCTGATTTGCAATATCGGACTGTTTGCGACCTTAAAAAATACCTTTTGGTATGTAGCAAATCCAAATTGCCGTACAGTAACAAGTTATCAAATCGTAATTTGGGTTTGCGACTAAATACCAAATCAGTATTTGTAAGTGGTATGTTTAGGGCGTCCCTTCCAAATACCAATTTCAAATGGGATGAAATGATTTTTTGCGGCCGAAATCAGGTTCAAAACATTAATATTTTACTGACTACACAAATATCATGGTAACCCTTTGTGAATGTTGACAAAAACTTTTCTTAGATACGCAGTGGTCCCCTCCCTACTCTTGAAAACATTTTACTTGAATTTTTCTTTTATTATCTGTTTTTCTAAATATATACCGTTTTCCTTTTAGGAAAATGGCCTGCATTTAAAAAAATATATATATTGCTTTATTTAAAAGCAATCACAGTCATGGTGATCTGCTGACCAAAGCAAGCCACTCTCCCTGTGGTGGCCGGAAATTATAGTTGGTCGCATTTTGTGACCTAACTTATTAGTAGTCATAAGGTAGGTTGAATTGTGACCCACTGCAGTTTGGCATTTTGCGAACCAACCTATTAATACATAGGTCGGCTCGCAAAATATCACAATGCTTGCAAAAATACTGCAAAGTGTAAAGTGCAAAGTATATATTGCAAAGCAAAGTGCGACCAGTATTTTGTGACCAGTGGTTCGTACATCTGGACCAACATATTTAGTAAAAGTACTTTTTGGGTGTAATTTAACTGCCATCACTTGTGCCTAGTGCAGTGCTTCCCAAACGTTTTAGAACCACAACCCACTTTTTAGTACGACAAACTTACGCAGCCCACCCAACTCGAATAGACATGATGTGGGCGATTTTTTTATTGCAACTAAAGGATGGTTTGTTAGCGCATTGTCATTTACAGAGCACATATTTCCAGTGAAATGGTCACTAAATTTACACAGACATACAGTTTTAAACTATATTGTACATAAATGATAATGTGTGGAAATCGGTTTTCAGTGAATATTTTTTATTTGTGCATCACTGAGTAAAAGGTCTTGATTTGTTCTAATCCTATTAAAATCTTTGTTTCAATTACTCTTCAGAATTATACAGAAATGTGCTTCATTTTTGCCATCCTAACTGCGGAATTTATACAGTTTATTTAAAGTGGCGGCCGGCATGACTCGCGGGTGGCGGGGTGGGGGCGGGCACGGGAGCGGAGCGGGCGCAAGGTAGTTTAATGAAAAACAAGCAAAAAAATATATATTACAACACTTACCTTGCCACCGGTCCTGCCGCCGCGTCTCTGCTCCTTGCTCCTACTCTCGCCGTGGGACAGGAAGCCAGGCTCCCCTGACCAATCACAACGCTGCACTGCAGCGTTGTGTTTGGCTTTGAGCGTCCTGGTGGGACGCTCAACCAAGGAATGGGAGCCTGGGCTTGTTCTCCATGCAGGCTGTAATGCAGCCTGCATGGAGGACGGGGAAAGTGCGCATGATTGGTTTGGGCGGTCCGAGAGGGTCGACCAAACAATCATTGCGCACTTAGGAGTGGGCAAACCACTCCTCTCCTGCCCTGCCCTGCTCTGCATGAGCAGAGCAGCCCCGACCACCCGCCCGCCCGCCCGCAAAGGAAGGAAACATAAAATGATAATAACAAGAAGTTATTATCATTTTATATTTCCTTTACACTGCTCAAAGCAATGGGGCGCCGTTCCTCTGCCATAGCGGAGGAAGCGCCACTGTTTATTTACAGGTATTTACATGCATGTTGTGTGCTATGAATAAATTACACCCTGCAGCCTTTACATTTTTCACACTTCATGTACCCCAACAAGATTGGCACATAATTCACTTTGCTTTTCTTTCTTCAACTGCAAAGTGAAAGGAGTTTGAAAACACCAGTTCTGTGTTAAAAAAACACACATAAGCAGCAGACGAACATAACCTGAATTTTGACCTACGTGTTTGAAGCGTACAGCAAACATGACAAGATAAACACAGAATTTAAATGCATATTTATTTATAGGTTGGACGTATCACCATAAATTATGGTCCGGGAAACACTGGGCTAGAGCTTAAGTTAAAGGAGTGTCTGTATACTGTAAAATGTAGAAAGGTAGAAACAGAATATAGTTTCTGCTGAAATAAGTAACTCTTTGTAATATGTTTATACTTTTGATTTACAGTGTTGTGCTTATTCAATTCCTAGTCTTTTCTGTAGCGCAACAGACAAATGTCACAACATTTGGAGGCAGCCCACAGTAATCTGTCTCCAAAGCGGTCAAATATGGTTCATTCTGCTGTACTTTAACTAAAGCGAGCCAGTTATGCCTGCCTTGCGTTGTTTAGATCTCGCCTAGCGGTGCAGCGCATGCGGTGCTCGCTTGGCGAGATCTATTGTTGTTGATTTCTTTTGCGAAGGGGGACAGGACATGTGCACGCGTACGGAGGACAGGAGATGTGCACGCGTACGGCTCGTGGCGTTAGCACAAGGGACAGCAGATGTGCACACGTACGGAGGACAGGAGATGTGCACGTGTACGGCTCGCAGCGTTAGCACAACTCCTGCTCGCTCGCTCCCTCCCTCCCTATGTCTATCAGGCCCCTTCTGCTTTCATTACATGTCGCTGCTATTTGCTTTCTGTATTGCGTGCTCCCTCCCTCCCTGTCTCCATCAGGCCCCTTCTGCTTTCATGGTATGCCGCCCCTTCTGCATCATTATATGCCCACACACATGCCCTTTAACATTTTTTTTACTGTTGCACACGCTAATTTGTACTGCCTTAACACACAATAGGGCCTTACCATACAGACTTCTGTTCACCCTTTGTGTCATGGTATGCTGCCCCTTCTGCATCATTATATGCCCACACCCATGCCCTTTAACATTTTTTTTACTGTTGCACACGCTAATTTGTACTGCCTTAACACACAATAGCGCCTTACCATACAGACTTCTGTTCACCCTTTGTTCACTCGCTGTTTCCCTTCCCATACACTCTCTGCACCCTCCATTCTGTGCCAAGGCTGGTCAAAGCCAAACGTTGCTATGCATGGGCACTGTATATGTTTCAAGCCTTAATATGCTAATATGTTTCAAACATTAATATGCATAGCACGCGTTCAGTTACTGCGTCTAGCCACAGTGCTACCATAATCATCTTGCAGCACAGCATTATTCTACTGCTTAGCATACTACAGATTTACTAATAGGCTTTTGCCCTTTTAATTTGCCCTTAATGAATAATTTTGCCTTACATACTTTTTAAGGCTGCACACATGCCCTAAAGCACTTTTTTTTTTACTATGTCCCAGGTTAATTTGTAGGGTCTTCAGACACGAATTTTCGTTCCTCTTGCTCGCTCACTTCCTCCCCCCCAACCACCCTCCCCCTGGTCCAGCCCTTTTTCCCTCCATTGTAGACCAGTGCTAGTCACAGTCTGGCGCGGCTATAAACTGTCGGCCCAGACACATGCCTTCCAGCCCTTTTTCTGCTGTCTCGGAGGCTAATTTCGTGATCTTATCTATCACACCAACTATTGTGCGCCCTCAATTAGCTGCTAAAAGCAACATGTTGTACTTTTTCAACCACATGCTGCCAGTTTTCCCTTGTCCGTGAAGGCTTTGATTCAATTGCAACTAAGAGAAAACAAGCATTTTCAATGCAATAGGTCTCGCATTTACGCGAGTTTAAGCTATTGGCATTGTAAATGACAATGCCTTTTATTTATGTTTTAAAAATGAAAACAAAAATAAAAGGTATTGTAATTTATAATGTCAATAGCTCAAACTCGCGTAAATGCGAGACCTATTGCATTGCAAATGCTTGTCTTTTTATTGTGGGCACCCGTATTTTTGTTGGTTTTCAGACACCCATAAAGAGCTCTCCTGCTGATCAGCAGAAGGACCCTTTGCAATGCGCGCTCTGGACGGCCCCTTAAATGACTAATAGTGAATAATATATTAGAGGTTGCAGTTGTGACCCCTAAATGAAGTCCTTGAATGCTGTACTTGCAAACTGTGTGAGGTTGGCCTGGTATATGCTGTCCACTAATTAAAGTGGGCACCTTGCACCAGTCCAAACGACCCTTATTGATGGTTAGATTAAAGACAACCTTTATAGAAAGCTGTCTTAGTGGTAGCTGTGGAGAGCAGCCTTCAGGCTAAGTCTTGAAGGAATGTAAAGCAGCTTGTTTTACCAGTATATAACCTCTTGAATGACCAAATGAAAGGAGAACCACACAAGGTATATATAAAATATATGTATTTATTACTAAACACTCTCTACTAACCTTTTTATGAGATTCGAGAACAAGGCACACAATATTACAGTACTAGAACGACAGTAAATAGCACAATACACAGTGGGCTCCAGGGGGAGACCAAACCATATACTAAGAAAGTGGTATAACAACCACGACTTGACTAGACACAGTGCCTAGAGCACATAGAATCGCTGGGACCCCAAGGAACCACCCAAGGTAGTGACACAGGGGACCCACGGAGGATGGGTGCAGTGTGGGAACACAGACGCGAGCTCCGTACAACTCTATGGGAAAGTCGCGGTTGGAAATTTAGAGTTTAAGGACACTTAGAAGAGGACTTTGACCAAACCCTTTTAGACTTAGAAGGTTCTAAGGCCAGCATCCACGTGAGCACCGGAGTACTCGTGTTACCTCACCCAGGGAAGCCGGGTGCATAGGTGTCAAAGGGTGTCGGGAATCGTCGTTGTTTTCAATGGCGAGATGCTGCAAAGTGCTGCTGCCGTGAAGAGGAAAAGTGTCCGGTGTGATCCAAGCCTGGATCGAAGATGTGAAGAACCTGAAAGCAGAGGGGACAAAGTCTGGGTCACTTCACGTGACCAGGAGCGGAGCAATCGAATGCCCACCGATGTTGGGTGCTTCAGGTGCGAAGAGGTGAAGCTTGACTCTGCAGCCACGGGGACCAGGAGATGTCGACGATGACCAGAGACCACAGATGAGCTGTCCCACAAAGGATGTCGAGTGCTGGGGGGTCAGTGCTCGGATTGAACACCAACAAGCCTTGGCAACTGCAACCCACGCTGTCAGAGCAAGGATGCTTCGGTGAGGACCAGCAAGGTCCTGGGGACTCCCCAAGCGATGGAGAGTCAGGGCACGTCTGGAGCAACCAGGAAAGCCCACTGAAAGTTAAAGTTCCCTTCCCAGGGACCTACAGGTCAATGGACCAGGGATCGCAAAGGGACCTCAAGAAGGATCACAAAATGCCAGCCCACGGAACACTCGTGGAGTGTAGGCCAGCAATCTTTGGTGTAATTACTGCTCGGGGTCAGGGCTACAAGTAACCCAAAGCTCAGCCTCAGGGATTGCCGGAAAGCTGATGCTTCTGCAAATCGACGCGGTGTCCAGGGGTTTGGGTTGCACGGTCACCACGAGGGATACAGGCCTCAGACTTGCTGGGGGTACAGATAGACCTCAGAGACCTCAGGAACCCACCTCCTGTGTTGCAATATTCTTCGGAGTCCTCGGGAGCTTTGGAGATGCAAACCGGTCAGATGCGTTAAAGGTGCCTGCCTTGCAGGGGAGTAACTCCTTTACTCCAAGGGAGATTCTTCAGTCATCCAGCGTAGTGTAGATCGTCGAAGTACTTGGTTTCTGTAGCAGAGTTTAGTCCAGGTGTAATCTAAAGTCCTGTAGTCAGGGGGTCCTACTTTATACCCAAGGAAGGGGTGGGACAAACTCTGGGGACCCACCTATGGGAGGGTCAGGACAGAGGGGTGGTTACACCCATGTCCTTTGTCCAGTTTCGCGCCAGAGCAGGGGCTGAGTGCCCCTGCAACCGGTTTGAGCTGGACTATGCACAGGGACACCAAATGTTCCCCCAGTGCAGACATCAAAGCACTCTTGGAGTGCACTCACCCAGCCCCAATACACTAAAGCCTGTCTGGGAGGTGGTCACCCGGACCGGCAGAGTGAGGGGTAGGACGACCGTTTATCCACTGGAATTCTCTATGACACTACACCTTTAGTGTTTACACCTGCCGGTACACGATTCCGCGCATAGTTGACCCAAATAGGGCTATGTTGTAGATCTACAGGTACCACTTTTTAGGGTGCTGTATGGGTGGTCACGACTTCTTTTCCACGTAGTTCGGACCACCACCAAAGAGTGTAGGTAGATCTCACTTAGGTCCTGAGGAATTGCCATCAAATTGATAACAGGCAAGAAACATGTTGACCCGAATCACAAGCGTATAATCCCGCAACCTTAGAGCGGGTATGCGCGCTTTTCCATTTTTAACCAGGTTAGTGGCCACATTTCATTAAAATTGTCTTGAGTGGACCACTATTTCCTGTTTTAATTTCACACCCCTTCACACTACACCTACACTGACAAAGGGCCCTCACATGCACTACACCCAACGGCATAAAGGAATAAAGATCTCCGCCAAGAAGGCCCCATCTCGGGTGCCGATCGGGTATTGCAGCGCCGACCCGATAAGGAGCAGACCCGATGATGAAGCAAGACACCTAGCTGGCTGGGGGTGTGAGGGTCTTTTTCCGAAAGGAGGAAATCATTCTCCTGTTCTTTGATTGAACACCACCGTGTGTACTTTCAAACATATACAACGACCTGCTACTCTCAAAAGGAACTGCATACCACTTTGGTTTATACTTAGTTACGGGCCTGTATGCTGGACCTAGATTAAAAAGGCCCTAGGTTCCCCCTCTTTGGAAACACAGGTGGTCACCTCCCTGTGACAGGAAACCTATTGTCCAGCCTCCCCTGCCGGAGTTTCGTCCAGCAGCAGGAGGGCAGACTCGTGTCTGTGGCTGGCAGCATCCATTTTGTGATGCCAGGGTTCTGTGAAGCTGGTACTGGGTGTACCGGTGCTGTCATATTTCTCCCTCTATGAGGGAGGAATCATACCTCCCACACCAGTTACTGGTGGGGAGGTATGATTCCAAGGTGTTTGACACCAAACACGACATAATTCCTTGCAGCCGTTTTAAAATTAGCATTTACCGCGAGGTTATAATGCACTTAAGAGTATATGGTTGGCTGCATCACAGACAACCCCGGAATAGTGGTTCCGAAGGCTGCAGAGGGGCTCTGCTCATGCATGGGCACCCTCTCACATAAAACCCAGCACTCTGCCTTCAGGATTGATAAGGCCTGCCATAGGGGTGACTGATAGGCTTATATGTGCAGTGATTAGGATAGATATAGTGAACCTATATCTAAGTATGAGAGTGCATGCACCACCTTACACAGGCTGCAGTAGCAGACCTGTTGTGTCATTTTGGCTGGCCTCTCAGGGGTGCCATAATACATGCTGCAGCCCCTGGGGTACCTATGCCCTGGGTACATAGTATACCATATACTAGGGACTTATAAGGGTACCCCAGAATCCAATCTGGAGTGTACCTAAAGTACATGCAATCAATTTAGAGGAGAAAGCAGATAGACTGGGGTCCTAAATAGCAGGATCCCAGTCAGACTAAGTCGAAAACAGTGAAACATCAGCAAAAAGTGGGGGTAACCATAAGAAGCAGATCCTACTCTCCTACACAAACTTCATAAAACAGTCTGCCAGCATTAACCACTGCACTCTCAAGGGGTTGGTGTCGTTTAGTTTAAAAAGATTCCCTCTGCCTCTTATCTCTCTTCTTACTTCGCCGCGTCTCTTGTACCTGAACCCTTTCTCTTTATCTCAATCTCAACCTATCTCTACATCTAAGTGTATCTGCTCTCTATCGCAACACTTTACCTCACCCATGTCTATCTCACCTCTCTCAATATAGAGAGAGGGAGGGAGACAGAGAGAGGGGGAGGGAGACAGAGAGAGAGACAGAGAGAGGGAGGGAGACAGAGACAGACAGAGATAGAGACAGAGACAGATAGAGGCAGAGACAGGGACAGGGGCAGACAGATAGAGGCAGAGACAGACAGAGACAGAGAGACGGAGAGGGAGACAGAGGGAGAGAGAGAGAGGGAGACAGAGGGTGACAGAGGGAGGGAGACAGAGAGAGAGAGAGGGAGAGAGACAGAGAGAGGGAGGGAGACAGAGAGAGAGGGGGAGGGAGACAGACAGAGGGAGGGAGACAGACAGAGATAGAGACAGAGACAGATAGAGGCAGGGACAGGGGCAGACAGATAGAGGCAGAGACGGGGACAGGGACAGATAGAGGCAGAGACTGAGACAGACAGAGACAGAGAGGCAGAGAGACAGAGAGGGAGACGGAGAGGGAGACAGAGGGAGAGAGAGAGAGGGGGAGACAGAGGGTGACAGATGGAGGGAGACAGAGAGAGAGGGAGACAGAGGGAGACAGGGAGAGAGGGAGGGAGAGAGAGGGAGAGAGAGAGAGAGGGAGGGAGATAGAGAGAGAGAGAGAGAGAGAGAGAGGGAGACAGACAGAGGGAGGGAGAGATAGAGAGAGGGAGGGAGACAGAGAGAGAGAGAGAGAGAAAGATGTGTGTATGCCGGGTCTGCTGGCTTAGTGGACGAAGGCATCCGCTGCAGGGGCCTGTGTTCAACCTCATGGTCTCAAATTTGCTTGAAAATGCACCATTTGCCCACTTTTATTTCAAATTTTTCTTCCGGGGGGAGAACCCCCCCCCCGAACCTCCCTTAAGTGGTTCGGGATCGCTCGCTCCACTGCCTTACTGTGTCCCAAAATGATGCATCTCCAAAAAGTGTGTCACCAACATGAAAAGTTTGGAAAGCTGTGGTCTAATGCATGTTTAACAGACGAGGGGCAAGCACAGATACTTAAATGTTTGCATAATGTTTCTTTTGAAGAGGGAAAACATCTTGGTATTTCAGAGAGAAAAAGTTGTCTCATCTTGAACGCTGTGCGAAGCATGTATGAAAAATGTGTGCAGTTAGAAAAAGAACATAGTGAAATGCAAAAAGAGTTGGTTAAAGCTAAAGAGAAATCTGATCTATTACTGTATAAAAATAGGTCATTAAAAAAAAAGTTGCAGATTTATCAGGCAGCGCAGGATCAAGAAACTGTGTGTATGACACAGTTTATATTACCAGAATGTTTAGACAGTCAGAGTGAATCGCGACAAAGAATGTGGTTGAAGGAGAGCTGCAGGTTAATTTACAATGCTCACAGGAGGTTTTAATTAATTCTTTGGAGGGCTTTCCTCAGTTAGAAATTAATGGTATTTTGAACAGATTTCAGCAGAATCCGGAGGAGGATTTGACAACATGGCTTGTACGTTTGCTTGAATTAGAAGCACCTGAAGTGATGTTGAATGGAGAAAATGTAGCACAGTTTTATGCACATAGTCCTGACTGTAATGTGCAGGAATATTTTAGAAATTACAGAGAAGATAAACAAATCAGCCTGTTAGAATTAGCGGTTGTTGGTTGCTGTTACAAGTCAGACTGGTCAGTGAGTGACAAACCCTGCTTTACATGGAGAGACACTACGCAGAAACTTAAAAAGGAAATGATGAAAAATGCTATTTTTAAACATGACTCTTAGTGGGGAGAGAAACAGCAATGTGCTTTTGAATCTGCAAAAGAAGCTATACAGTGTGTTTCAGACGTGTGGCCAAAACAGAAAGAAGACATTGAGTTACACGTGACAGTGCAGGGGCAGTGTGCCACTTGGAGTATGTGGGAAAAAAAGAAAAGAAGAGGGTGCTCTTGGGCTTTTGGATTAAAACATTATCAGATGCTGGAGAATGGTTTACTCCCTTTGGAAAACAGTTGTTTTTGTGTCACTGTACTGTGACAGACATTGGGCAAATACAGTTGTTTGTGTGTTTTTTGTGCTCTGATAGACACAGGGCAGATACAGTTGCTTTTGTGTTTTTGCACGCTGACAGACACTGGTCACATGAAAATAAGGCACAATGGGACTTTGAAATTTGAAATTTCTCTAATGGAATGGATATTGTTTTTCCTTGAGCTAAATAGAACATGTAATGCACAAGAAGCAAATGTGATTAAGTGGTACATTCAGGCAGAAACTGCATTTTTGTATGAACAGCTGGTGCAGGTCCCAGTAGAAAATCCAGGGGTGGTGTTTGAGGTGTCTGAGACACAGAATTCCCCTGTAAAGTGGAATAAGGAGTTGTGGCAGGAAATTTGGGAAATGTTACTGCAAAGCACAGCTACTGTATATCATGTAGACGTTCATTGTCCCATACATTTACTAGACAGATGCTTTAATTTCCTTACAGATGAAAAGGCTAAAATCTTGGAGAGAGATGTGGTGACGAACGATTCCGATTTGGTGGGCAGGACTAAGTGGGAGAACCTGGGAGAGAAAGACACTAACAGGTGGGCAGAGAATGAAGGGATGCATATTCCCCTAGAGTTACTTAGAACTGTGATTCCTATTTGTCAGTATGCACAGCACAGACCAGTCCCACAGGAGGTGAGGGGCTAGTTGGAGAAAGGAAAATTATGAGCGCAGATAGGGCAGATGGATTGCCTAGGGCCCATGCCAAATGATCAAGGATGTACTTATACAGCAGTGTATGGAGAGATAGTCAGGAAGGGGCTGCCCCAGCCCTTCTTACTGAGCAAGGGGAAGGAGAGTTTGACTCCACTACCAAGAATCCAGAGGCCAAAGTGTGGGCAGAATTCGCAGATAATTCCCCAGCACCAGCTCAGAAAAGTGCAGATGGAAAAGATAAAACTTTGTCATCAGACCCAAACAGAAAAAGGAGAACATGTGCTTTCTAAAAAATATTTTTTGCAAGAAGAGCGATGCTTGGGGAACATGGCGGCCGGCTAAGGAGGTGGCCGCGAGCGCTCGTCTCTCCAGCTACATGCACGCCTAAAACGGACAAAGCCGACAGCATTAACTGATTTTTAGCGCGGTACAGACGCCCATACCTTCGCCTTCTCGTTGTTGGGGTATTTCTTCCTCCCGCAGCGGCGGGGAGTTCATCGAGCACACTGTCGCCAGAGACGCCTTTGGACCCGCGGCCAGCCACGCACGAGTCTCCGTGGGTCCTGGCCGCTCGACTGCTTGGACGGGATCGGAGAGAGCTGCTGCATGCGTTTGCCTCCGGGGACAAAGCGGCAGAGTCAGCACAAGCGTGCAGCTGCGGGGAATCGTTCCACAATCAGCACTGGACCCGCTTGTGCTGGACCTCACTCAGCATATGAGCCCCAAAAGAGGGCCTGTGGTAGAAAACGAAAAAGAACTCAAGGCACCGGGGAAGTCGTCCTTAATTACCAAAGCAACTCAAAGTAGAAAGACTGAGGACAAGCAGAGGGTTCCACCAGTGGCAAAGTCTCAGAAGGCTAACAGGTATGCTTTAAGAAATCAATGTATTGAGATAGCTGAAACCCAAGCGACG
This sequence comes from Calotriton arnoldi, assembly GCA_963921515.1. Lineage (NCBI taxonomy): Eukaryota > Metazoa > Chordata > Amphibia > Caudata > Salamandridae > Calotriton > Calotriton arnoldi. The sequence continues at coordinate 28,443 of CAWUFW010015939.1, forward strand.
CGACAGAGGAGTGGGAAGGTATCCCTCCCAGTTATCTCCCCTATATTTCGGGTTCCAAGTTCCTCGTTAGGAGTACCATGCCAAGATCACACCCCTAAACACTCTCATAGGAAACAAGCATTGCCATAGCCAATAGGTCTCGCCTTTGGGACCTTATAAGTGTTTAGCCAAGCAACACTTGATGTTGTTGCACCAAGGATATTGTGCTGGATAACTAAACACTTATAAGGTCCCAAAGGCGAGACCTATTGGCTATGCCAATGCTTGTTTATCACTGCAATCTTTTACCACGCAAGTCTTTACCACGAGCAAGGACTTCCCTTGGGGGAAAGCGCTGGACTTTGGAGAGGTATCAATTACTATTCCAACTCCAGTTGGCACAACAGTAGGGGAAACATTGGACTTCGAAGTCCAACGCCGCTTCCCTATTGCAAGTCGTTGTAAAGACTCTTGTGGTAAAGGAATGCAGTGGTAAAGACGCCTCGTTGTAAGTAAAGACCACTTTGTAAAGACAGTGCGTGGTTTAGACTTTGGTGTAAACGCTGTTTCCGGTACCCTGGGGTTGTTATATTGTCTGTTTAAGTGGATAGATGTGTGTTAGTTATATCACTTTCGCTTTCACTTATTAGCTGTTATGGTGTTTATTTTCTGGTATGCCATGCGTACTTTCATGAGGGTTTCCGAATCTAGAATGTAAGCGGGCTGATTGCTTGTGACCTGCCTGGCATACAAATGTGGGCACTGTGCTGCGCTACACATAAACGTTCTATTAAAACTCAGTGGATCTCAGCCTATTGAACTTAACAAACCCTTACTACCCCTTAAAGCTACCCTTACCTAAACACTAAAAGCTCCTAACTACTCCTTAACGCTACCAATCCCTGAATCATATAAATCCTTTTTTTTGCAGTTTTATTTATCACAACTCGACCCAAAGGTATTGGAGCGCTTTACATGAGCACCAGCTACATTATATAAGGATGCATTCATTTTTGGTAGACAGTGGAGATTAAGTGATCTGCCCAGAATCACAGAATGTTGAGCCAATGCTGAGACTCTAAGGTTCCCCAGCTCCAAAGTCAGTAGCACTGACCCTTATGACACATCCTCTAGTCTCCCGCCCCCTCCCAACCTCACTTTAAATGCCCCTCTTTACTTTAGCAGTAGGATGTCCCCTTGCTCCTAGTAAGCTTACCTTTGCCCTGTAAGCCACAATATTTTTCGATTTTATTCTAGCAGCATCTTTTTTCATTTTAATTTTTCAGTATACTGCGTTTTTGACAGACGTTTTTCAGTGTACTTTTTCTCCACAATATTTTTACTGCAAACCAAAAAAGAAGAATTCCAAGCGCTCTCAACACATGGGTCTGTCTATATTTACCGCATACCGAATGACCAGTCACATAACCTTAATTCCCAAATATTGTTCGCTGGCACAAATCTATATCCTTACAGAAAACTACTCGATTTCTAAGCGGGTTCACGTGTGTGTTTTTTTTCCACCTTGCCCTTGTAGGAGCAAGTGAGAAAAGGGGTGCAAATAATATTAGCATCTGGTGTAGCTCTTGTTAGTGTGGCTAAGAGACCTTGTTAGTGTGTTCTCAGAACCTGTCCTATAGGAAACAGCCCCTCCCCCACACCCAAGCACTTCTCTCTGTGGCTTATTTATTTAGGATTTTATATAGCGCGGGCGACGTGGCCATAGCGGTTTACGCTGGTGAAGCAGAGCACAGTGAGCCATGTGCGAGCACAATGTGTGCAGTACAAAATACAGAAACAACGAGGGTGTAAATGCAAATGCAGATCATAAAATTATACCTGCACCGCCGCCGCCGGTTGCCTCCATCAGACTGGTGAGCCGCAAACAGGGCAAAATGTATCTTTGGTTGCCGAACATCCTTGAGAGAGACGGGTCTCAGGAGACAGTCTTGTTTTCACTGACAGGTGACATCCCAATATAAAGAATAAGAATTCTCCATATTCTGTTTTTACATTGCTTCTTGGGTTAAAAAAAAAACCTCTGATGACTAAAAAAACGTGACGCAGTGGTGAGACAATATAATGTCACATTCGGATTTATGGCGGTGAGAAACAGCAAACTTGCAGTGAGGCGCTATTTAAAGAAAACAAAGTATTGTTGTTTTGGGGGGATCTCGGCAAGGGATGGGCAGGAGGAAGATGATGTGTTGTGAGGTGACAGTCCCGCTGTTTACCGAGGTTAGGAACCGCAGCAATGCGGTTTGAAACGCTATATAGAGATACCGTTTATATTATTATGTTTGGGGGTTCTGGACAAGGTGTGTGGCCAGTGACAGGATGCTGCGCTGTGATGTCCTATTATTCACAGCACTTAGAAACCACACCAATGCGGTTGAAGCGCTATGTAAAATAGGTTAATATTGCTGAGGGCTCTCGTATGGTTGACGCGTGGGCACCGAAAGGAGGGTGAAAGGCGTGGAGCGCTGCCGCTCACTAATGGACGAGCGGGGCGCCTTCAGGGCACCGAGAAGGTTCAAGGCACTCGCTGACCGACACTGCAGTGTGGAGAGGGCGGGGCATGGAGTACCTTTATGCGGAAACTTTAGGTGGGCACGGAGGACCCAGGGAGTTTTCAGTCTTGCACTGAGCGGGAGACGGATCGCTGGTCCCACAGGGGGTAGAAATCAATATCATGTCATGCTGCACTTTCACTTTGATGTATGTAAAGCACGGCGCCCGTGCAGAGAAAAGTAATGTGAAGCGGGCACCATGCAAATGATTTAAACAAGCGCTAAAACACAAGCGCGGCCCCGCGGCCGCGAAAGTCAATTGTTGTGAGAGAGAGGGGGAGCAGGAGGTGAGCCCGCGCCGCTTGGGAGAGTCTTTACTTTTCAAGCACTGCACTCGTGCTTGTGGCGCGCCCCTGCTCGCTCCTGCAAGGTGGATGCCGCCACAAGTACGAGTGCAGTGCTTGAAAAAGTGAAGAGCAACGGCTAAAGGCCCTCCTATGCAGCGCATGCGCGCTGCGTAGGCAAGACCTAAAAAAGAGGTGCTGGTACCCCAGCTACAGTAAGGGGGGGGCAAAGGTCAAATAACGCCCTCATTTAGGTCCTATTTTAAGATCAGTGAGAGTGTACGTACATCCACCAGAGACATGGGGGCCCCAGATCCTCCGGGTGGCACTAACATTTGGCCGGGGAGACCCTGATTCCACCCGAGATATCCCTGGCTAACAGGTATCAAGTCTTAGAAGAGATCACTCCACCTCCTGGATCTAAGACCTCCACTGAGAGCGAGCCTGTGATGGCAGATGAGGGGGTATCTACACATACTTTGAGGCAGGAGAACATTGGGGAGCTACTGCAAACCCTCTCCATGGAGATAAAAAATAGATTTGCAATGTCAGAAGCAAATCAAACCAAAATTTGTGATGCCTGCGAGAATCTGGAAAAAAAACTCGCTGACGTGACGGACAGGATTAGGAACTTAGAAACCTCCACAGAAGATATGAGAAGGGAGGTAGCTGGTAACAGCAAAGAAATACAACGTTGCAAGGAGAAAGAGAAAGCCCTACAGGAAAAAATTGAGATGATAGAGAATAACTCTAGAAGGAATAATTTAAGGCTCCTCAATGTGCCGGAGGGGAAGGAAGGTGAGAATTTGAAAGGGTTTTTCATAGACCTGATTAAAGAAATAGTACCAGAAGTCAGGGACCGAGATCTCTCTCAAGACATTCAACGGATCCACAGAGATCCCTTCAGACGTAATCCTAGCAGAGATAAGCCCAGGAAAATCCTTGTCAATTTCAACACTTATTCCATCAAAGAAAAGATTCTCTCTGAAGCATTGAAAGTTGGATCTTACAATAAAGACGGATGGTCCTTTCGTATCCGCTCCGACCTTGCAAAAGAAACCCAAATGGGTCAATGGGAGCTGGGCAGGTACATACAGAAACTTAAATCCTTAGGAGCTACCACCCAAATTAAATTCTCAGCTACATTAAAAATAATGTGGAACAATAAAATGCACACATTTAAGGACCCAGAGGAGGTGGAAAGTTTCATTAAGCAAATAAAAACATAAATAGGCTAAGTCCATAAACATTCCTAAGACATATTAAGTTAGGAGAGACGAGAGCGGCTGGGCAGACCTATGCCCAACTTTGTTAAAGGGAGGGTTCCCCGGGGTGGGAGTGTGGTGGGAAACGCAATTAGATTAGGAGAGTTTCATGCACAATATGTAAATATTACACTGGGTTGGAAGCATTGGGAGAAAAACAAAAAATATATATATGGTCCTCATATGCGAAAATCACACATGGAATAGGAAGCATGGGAAGTGAGACACTACTGGAAGATAGCTAATCCAGACAAAAAACACATCCTGAGGATACTAAGCTGGAATATAAATGGGTCGAGAGTAACACATAGGAGAAGGAGAATTCTTCAATTCCTGAAACAATCAAAAAGTGAAATAATAATGCTACAAGAGACGCATTTGCAACAAGCAGAATGGGAGTCAATACTCAAGGGGTACAAGTGGGTCCAACAGTTCGCTGTTATGTTTCGTATAGAGGCCCTAATATAGACACGTTCATATATGCTGTATATGGTCATAATCGTATATGCCCAATTATGGTCATAATTGTATATGCCCTATTATGGTCATAATTGTCTATGCCCTATTATAGTAATGATCCCCTATGCCCTAATATAGGCATGATCTTTCACCTACATTCGTTCCCTACAGAACACAACGAACTCTGAGGGTTGAACGTTATCTAGTCTGTGGTTAGAACACTGCAGGGTTTTTCCCGAACACAGGCCTACAATGTACTCATAAATTATGCATGAGCATTCACCAGCTACATCTCCCGCATAATATGTATGTACAAAGTTCACCCCTGACGTCTTCCTCATGTCTAACAAAGACCAATACAAACCATACTGAGGGACGAGACACTTTAGGGTATAAATACACCACATCTTGCCACGGTAAGATAGAGGGAACCGAGACTTCCATGCTGACACACTGACCAGAGACGCTGAGGCTCCTGCATGCAGTCGCTCCAGCTGACAGCGGTCTAACACAGCCCTTGCGGGGTGTCCAACTCGAGACCAGGACGGGGTCCCACACTCTCTCTATTCAGGTAATGGGGTTCGACTAAATCCTAGATGGATTCTTGGCTCTTAGGCTTTTAGACCTACACACATGCTAGGTACACTTAGGTACATCTAGTTAGGCATCGTAGGAGTACGCGCACTTTTATAATGCATTTCATATATTCATGTATGTAACCATTATTATTGCAATATGGTAGAACTGTACTACCCTTTCACTTTTATCGTTCTGCTGATAATATATCTCTGCTATTGTCTGCTGGTTGCTGCAGCACATATATTTTACACTAGAATAACAACTGTTCAATAAATACTTATTGAAACGCCCAGACTGTTTATTCTGTGTAACTCTCTGAGATAAACCAAACAAGTAAGCACGAGTGACTGAGCGAAAAGTAGTACATTGTTTCCACGATCCTGAGGGATCAGGGTTGTCATGATCTAAGGTTGCCAGAAACTAATCTCTCCCCGATAAGAGGAGATTCTAGTGGCACTGTGAGCTAGCTAATGCAAATCCGGCTAACATACGCGGTGGGGGTGCACAGAGCCAGTCTGCTACCAAGCCCACAGTTTATGTTATCCAAACACACAGGTCCTGCATGGGTACTATAGGAACTACACGACATGGCGCCACCAACGTTGGTTGGGTACATATTTAACAGTAGAATCTGAGTAGTTCAGTCATGTGATTCTCAGAGGACCTACTCACAAAACCCAGAGACGTCTGGAGTGGGTGGGCACAAAATCCGCCGCAGCTGAGTAGTACGAAAATACTATTTATTGGCTGTTGGTTATTCAAGCTTGAAAGGATATAGTGTTCCTAAAATTGTGCCTAAAACCTTATCATAGTTTCTTTGAAACATTAGTCTGTGTTCTATACACGATGACTACCGCGGTCTTAGATCCGATACGAATGCCACTGCCCACATCAGACGAAGAAGATCCTGAGGATGCAATACAGATTGCACCAAAATTCAGAAGGACAGTCACCATAAGACTATTAGAAAATGGTTTACAAGCTAAGGGTGGCATTGTAGTTTTCGTGATTGAGGCACACGAATCAAACAAAACAGAGGTATTCTATTCATGGGTTACATTCCCAGCAGCAAATGCAATAACAAAGACATTTCACTTCTATATAGAAGGAGATGCACCACGGGAATATTGTCCATTTGAGGACATAGAGATTCCACTCACTTACCAGGAACATTATTACTGGTTTAATGGCGCCCTACCCCACGTACGAGAAAGAGTAAGGTTAGGCCCACTCGGAGGAGACGGAGCCACATGGCCAATACTAGCGGCTTACACACCGCATCCTGACATTGGCACAATACCACAGCCAGACTTACTCATACAACACACAGATTTAATTAAAATTTACAGAAACCTGACACAATTTGTCATGAGGACTTTAACAATCCAACCTACACCAGGTACAGCAAATAGTACTCCAGCTCAGGGTACAGGAAATAAAATTACTCCTCAAACATTGCACGCGGTAATGGGCAAAATGCCCGCAAAACGAGAACAAATACCATTCTGGATAGCTCAGAAAATAACTCAGCTTGAGGCGGTATTCCCGAATACTACCACCTGTGATAAACACAGAATACTAACAATCTGCTTGCCCATGGGGATCACACCACAAATAGAGGACTGCACCTCTTGGGGTACAGTCTTTGCTGCCATATATACCAGAACACATGGTATCCCGTCATTAGCAGTAGTACCTGACGTATTGAGACAGATACAAAATGAGTACGGAGCAGAGCCTGCCCTTAACTTAGGGATGACGTTACTAGGTAACTACGAACAGGTATCAGCCATAATACTACCTAACATTAAGGGGGAAGCAGCTTCAGTGGCAATCCGCCAACGCCTAAGGGAGTTCAGTCCAGTAGATCAACCACACGAACTACCCAAAATAATTGAAACTGCATATGCAGAACTAGGCAGAGACAGTCTAGGTGGGAAAGCATTAAAACCACAACTGGTGGGCAGTCCTGAAAAGGACACTACATAGCAGACACCTACTTCTTCTAAAAAGAAGTGGGAAAATAAAAAACAACAAAAGTCTAAAGACAGCAGATTTCAATCCAGAGGTAGGTCTTCTCAACAGGAGCCCTCTGAAAGGAGGTATAACCTCAGGAATAGGGATAATATTAACCTGACAGGTATCAGGATACTGATACACGTTCCTCTTGTTCCTTTCAGGGTGCATCAAAAAACTCAGAGAGGGAAGGACGGTCAGAACACAGACAAGAGGAGCGTACAAAGTCCAGAGACACGCAACGCGCTGCGGACTATGCACCTAAAAAAGAAGATAAACAAAAACAAAAACCTCAATTCAAAAAGAAGAAGGTAGCAGGTCTCAAGATCAGACATGCCCAGAATTCTGAGGACACAGCTTCTGAACGGGGAATGGGCTCTGACGATGCTAGACAGCGCGGCAGAAGTAACAAAAGCTCGCCAGAACCTGAAGGAATTTCTGGTGACAGCGGAGCTGAGTGAGTATATCACGGTGGAAACACCTGATACTCAGGTAAGTGTCCCACATAAGCTACATGAGATAACACTCCGGATGGAGGGGGACAAGCCCAGGAAAGTTAAAGGTCTATTTTGGAAAGATTTGTCATCTGGATATGACATCCTATTAGCAGAGCAAGACTGCCCGCCAGCATTCGTCATGGAGTGCCCTAAGGGGAAAAAAGGTAATTTTTCCAGCATTTTCCGACCTCGTTCCCATACATTTAAAACATGCATATGTGCAGGAGTGGGCGGTTGCCCTAGCTCCAGCATTGTACAAAAATCATGCTGGTTGGGATGAGGATTCAACCCACCACGTGATCCCATTAAAAGTTTCCCCAAATGCTCAAAGGCAATACCCTATAAAGCAGGAAGCTAAAAAACAAGTCAGGGAGATCCTAGATCAACTAGAATACCAGGGTGTGATAGAAAATTGCACCTCACCAATGAACAATCCTTTGTTCCTCGTATCAAAACCTGACAACACATATCGTTTAGTTTTAGATTACAGACATTTAAACACCTGCACAAAGACATTTGCAGTTCAAAATGCACACAGTGCCGCATTAATGAATAACATTGTGCGGGAAAAATACAAAACTACACTTGATATCTCAAATGGATTTTTCTGCCAAATATAGCACCTGAAAGCAGGTATTTGACCGCATTCTCAGCACTAGGGTTGCAACGTCAATTTTGTCGACTCCCCCAAGGGTATAAGAATAGCCCAGGGTTGTTTTCAGCAAGGGTAACAGAGTTACTCCAAAATTTGGATGAAGAAGCATTGTCCTATGTGGATGATATTTATCTGACGGACGATGACTTACCGAGGCACTTGACCAGGGTGAGCACCATTATTATGGGATTCGCCTCTGAGGGCAATAAATTTAATTTTAAAAAATCAAAAATTGCCCATCTCAATGTCCTGTTTTTAGGGTATGAGCTGTCAAGTGAAGGAAAAAGCCTAGCAGCTAACTTTTTAGAAAAGTGTGCGCTGCTCCATCCTCCAAAATCATTAAGGAATTTACAATCAATTCTGGGATTCCTAAACTTTGGTTGAACATACATTTTGGATTACGCAGAAAGAGTAAAACCTTTCTACGACTTAATAAAACCTGATTTTTCAGTCAGACAATGGACACAGGAACATACACATTTTCTACGTTCACTACAGGAAGACATGATAGCTTCAAAACATTTACAGACACGCGTAAACGTACGCAACTTAGTGATCCGAGTAATAGCGGGTCAATGCGGGTACACTTATTTAACTTTCAATGAAGGCGAAACAGTACCAATCGCATACAAATCACACCTGTACACAAACGCAGAGATGCGTTTCACTTCAACAGAAAAAATCCTGACAGCAGTGCAGACCGCTGTAGCAAGAGAAAGAGCTCTGGCTCAGGGAAAGCGCATAATAGTCGTGCCCCAGTACCAGCCTTAGAGGCTGTTACAAAGGCTAACATTCCAAATGTGAAAGCCTTACATCCCAGATGGATACAATGGGCTAATTCTCTTACTGCAACGGATGTTGAATACAGATTTGATCCAAGTTTAAAAACACAAGCATTTCTGCAATACGAACAAGAATATCCTCTACCAAATGAGATTTTGCCTCTAGATCAGTATGAATACATTATTTACACTGACGGATCTGCTCAACCGGCCATAGGGAGTAAGCAAGCTTACAGCGCAGCGTGTGCAATCGTTAAAGGTCGCATGTGCGATGGAAAGTTCCATCCAAGCTGCACTAAAACGCAATCTCTAGGAGACTGCACGGCTCAGTTGGCAGAATTAAAAGCACTAATACTGGCACTCGTAAATACGGAACACAAATTCCCCACACTAATTGTGTGTGATTCCTTTTACTGTGTACAGTCGTACAATGAATATCTACATCATTGGGAAAAAACAGTTTCAAAGATGCAAAAGGTGGCACAATTAAGCATAAAATGCTATGGGAACAGGTAGTGGAGTTGAGAAACGAACTACCAAGGGCTCACGTGATACATACACTGAGTCATCAGCGTGATGGCGTTCACGTTGAAGGGAATTCATTGGCTGATGAAGCCGCAAAGGGGGCTGTATGCACAGCGTCCGTAGCTGCAATCACTCGTTCAAAAACGAGAATAGACGGTGAGATTTTGGTAGCTGTCAATGCTTCACGCAAAGGCAGCACAGCAGTACCTAAAAATTTCCACTCAAGTACTCCTACAAGTTAGATGCACAAAACATTCCATATGCTCAGATTCCTGGAGTGGGGGATAGAGTAATACCAAATATGGATCGTAGGCAAGGCTTAATTCTAGCAGCACACGAGGGTTTGGGTTCTGCGCATACAGGCGTTACAGCGACTATTTCTTTACTGAAACAGCGCTACTGGTGGCCAGGGTTAACAAAGCAGACCAAAGACTATGTCTTAAAGTGCGACATCTGCCAGCAGATGAAAGGCTCCACCGTAACACGCCCAGCACAGACACCATTACTAAAATCAGACAAACCACACGCATGTGTGTATTTGGACCACTGCGGACCCCTACAATCGGATGGGGCCAAGAAATATATCATGGTTGCTTGCAGTGGATTCCTCCTCTAGATTCCTATGGGTCTGGCCTCAGCGCTCGGCTGATGCTCGAACTGTTATAAAAGATTTGCAAGTCTTTATCGGCACATACGCAGTTGGCACGTTACATTCTGACCGTGGCCCGGCGTTTAGCTCTCAGGCTTACAGAGAGGCCATGGAAGGAATGGGCGTAGCATTGCAGTACTCCTCTCCGTACCATCTTGAGTGAAATTCGGTTGTGGAGAGGAAAAACCGTGACTTAAAGCAATCTTTAACAGCTAGGGTATTAGGCAAGGGCAGTAGTTGGGTCAGTCATCTTTTATGGGGTCCAAAGAGCAATTAACAACCAGCCAAGAAGCTCTCTAGGGGGTGTCACTCCTTACGAGGTCCTATTTGGGACAAGAATGTGGGTACCTGATCTTGATTGTGGAGGCAGAGTGGCGGATGAAAAACCATTTGATATCCATGATCGTTTGGCTGTTTTACAGGATCTCAATGAATCCAGGACACAACAAAGCAACGTCCACTTAAAACAGACGGGAAATAGACCATATTAACTTAGAGAAGGCATTAGCTGTAGTGGACAATGGTTAACAACTTTGACCTCCAGGATTTACTCCTTAGGCAACATTGTGTCTTCGGCAATCGACATATTAGAACAAGATCTGGCCTTGTTACAATACGGGCAATCCCAATTACGTTCTATTATGATGTTAAGCTGGACGCTGCAATCTTTGCGTGCAGGCTATGTGCCCTGGCGTTTTATAAACACCACATCTCTGTTTTCAGAATACAATCTAACTGATAAACAGACAGAAATGGCACAAAGGGGAGCCAAATATACAATGCTGAGTATTGAGAAACTGGAAAGGTTACCATTCACTGTAGCCGAATTACCATCAACTGAATGGCTAATTCATGGCCAAATCACTCTGCCGGTCACTACGTTTCAGTTTCAATATTGCCTTGAGCAGAGGCAGGCAACTATGAAAAAATGGGTAAGGGTTACATTAAGGAAACTTGGGAGTTACCATATAGATATCGATGACGGAATGGGGATCGAGAAGTGTATCTGAGTGGTACAAACTGCAAGAACGCTTTAAGCGGTTCTCTCATGTGTCAGGATATTTCTCTGCACAGAGCATGTAGTGGTTCGGTAGCGAACTTATCGTGTCACATGTCAGGGAACCCAGCGGCCATGATCACGCCGGTTTTCCAGCTGCTCTCGAATGGGAGTTACTTGATGCTAAACGATCAAGGTTGCTGTGGGATGCTTCCGGGCGTCGCCTATCTGGTCACTGTTAACTCCAGGGTTACTTGCTGTATGCAAGTATTGTTTCCGCCACTGAACACAGTCAGGGATGCGCCGTTATGGCCTTCGTTGAATGTTTCCTTTATACAATTTGATACTTTGAGCAGACTAAAAGCCATGCTTTTACAGCAACCCGTGCCCTTAACCTCCGCTCGAGAAACCTTGAACTTCAAGTTGCAAGGACCTCGACTGAGATACAGGCGCTTATACGTACGAACTGCCCCTTTCATTTCGCAGAAATGGTGGGTCGTATCTTTAACATGTCTGATACGAGCGGTATTGGACACCGATTTAAGACCATAGGGTCAGAACTATTAAGCACCTTTCAGACAGTCCTCGGAGTAATCCCAAATTTTATACACTCCGTATTGGGAAGCGTTTTTGGAGGTCTCCCGCTTATCCTGTTCCTAATTGCAGGAGTCCTGATTGTAATCTTACTGCTACGCAATGGACGGCCCAATTTCCGAGGAAATGGCGAACATACTCATGGAGCGGAAATACCGTGAACGCATGGTGCAGCTTCTGGGTATACCTTGCCTAAGAGAACTGAACGCCTCTTGGTTCCTATCGTTTAGACCAGTCTGGGTGGACTGCATCTTACCTGTTCTTCGATGCCTGCTTTGCGGAGAAGAATGCGCGTTGGATCTCTGTCTAACGTTTCCATCAGATATGCCTCCGGACATCGATGCTATGCTGGACCCCCCAAAGGCCCATGCTCTGCGTTGTCCCCAGCGTCTTCCAATTCTGATGAACGAATTCCTTGAGAATCCACAGGTGCCGTTTGCTCCTGCTGGGTTAGGTGGCTCCTCCACAGGCACTCAGGTAACAACTGCAGCACAAGCTGCCGCAGCACCGACTGTTGGCAGTGCTGAATTCCATCTATGTGCGATTGACGTTCTCTGTGAGGCGTTGGATTTGTCGTTTGCAGTAGCTAATACCGATAATGCTGTATCTCCAAGCCAGGACACTTAATCTTGAATTGGCTCATCGCGTCCTGGGAAAGAATTCGGCTTCTCCACTTCGTTTCATAAATAAACGAACTAAAATTGGAACATTTCCTAAATTGACACTTTCACTTGGGAAAAGAATGGCCTTCTTCTGCTAGTAGTAATGCAACTTTTATAAGTGAGACGGAATTGACTTTTTCAAGTGGCAACAAAAGAATAGCTGATTTGTAACATTTTTAAACATTTTTTAAATGTCTTTTTAAAACCATGTTTTTAGCTGTTTTTAAGAAAAAAATTAAATTGTCCAGATTTTAAGTATGGTCATTGTCATCCAATTCGAAAGTGGAGTGGGTGTTATGTTTCGTACAGAGGCCCTAATATAGACATGTTCATATATGCCGTACATGGTCATAATCGTATATGCCCTATTATGGTCATAATCGTATATGCCCTATTATGGTCATAATCGTCTATGCCCTATTATAGTCATGATCCCCTATGCCCTAATATAGGCATGATCTTTCACCTACATTAGTTCCCTACAGTACACAACGAACTCTGAGGGTTGAACGTTATCTAGTCTGTGGTTAGAACACTGCAGGGTTTTTCCCGAACACAGGCCTACAATGTACTCATAAATTATGCATGAGCATTCACCTGCTACATCTCTCGCATAATATGTATGTACAAAGTTCACCCCTGACGTCTTTCTCATGTCTAACAAAGACCAATACAAACCATACTGAGGGACGAGACACTTTAGAGTATAAATACACCACATCTTGCCACGGTAACATAGAGGGAACTGAGACTTCCATGCTGACACACTGACCAGAGACGCTGAGGCTCCTGCATGCAGTCGCTCCAGCTGACAGCGGTCTAACACAGCCCTTGCGGGGTGTCCAACTCGAGACCAGGATGGGGTCCCACACTCTCTTTATTCAGGTAATGGGGTTCGACTAAATCCTAGAAGGATTCTTGGCTCTTAGGCTGTTAGACCTACACACATGCTAGGTACACTTAGGTACATCTAGTTAGGCATCGTAGGAGTACACGCACTTTTATAATGCATTTCATATATTCATGTATGTAACCATTATTATTGCAATATGGTAGAACTGTACTACCCTTTCACTTTTATCGTACTGCTGATAATATATCTCTGCTATTGTCTGCTGGTTGCTGCAGCACATATATTTTACACTAGAATAACAACTGTTCAATAAATACTTATTGAAACGCCCAGACTGTTTATTCTGTGTAACTCTCTGAGATAAACCGAACAAGTAAGCACGAGTGACTGAGCGAAAAGTAGTACATTGTTTCCACGATTCTGAGGGATCAGGGTTGTCATGATCTAAGGTTGCCAGAAACTAATCTCTCCCCGATAAGAGGAGAGTCTAGTGGCACTGTGAGCTAGCTAATGCAAATCCGGCTAACATACGCGGTGGGGGTGCACAGAGCCAGTCTGCCACCAAACCCACAGTTTATGCTATCCAAACACGCCGGTCCTGCATGGGTACTATAGGAACTACACGACATTGCATGCACTAACCAGAACTGTAACTTAAAAGGGGTAGCAATTCTGATTAAGAACTCGGCCCATGCTAAAATAATAACAACTATTTCAGACCCTTAAGGGAGATGGGTCATTATTACAATAAGAGTGTATAAGACAAAACTCACTTTGATAAGCTACTAAGGTCCGAACATAGACGACCCATCGCCATTACAGGAATTGTTCCAACAGATTTTAAATGATGACAATCCCATTATATTGGCAGGGGATTTTAACACTTTACTCGATCTTGAGCTAGACAAATCAACTACTAGGCCAACAGTTACCACCCTGAAGATGAGAACTTATATACAAAATATGATGAAGAATCTGGGACTGATAGAGCCCTGGAGACAAAAAGCTTGTAGAAACAAAGGGTTCACACATCAGAACAAGAAATATGGCCATGCTTCCCGTATAGATTACTTTCTGGTTGACGCTAGACTAAGTAATAAGGCCAAGGCGGTTTTTCATCAGCCGGCCCACTTATCAGACCACTCAGCGGTAAGCCTGGAGCTAGTCCTAGATCATGAGTTGCCTAGATCTAGATGGACAATGGATAGGTCCCTCCTAGCAGAACATGAAATACTCTAGAAAACCTGAAACGAGACACCAAAGAGTATTTTGAATTAAATGCGGGTTCCGCCTCTGTGTGTGTTATTTGGGATGCGTATAAGGCTCTTATCAGACGGAGAATAACCAGCTATGCCATCCGTAGGAAGAGAGAAAACGACAAAAAAATCGAGGAGATAGAGAAGAGAATAGCTACCTGGCAAAAAGATCTGCGTGAGATAGCCGATCCAGATTTAAATAAAGAGCTCCAGGCGAAAATAGACGAGGGAAAAAAAGACCTAGTAGAGCACTTAGAAGGTATAGTTAAAAAAAAATGGTTTGCCAGTAAACTTTCAAACTATGAATACGGGGAGGGGTGCGGGAAGCTACTCGCATGGAAGACCAGGCGGGATTTAGTACGGAACTCAATAAAAGAAATAGTCGTGGAGGGGTCGGGTGAAAGTTGCTATGATGATCATGACATTGGGAGCGCTTTTACTGACTTTTTCCAGAATTTAAATGAGGAAGAGATACAAATATCTGATAGGCAAATATCTAACTGGATCTTAAACGATCCCCTGCCAAAAATCACCCACGATAAATTAATAACATTGGAGGAAGTATCTATAGCTATCAAAAGTCTAAAAAATGGGAAAGCGCCTGGGCCTGATGGAATTCCTAGTGAAGTCTACAAAGCCTTAGCAGATGAAATAACTCCCGCACTAACCTCATTACTTAACTCAGTGTATATAGAAGAAGCTGTAGTCCCGGATTCCTGGAATGATGCTACAATTACACTAATTCTGAAACCAAACAAAAATCCTAAAAAGTGCGAGTCCTACAGACCGATATCCCTACTGAACAATGATTATAAACTATACACTAACATATTAGGTAAAAGGCTAGAGACAGTTCTAGGAGATCTAATCGGGACCTCACAGAAAGGGTTCATGAAGGGCAGACAGCTAAATGACCTCACTCATGACTTGGTGTGCGCCATAGACTTGGCCATAGATAAAAATCTTCCATTAGCCATTTTGACAGTTGACGACGCCAAGGCATTTGACAGGGTTAGCTGGTCTTTCCTCTATGCCTTCATGAGTCAGAATGGGCTACGGGACAAGTTCCGGAACGCAATAAAAAGTATATATAGAAATCCATCAGCAAGTATTTTAATCAATGGCTCCCTCACTAAACAATTTATGATAAGGAGAGGCACGCGGGAAGGATGCCCTCTTTCCCCCCTACTGTTCAACCTATATATTGAGCCCCTTGCTAGGAGGATTAGGAAAGAACATGGGATTCGGCCTTTCCAGTATCAAGGCTGGGTTAAGAAAGAAGCTCTTTATGCTGATGATCTAATGATATATACACAAAATCCCATAGAATCATTCCCAATCATTATGCATATACTAAAAGACTTTGGTAAGGTAGCTGGATATCAGGTCAATGAAGAAAAGACAGAGATATTGGCTTGGAATTTACAATTGGGAACCATCTTGGAAAAAAATGTGAAAAGAGAGATAAGATACTTAGGAGTCCAGGTGGTCAAAAACTTGGAAGAAATGGCCCAGATTAACTTGCGGAAACTCCTAAGAGAGACCCAGAGGCTCTTACAACTTTGGTCTCGCCTGCCTTTATCAATTATAGGCAGGGAAAACCTGATCAAGATGATGATTCTCCCGAAGTTCACCTTCATATTCAATGCTTTACCGCTGGACTTTGAGATAAAGTGTTTCAGGAAATTACAAAGTGACCTGACTAGTTTTATTTGGGCTAGTAAAAACTCAAAAATTGCCTGAAAAAAGTTACGCAAGAAAAAAATCGCAGGTGGGCTGGCCCTCCCAGACTTTCAGTTATATTGTTGGGCTTTTCAGCTTAAAAATTTTAGAGCACTCCTAACCAAAAATTATCAATTGAGTCGGCCATGCTATGGAGCTTTGACCCATGACTTTGCTGAACAAGGCAGTTACTTCCTGTTTAAATACGGGCACCCTAAATTTTTTAAAAAGGTCTGCCTAAAGGTCCTGAGCACAGCATGCAAATTGTGGATACAAGTTTGGAGAATAATAGACTTACCTTATTATAGCCGTATGCCCCAATTTGGAAATCACCTTGGACTCCTGTGTGTTTACAAGATTCACTGTCCTCGCCACTTATGGAAGCCGCAATTGAGAAATGGGGCCATTTGACGGATGAGCATAGTGCAATCTCCTGGGAGCACTTATCGAAGGAAACTAACAACCATTTGTCCATTCTTCCAATTAACAAGATGGGTTCAAAGTCAAGTACTTGGTGGCCCAAATAACTGGGAGACGGCACTATGCGGCAACCCTCTACAAAAAAAAGAGATCACTAAATGGTACTGGATGTTGGTACAGGAGGAAGACTGCCATAACATATCTTTGGAGGGAAAGTGGGAAGATGCGTTACCTGACGCCGACTTAACATCTCTGTGGCATGTATCTTTGAACACGCTATGGTCGTTTGTTAAATATGCTCCATTAAAGAAGAAACATCATTTTACTTTACATAGAGTATACTGGTCCCCCAAGAAGCTATCCAGAATAGGAGAGGACATCAGGTGCTGCCCGAAATGCGGATGATGTGCACATGTTTTGGCAGTGCCCAGGTGTTTATGCTTACTGGCTAGAAGTGGGTAAGATATTGACGGCTATTCTGAAAAGGAAGATAGAGGTAAGCCTATCTCTGATTACTTTTGGGATAATGTTTGCTTTATTGGAAGAATAGGAAATTATCAGAGCAACTTCTATTAATTCTAATCATAATTGCACATAGGGAAATATGTATTAACTGGGTCTCTAGCAATTTACCATCTTGTACAGCTTGGTTAAGGGCGTCTAGGCGTTTTGGTAGGTTGGACTGTGTGAACGGTTCAGTGAAGAGAATTAGCACTTGGGAACCCCTTGTACTTTATAATTCATACCCAATTAGAGAATAGGAGGTCAGTAGTCCAAGTATTAAGACACCAAAGTCCATGGAAAGGTAAAGTGGGGGTAACCTTACTACCTCTAAATAAAGGTTGAATGTAGGTGAATCAGGGGCAGGAACATCCAGCAGGATGTGGTTACTCGGTCCGATTCCAGAACCTGACCACACGATAACTATCGCCATTTATTGGATTGTCACATATGAGGACAAAAAAAAAAAGAGCAATGCTTGTTTCTTTTTTAGATCATACTGCGACGTGTTGGTGTACCTAATGTCCCTGCCCTGCGTGTGGTTGCCTGTGTTTGAGTGAGGGCGTGAGGGTGTGGAAGCCCCCAACCCCGAAGTGACCACCTGACAGCTCAGACTGACACTGTTGCTAAATCAATCAGATGGGTTTACCTAGCAGAGACTGAATTGAACTGATTCTAAAAATGAAATATGAGTATTCCAAGCGTACGTTTGAAAGAAAAATGTTAAAAGATACTGTTTCGAGGGGGCGTGGCCAGCAGCTGACGGGAATGGCCACACACTAGCGCGGCTCCGGAGCCCTCGCTCACTATCCGGCGTTAATCCTGCTATAATCCGTAATGTGATGCCCATCTAAAGGTGGACCTCAGCCCCCACAGTGGTTGGCACCCGAAACTCGACTGCATGTTTGCCTGAAAGCAGGGCGAAGCGACAGGGGAAACACGATCACTGGCGAATGTGAGACGACGCAAGATGACGGAGGTGAGGACGAAGTAATCCCCGGAGGGGTGCGTCGACAAGCCGGGAGTACTGCACACCAACCCCTGCCAGCCAAGAAGGAGAGTGGAGACACCGGGGGGCCCAAGGCGCCGTTGGGGCTCGGAGACATGGCTGCTGGCGCTGCGGGGCCCGGCGGCAACCAAAAGGTGGAGAGGTGAGCGGCCGTCCGGCAGCACACAGACGTCGTGCCGACCTGAAGGAGGTGTAGTAGTGAGCCTCAGCAAGGCCTACCAGTGCTTAGGGGTTCACCCTTCTCTGCACAGAGTCCTCAGACACTTAGGAAGAAGTTGGCATAGAAACTGAAATAAGAAAGACAGAGTTTATTAAACCTCATGAGGTGGAGCTACATTTACACACCACCCTTCGGTAATGCATGAAGTAGCACACTGAATGGAAGGACCATGGTCCTTTTATACCCACACAGGGGCTCAAATGAAGGCGGTACAAACACAAATGCTGGTTTAGGTACATATAAGGTCATACAGAAAATGCACAGTCGACAAGTGGGTGGAGCTAACAGTTTCTACTTCTAGTAGACACATCCTGACATTTATAAACTCGGAACAGCTGCAAGCTCAACTGAGCATGTGCAAAGCAAAAGAGAACTAAATATAACTTGTCTCTAGGCAGATTTCAAGAGCAGTTAACAGGAAGGTAGGACAGAGCACATGGTGAGCACATGGCAACCAAAATGGCTGCCAGAAATACAAAATGGATTCCACAAAGCGGACAATTTAGCCTCTGAATACAAGCTGTCTTCAGCTAATGCTTAACTTAAGTGCTGCCAAATTACAACAGACGACCCTTTCAGCATTGGCTGAAGACATTCGTTTATCTGGGGTAATCTAGATATTCATCCCGTACATCTATTAACATTATTTCGGCCACCTCTTTATTCAACATTTGTTGGGCCTTTGTTTCAGCAACGTTCCCTTTGGCAGGTATACAAGCAGAGATGCAAATGGAGCAAAGCATTGGACCACATTGGATACATACACAGCATGTAAAAAGTATCAATCATTACATACAGGATAGTCAGTAGCTTCCAGCCCCAAGCAGAAACAAGAGTCCAAAACCATCTAGTCTAATTCTAAGTTTCAGAACTCTGATGTATTTCAGTGACTATCTATTTCAATTTCAGAATAGCCAACAGCACATACCTAATAAAAACATTTTCAATAGACTTTTTCAGTATTTCTTTTATGAGGGCTAGAGTATCAATTAATATACTCAAGGAAAGAGTAAAGTAACATTTATCAACTGCTCAGATGAACTTTTCTCGTGCAGAATAAACACTACCCCCAGTACCAATATCAAAGCAGTCAGACATATTATTACAAAAACAATCCTGGCTCCGGGGGACGAGGAGGACCACACAGGGCCATAGGAATTAGGACAAGGAGCCGCAAAGGGCTGTTCCTCCTCAAAAATGGGACGACCAAAGGGGTACATTACTAACAAAAAAAAGAGTCCTTGGGAAATTATAGCCGCTGTACAACCAGCCAGAGGGAGTCTTCTCCCTGTGTCCGTTTGAGCCTCACAGGCAGGCTCTTGTTGTTCCCACGGTGGAGCTGCACAACTCGCAACTCAAGAATCACGGCCCAGTTTGAGAAGAAAAAGTCTTTCTTTCAGAATAGGGCAATCACCCCCCAGGGCAAATACCCTCAACGATCCTGTCCAGTGTCTCAGGCAGTGCACCAGTTTTCTTCACTTTAATCTAACAGGCACCAAGGGCACAGCACCTGTACCCTAAACTCAAGTCCTTCCCTAACTCCTGTATTGTTCCGCTGGCGCACTGCTCTTTTGTTGGGGCCACTGATTGTAGCCAATATGCTCAGGCATCCCTTGATCAACAAACAAAGGCGCAGACTTGCATTCACTTGGGGACCAGGACTCAAAAGGCCTGATGCTGGGATATGTGAAGCAACCCTTGTTTCAAAGGGGTCACCTCAAGTAAAAGCCTCCTTGCCGTCCTTATCGGTCTGTGACTCTCTCAGCTGGGCGGCATCAAAAACTGGATCCATAGAAAGATTTCTTCATCCTGATTTGTGACCCCGTCTTTCGTCCAAGACAGTGGCAGGGATACACACTTTACGTCCCAGTGCTTCCGGCCTTCACTGAGGTCCTAGTTGCCAGCAACGCCTGTGCTGGTTCCCTTTATCTTGGCTCCAAGCTGGACTGGTGCTGACTCCCAGGCTGGATCTGATGTCCGGGCCCCTCTGGCAATGGTTGTAGGGCAGCAAATATCTATTGGTGGGCAAAACAAAAGGTCTTTAGACAAGGCATAAAAATAATCTATCAACAGAGAGGATAGTCTCAGAATACTTCCTTAGTCTTGGGATGCCGCATTCATTAGCAAGGCACCCAAGAACCACTTCATCTTATCTGAGAATAAAAAACACCCTAGACCTATTGGCAAGTATAAAAGGAACTTTTTGGTGAACTGACAAGAATAATACGTCACCCAATCCCAAGCAGCCAAGGAAGTCTGTGTTCATTTACTAAATTCTGAGGAAAAAGAAAAACAATACAGACATACTCCAAATCCTTACATTTGTGCATTCCTATATTATTCATCTGAAGAACCTCAAGAAAAAGGAACTTTTCCTACATTTCTACTTATGAACCTTGCATTACTTTTACAGGACTGCAGACACTTCTAAAATAATTTCTCTTAATAAAAACACCTTCATTTTACACTTAAGGTCATGCTTTCATGTTATAGGCGCAGCAGGAAAAATCTAAAACTGCTAATTTAACAGATTCTTATTGCAAAAAGAACTAAACTTCAACATAGTGGGTACATTTTCTCCAGCAGAACATGTTATGACAAACAAACTCCTAAAAAACAATATTTTCCTTCAAAATGTTTGCTAAGGATCACATAGGCGTCTTTCCTGCATTCTACTTTTCACGATCCGGACTATGCAACATCATTTTCAAAAGGAAAAAACCCTATCTCCAGCTCTAATAAGGGCTGTCAGCTCAATTACACAGACTAGCTAATAAAAGACTAGCAATGCCCTTGCAAAACTGTATAGAACATGAGAATAACAAACAATAATGGTATTGCCACCTGAGATTTTTGAACAGAAACCCCCACTATACAGTTCCCCTTTAAAGGTCAAATAAGGAAAGATCAATCTGTTCTACTCATTCTTTCATACAGGATGGGCAGTAACATAGCATATATTTTCATCATTTTATTAATTCTAACAATTTTAAAACAGTATTACAGAATAGCCAATAACTGTCTCATGGCCATTTCCTAGACAGCTTAGACAGACTCAAGAGAGAGTGAGAAAAAGAGAGGGAAAACATAATTTTGCCTACCCTTAATTTGTAGAGGAGCTAGCCTCCTTCCCCCATTTTGACAGTAGGAAAACCTGAAACAGGTTTCACTCCTGTCAACACTTTCAACCCCTATTTGTAGCAACTGGGCACAAACAAACCTGTAGAAGATATCTTAGAAAGTGGCTATTCTCTGATTCAGCCTAACACAAGCACATTGAGTACTGTAGAAAGCGTTAATAACCAATTTACCAATTCCTTGAGCAATTGTACTAGATTAACATGAGGGCGCATGAATGCAAACTAAAATCCATTTCCTCCTTATCTTAGCCCCTACACAGTAATCTTTAAACTAAAACCATTATTTTTATATACATGGCAGATCAATGCTCTACTCAGGGCTGCTTTTCCTTCGTTTCATATGACTGCGCAAAACGTGTGTTTGCCAAAAATAGGAAGCAAAGCTTCTCTTCCTCTCTCTGCGCTGTCATCTCTTCTTTCAAAAACTGTTCGAAGGTCGAAGTGTCCAAGCAAATCTTACCCTTCACCCTGCTAAGTTGCTAAATGCAGAACTCCGACCTTTGACCCTTCCAGCAGCTGTCCATTTTTTTTTAGTGCAAGGCTTTCCATGCGGTCTTTGCAAGTCAAAGCAACTCTGGAGAATCACGGCTGAAAGGCAGTCCTGTCGGTGTGTTTGCTAATAATTTAAAGGTAGGATAATAACGTCTGCTGGTTTCTGTATACTTATTTTCATTTGTGTACAGTGTGTGGTGTGCAGTAGGTCAGCTGTTTGTTCTATACTTGCATGTATACATTATTGAAGCCTGAGATCAGTTTAAAAATTGCCCTGAGTGGCAGAATTGCTTTTAAATAGTGACTTTTCCCAAATTCGACTTTGGTGGTAGGGGCACTTAAAAATGAATAACCTACAATATTTTGGCATATTAGGGATCCCCAGGGTGTCCTCTAGATATCCCAGAGATGGGGGATCAGAAATGTATAAGGTATACCCTTATAAAAATGAGTTTTGTACGGCTGGGTAAAGTGACATTTCACATTTAAGTTCCCTCCTATTGCGGTACAGCACTGCTTAAATTCAACTTTGATGCTAGGAATTCGCAGTATGAAGATTAGGCTTTATAAAGATTAAAAAACGAATTTAAAGCATTTATTTTTAATAATATATATTTTTTCATATAATTTTTTTTTTTTTTTTAATAAAACCAACCATTTTGATGATTCCACATTTGAAAAGCAAGCTTCATTTGTAGCCTATCATATTCAAACGCATTCATTTATAACCCTAAGCACAGAAGCCTTACTTGAAACATGAAAAGTCTGCGCCACTTTTTAAAGGACAGTTATTATTTAACAGCAGAACCACAGATGTACTTATGTAAAAAGGCATTAAGAAAGGAAATCCCTTTTAATCTTTTCTCTGTTATCCAAAATAATGAAACTGTCTTTTCTGACTTATAAAATCAGCAGTTTTTAATGCACACCTTTATACCGTGTTTGCGCTAACTGAAAATCTAGTCGACTCGGCCTCATGGCTTGGGACCAAGAATAGCCATGTGTTGTTGACACAGCTGTTTTCTGACCAGCAGGCGTTAACATCTCACGCTTTTCAAGCCAGCACAAATCTATCGTTCTGTAATGTGGTGTTTATTTCAGCAACAATCAATTCACTCAGATAATATGAATGGCTTTCAATATTAATATATAAGGATAATACTGTAACATTTTGCATTTTAGTCCTAATTGTGTGAAAGCACACAAATTCGTTTTTTTTTCCCTACCTTTCTATGAGGCCTATTTTATTCCTATTGAATGTAAATTATGATTTATCTGTATCAGTGTGGCAATTTGCACATATCAATAGTTTCTTACTTTATCAATTTTAATGGTAGCGTGCAGCTATTTAACATATGTTACATTATTCATTCCCTGAATTTAAAAAAAATGTAGTTTTTTTTAAATGACATTTGCATAACAGAATGACAACAAAAACCAATTTTAGCTCATTCCAGACATTTTCAGAAGGGGTCATACACTCATAACACACAACACAGCGCGCTTAATGCTAGCAATTCTTACACAAAGAGCGCAATCGCTATTTACTCACACAAGTATCACCAATGTCAAACCACAAACCACATAGACATTTAAACACACATTTAACCCACAAATCAACATTTAGGGCAAAAACAAGAGACAGCCTACAGACTGTACGCAAAACTAAACTATTTGTAAATACTAATTGTAAGTCATATTTACAAGAAGAGCTCTCAAAAGTAGTCCAAAAGACTTCTATGTTCAAGAAGCCAAAATACACCAAATTCGCCAGTTTTGGCTGGTAGAACACTCAAAAGCGCTCTGCATATCACCACTTATGAATGTTACTAAGTGCACAGATCAGGATCCGTTTTATGTACATATTTAGTTCCATGGGGTACTTAGTCACCAAGAAAGAAATATCTTTTTACTATATCTAAACCTATTTAGGTATCCCCTCTGAGGGGAGTCAACTGAGTACTTACTAAATCCATATTGGTACCTCCAAACAGCAACACTTTCTGCGAAGTGTGCTAGAAGCAGGCATGCCAAAAAATAGTGCAGAATATGCAGTATTATAATCAAAGTAGCGCTTAAGGTACTCTTCGTACGTTGCGCTGTTCAAACAATTTCAAATAGAGAAAAATCTCCTCATTACCTGCCTATATGTATTGCAATACATATATAATTTACAAAACAAATTCCAAAATTGGCCAATCATACAAACAAAGCCACAGTAAGTGTTACTAAAACTACCTTACCAATCAAAGGCATCAAACCAACAGCAAGTGCCGCAAAACGGCTCTTACCAATCAAATGGTGTCCAGGTTCCAACTGCCAAGTTCTCAAATCGACCAAATGGTCACTGCACGGCGAATCAACAAAAGAGATCTCAGTCAAGGACCGGCGCCGCCGGGATGGTCAGATCAGAAAGAAAGGAAAAACGCCATGGGTGCCAAGACTCAGGTCTCCTCAGGCAGCGATCGCGTCCAAGAGCGAGATTCCAATCCTTCGTCTCGACCAGTCCTTCGGGCATCCGAGTCGCTGATGAGTCCCACGTTGGAAGCGCCAATTTGTAGTAGTGAGCCTCAGCAAGGCCTACCAGTGCTTAGGGGTTCACCCTTCTCTGCACAGAGTCCTCAGACACTTAGGAAGAAGTTGGCACAGAAACTGAAATAAGAAAGACAGAGTTTATTAAACCTCATGAGGTGGAGCTACATTTACACACCACCCTTCGGTAATGCATGAAGTAGCACACTGAATGGAAGGACCATGGTCCTTTTATACCCACACAGGGGCTCAAATGAAGGCGGTACAAACACAAATGCTGGTTTTAGGTACATATAAGGTCATACAGAAAATGCACAGTCGACAAGTGGGTGGAGCTAACAGTTTCTACTTCTAGTAGACACATCCTGACATTTATAAACTCGGAACAGCTGCAAGCTCAACTGAGCATGTGCAAAGCAAAAGAGAACTAAATATAACTTGTCTCTAGGCAGATTTCAAGAGCAGTTAACAGGAAGGTAGGACAGAGCACATGGTGAGCACATGGCAGCACATGGCAACCAAAATGGCTGCCAGAAATACAAAATGGATTCCACAAAGCGGACAACTTAGCCTCTGAATACAAGCTGTCTTCAGCCAATGCTTAACTTAAGTGCTGCCAAATTACAACAGAGGGAGGCGCCATAGTGGAGGTTCGAGAGTCAGCCTCTCCCCGGTCGGACGCGAAGGCACCTACGGGGTAAATCACAGCAACCCCTGAGAAGTGTGCTACAGAGGCAGTGAGTGATGAACTAGAACAGTGGGCACTAGGTGGAGTCTCCATAATCGAGCCGGAAGCGGAGGAGTGCGCCGGCCGGCCGCCGAGTAGGCTCCCAAGTGACTGGCATTGGAACGCAAGCCACAATCGGTAACTGTGTGGTGGACAATGGGCCGGGGGCTGCTGGAGTGCGTTAAGGGGGCCTTAGGAGTCGTAGTTGGCCTTGGCCCTCTGTGAATCACTGCGCGACTCACCGAGGGGGACAAGACTGCCGGGCCTGAGCTCCGCATAGCTGCATCGGGGGGTGGCGCTCTGCCTCTGCCTTCATCTATGAATCATGAGCTGGCTATCTCACCGGCATGTCACCCCCACTTAAGAAAATGGTTTAATTCACTAGCCGTCGTCTGGGACCCTCCGGCTGTGCAGCCTCGGTCACAGTGAGAGGACAAGCAGGGGTATTAACAACTGGCCCTCACACCTCAGACACATATTGCTGAAGAGAGGGGGGGCCCGCAAAGTTGCAGCAAAGGAGGGACCTTTTGCCGAGCTGTACTTGCCGGAAATATTGTTCCCCTAAGGCATAGGGGAAGAAGGTGAAGGGGGGGGGCCATTGTCGAACAAGATTACAGCTTGTACAGCCAATTGCAGTGGATGCGCCCCCAACTGGAGCTGCGGAACACATCCTTCAAATACCAGCCGACAACCGCCTAGCTGAACCCATACCGGGAAACCCGATAGGCCACTGGAGGCGAGTGGCCCCTAGGCAGGCAGCGGGTAATACTGCGTCATATCCTCAACCAAACTCTCATCGCCCAACAGGCAAAGGCTTGAGGATGGCTGGCGGGAAGGGAGCCAAGACGACGTTACAAACCAAGCTCGACCAGTACGGGTGGATCAGGATGCCACCCAACCGGCGGTCCAGGACACGGTACAGCCCCCCCCCCCAAACAACTGGATTTAACACTTCAAGATATCATGGCCGCCATCATTGGGGTATGGTCTTCCCTGGAGTCCCGACTGGACACTGTGAACATTGAAGTCTCACTTATATGTGCAGACCTCCGGAAAATGGACACGAGGGTTAAAGAGATGTAAGATGTTACAACGGAGATCACCAAGAACACCTCCCAACTTAAAAAACAAGTAGAACAGCTACTGGAAAATCAGGTTTAAATGGAAGCGCAATTGGACGACTATGAAAGCAGGGCGCGGCGAAATAATGTGCGCATCCTGGGGGTCCAGGAACGAGCGGAGGGCCCAGTCACAGACCTCTTCCTCCAGGATTTAATCACAAAACATCTGCGACCAAAGAGACTCTTAAACTATTTCTCCATCGAGCGGGCTCATCCAATCCCTGGAGGGCGGCCGAAGCCAGGAGCTCCCCCCTGACCAATAATTGCCAGAGTCTTTAATTTCCGAGATCGAGATGTAATACTCGAAGCCGCACGCAACAACCCACCAGTCAAACTGGAGAACAGTGAGATATCCTTCTTTCTGGATTTCACCACAAAAGTCCAGAACCAACATCACAGTTTCCTCGAGGTTAAAAAGGCTCTGAGAGAAAAAGACATAAAATATGCAATGTTTTTCCCAGCTAAACTACGCATCGATGCGGATGGCAAAACTTGGTTCTTCTCCTCCCCAGAGGAAGCTTGGGACTGGATGGAGGGATGGCAACAAGTGGGAAAGACAAGTAAAGAGAGGCATGCTGGACTGAGTGGCAGTAGAACGGAGCACTCTCGCGGGACCAGTGGCGGTCAGGCTGGCGGAGGGGCAGACTCGATTTCCAGGAGCTAAAAAGACACTGAGATCTGCCTAAAGACAGAGAGCATGAGCTACAGATAAGTGGGGCTGGCTGCAATGGGAGGTGATGATGGTGTATTGCACTGGTAAAAGACACCCCGAAGGCCCTGACATTTAATCCCGACTGAACATTTGTAGCGAATGGGGGGATTCATAAGCACCATACAATGTTAAAGATACCTGTTTCGGGCTGAGGTCTAACAATACATTATTCACATCTTATTTACTGGAATTACCCAGAATTGGGCGGGGGAAAAGAGAGGCTGCGTAACCGGCACCTTTCCAATTTGGAGGGGGGGGCGACAAGCACTCTGCTTTGTTGGGGAGTGGGTAGTTCGAAATCCACTGGCAGGGAGGGAGGGGCAGTTGAAGGGATGGGGGGTTTTGGTTATGTTTTTTGTACTCAGGTCACTCTCTATAACTCATGTGAATCATCCACACAATGTATCTTCACTCACAGATCGCGCAGGTCCCTATCGTCAAACAAGATTTGTGCTGATATACACCACCTAACTGCTTACAATGTGGGTGGAAGGCCTGTTTTGGAAATGGTGACTCCGGATAGCATGCTCCAGAGCTCCTATATATCCCTTCCAAAGGCAAAATGGCGAAGAACCTCGTAGAGACGTCATTGTATGTTCTAACGTGGAACGTCAATGGGATGGGGGATAAAATAAAAAGGGGGATTGCGTTGCAGTACCTCAAACGACAAGCCCCTGATGTAGTCCTACTACAAGAAATGCACTTGGTGGGGAACAATTGTAAAGCTCTGACTAGATGGGGATATAAACTCCTGGTCCACGCTGGCTACACCTCGGGATCCAGAGGCACGGGTATCTTAGTAAGAAGGAGTCTTGCACTTACTCCACTACGCACATGGGCGGGCCCCCAGGGTAGATTTGCGGTTCTAGAGGCAAGCTGGGAGGGAAGGCCACTCAACGTTATCTCACTATACGCCCCACCAGCGCTAGGTAAAGAGGCGCTGACCGACTTGGAAAAGATCATGCTGGATCTACCGGTGGGCACACTAATCCTAGGGGGAGATTTTAACATGACATTAAACGATCAAATAGACAGACAGCCGGCACCCCCTCAGACACGGCTTAACACACACATGTCGGAGTTTCTTACTGCCATGGGCATCACTGACATATGGCGTCACTTTCATCCAGACCTGACCCAATTCACCTATTACTCAAATGCCCATAAGAGCCTCTCCGGCATAGACAATCTCCTAACCCGCTCGGCAAGCATTGGTACCTTTCGGAAACCACGCTATTTGCTGAGGGGCATCTCGGACCACTCCCCGGTTTGGGCAGAGCTCACATACAACAACCAGCGCCAAAGAAACACAATAGTAATTAACCTCTGGCTGCTCAAGATCCCAGATATAAAAGAGAGCCTAATATTACACACTGAAATTTTTTTTTTTTTTAAAACATCGGATGTGTGGACTCGGCCCAGATCATATGGGAGGCCTTTAAAGCGGTGGTGCAGGGACAGGCCTTGGCACTCAAGGTGAGTTACATTAAAAAGCAGCAAAATCAGGTAGAGCAGCTCGAAAGCGAGCTTCAAAATCTCGAATTAGAATACGCACAATCACCTAGCGAGGCCATTAGGCATAAACTGAATATCAAGCAACTTGAATATAAAACTTTAGCTCGAGAGCAGGCCGGAGCCAAACTAATGGCCACGCGCCATAGGCTTTATGAGTTGGGAGATAGGGCGGGTAAATTGCTCGCATGGTTGGAAAGGAGGGAACAGGCAGAACGCTGGGTCCCTCGATTAAGTGTCAATAGCGCACAGATTCTCTCAGACCCACAAGAGATTGCAGACACCTTCACTGATTATTTCGAGCGGATCTACACGCCCTCAGTCACCACCACCGCAGAGGACTCTCGCCAATTACTGGCAGACATACCCCTGCCTACCTTGTCCCCAAGTGATAGGGACTCAATGGAGGAAGACATCACTGATAATGAACTCCGCACCGCAATAAGTAACATACAATCGGGGAAAGCAATTGGGCCTAATGGGATCCCCATTGAATTCCTAAAATCAACTGTCTCGCAAATCACGCCCTATCTGAGAGAAATGTATACTGAAAGCTATGAGAAGGGGATCCTGCCAGAGGACCAAGATTAGCCTCGATTGTTGTGATCCGTAAACCGGGGAAACCCGTGGACAGCTGTGGGTCCTATAGACCGATCTCACTGATTAACGCTGAAGCTAAAATCCTGGCGAAAATATTGGCTTCCCGCCTGGCCCCTATTATTACCTCGCTGGTACATGCGGATCAGTCTGGCTTTGTGCCTGGCTGAAATACGACCCTAAATATCCGCTGCCTTCATAATGTGTTGGGCCGTAAACAAGTTATAGAAGAAGATGCAGTAGTGCTATCCCTGGACGCCAAAATGGCGTTTGATTCGATTGAGTGGCCCTACCTATTTGAGGTGCTTCGGCGCCTAGGGTTTGGCCCGAAATTCCTGGGATGGATCAAGCTCCTCTACACAGATCTCAAAGGCCAGGTCAAGGTTAACAACCGCACGTCCAGAATATTTCCATTAAAAAGGGGCACTAGACAGGGATGCCCCCTGTCCCCATTGATTTTCTCACATGAAGCTCGAGCCACTAGTGACATGGGTCAGAGGGGATAAGCTACTAAGAGGGTTGAAATGGGCTGAGGGTCAGGAAGATAGGATATCCCTCTATGCCGATGATATTCTGCTTTATCTCGCATAACCGACTAAATCAGTACATAGAATTCTAAACATTTTTACAAACTTTGGTAAATATTCGGGATACTTGATCAACTGGTCCAAGTCAGTGATCTTCGCTATCCAAGGACCGATCCCAATACTCCCACCGGGATGTGAGGTGGAGGTGGCGGAGAAGGGATTCCGATATCTCGGAATCTACATAACCCCAGACCCCAATATTTTTCACATCAAAAATCTGGCAGTACCTCTGGGCGGGTTGCGAAATGACGTCAAACATTGGAGGACTTTGCCCCTCTCCCTACTGGGTCAAGCTGCCCTTTTCAAGATGCTGGCGCTCCCCGATACTTATATATACTCCAAAACTGTCCGAACAGAGTCCTGGAATCATACTTCAGAAACATTGAGAGTGAGGTCAGGACTCTGCTGTGGGATGGAAAGGCACCTCGCATTGCTTTACATAAATTAACCAGAGGGAGGAACGACGGGGGTATTGCACTCCCCGATATACGCCTATATTACTGGGCTTCCCAGTTGGTGGTGGTAAAGCACTGGATATACCACTCCCCGTCAGACCCAGCCTATCTTCCAGACAAATATCAGATGGGAAGGGAGGGTCACCTAGGGGCCCTCTATTCTAAGGTCAAGAGAGGTCGTTATTTTGGCCCTACAGCCCATACTGTTGATATCTGGCATCAAGCCAATAGGAGACTCGGCTGGCGGGATGCCCTGACTCAGGCCATCCCATTGTGGTCGGCTCAAAAACTGGAAACACTATGTAATCAAACCGGGTTTGATAGATGGGACACCATAGGTATCTCTACAGTAGGCCACTTATGGAAAAAAGGGAAAATAATACAATTCGCAGAACTGAAAAAAGAGTATGATCTGGCTCAGGGGGAGGTCTTCCGATATCTACAAATCCGCCACGCCCTTAAAGCTGCACTCCCTGTCAATGGGGATATACCAGAGTCATCCCCCCCTAGAGGATAGACTACTCTCTGAACCACTGAGGAAAAAAGCTATATCGCTAACATATCGAAAGTTATGTAACAATCTACCCGATCCACTCCAGACCCTCTGAGAAAAGTGGCAAGACAATGTCAGACCAATCGAGGACGAAGATTGGCAAATCGCAATAATGTCCCCAAGGGAGGCAGCCATCCCTCTTAAACTTCGCCTTATCCAACTAAAGACACTTCACAGAACCTATCTCAACGGGGTTACTCTTAAAAAGATCGGGCGCAGAGAAGATGCACTGTGTCTCCGCCAGTGTCACGAAGAGGCTACCTTTTATCATATTATATGGGAATGCCCTCACATACGGGCCTTATGGGAAAAACCTACACAACACATGCATAGGGCCATAGGCAAAGATATTAAAATGACGCCACAACTGGGGCTTCTCAACATATGGGAGGCGACGGACCTTACGGTGGTGGAACAGCAATGGGTCACTTTGGGCTACACATTGGTGAAACGCACAATAGCGATGCACTGGGGAGCGGCTGAGGTGCCGTCCTTGGGGGATTGGGCAAAGGAATTGGATAAATGTATGATTGCGCAAAAAGAAGTATTCAAATCCAGAGGGTGTCCCAAGAAGTGGGAGAAAAAATGGGGCAAATGGAACACATACCGGGGGGAGTTGTGTACCTCGCCTACTAATGAGATGGAGCTGAAAGAGCGACGATGGAATGGACAAATATAGGTGGCCCAACATGAGTGAAGTCTTTGTTGAAATGTACTTCATTTTACTTTCTGTGATGTGATGTAATAAGTGCTGATGTATCTGTGACCGATATGTTCTTTAAAACAATAAAAACACCTTGTAAAAAAAAAAAAAAGATACTGTTTCAAATATAGCAGGAGGGCTGTGTACCCTCACACAGAACTGCTGGAGAATATTTTTCATTGATTGTAACATTGCATATCCAGAGTGTTACAGGAGAAACTGTTTGGTTTGCTGAAGAAGATTTTGAGATTCCTTTATTGTCTTAAGCAAAGTATATAAGTTTGGCTGCTTCAATAGTTGAAGTTGCAGGATTAGCCATTTATAACATTAGGAGCATCAATGAGTTAACATGTTTGATTCTATTTGTGTGTTCATCATACATGTATTTCTGTGGCTAAGTTATTATCAGATATTCATGAGTTATTTTAGATGAAGTAATAAGTTACATGCTTTTAAAATGCCACTGTTTTAATGTGTGCTTCATTTTATATTAGTGCTTTCACTTAAAAAGTTGATTTTTGATATATATGTTATGATAGTCAAAGGTCATGGGGTGTAATTTAGTGCCAGAGGCACTCCCTTGTATTGGGACCACTTGATGACCTTTGAGTACCATTGTTTTAATTAACTTTAGGTGTTTTCTTCAATGTACGACATCATGTGTCCTGCATGTGCCTTTTTCCTTGAAGATTTCTTTCGTGTCTCCTTGTAGCTACAGAGGGGGATTGTTTTGTCAGGAACAGACCATGTGGGATGTGCATTTTTAAGCATGAGAGAAAGAAATGTGTGGAATGTACTTCTCGGTCTCGGAGTATAGTGTTTTATGCAGTGGTGCTCAAATGTGCATTATGTTGTACATTGGGAGATGAAGTGTGTAGTGCTATGGGCAATGATGCACAAATGTGCATTGTGTTGTACATTGGGAAGTATTATGAAGTTCTTACTATTGGCTTTGACATGCCCTCATGCATTCTTGAATTCTGACTCTGTCTAGCTTGAGCTTTGCGCACACAGGCAGGCCCCTAGATCACTCAAGTTGTTTAGGCTATTCACGTTCAAGGTTGTTTTCTGTACTTTTGGAGACTTTCATGAGCTTCACTGAGATAATGTGTGGGATGCATGCTTGGTACCTTTCAGAGCAGAGATTGTTGTTGCCAGAGAAATGTGTGGAATGTACAGCTCTGTCTCGGAGTCAAAATACAGTGGCCTGGCCAGCTTCTGTCTTAACCCTGACACACACCAGTACGGTCAGCTCGGTTTTCGTAACAGAAGAAAGGGGGCGAGGTTTCAAGAAACTTCTCCTCAGGTTGAGTAAAAGGTATTAAAAGCGGGAAATCTTGGCTCCCAGACGGGAGCTCGCTGTGGAGCAGACGCGTTGCCACAGGGAACTTGCTCCCGATTGAGGCTTCTGCCTGGCTGTCAAGGGCTCTTCCAGCCGAGTTGGCAAGAATGCAGAGAAAGAGAGATCGGTGATGTATTTTTGTTTGATTATTGGCATTGTGATGTGTGAGTGTGTCTGTGTGCACATTCAGGTCTCCAGTGGTTATAACCATGTGATGTGTTATTTTTTACTATTGGCATTGTGATGTGTGAGTGAGTCTGTGAGCACATTCAAGTCTCAGGTGGTTATAATCATCTGATGTATTTAGTGTATATATCTTTCTGATTATTTGCATTTAACAGTGTTTATTTCTTGCAGTGGACATCCAGTATTATTATCATTATTATCTGCTTGTATTTCATTTCATGTATTTCATGCCATGCTTTAACAGTTGCGTTTACTTACTTATAAGTGTGTTATTAATGCTTGCACACATATATATATATATATATATATATATATATATGTACAAAAACTCCGTCTTATATATGTTGTTTTTATTTGACATCTGGGAAAGTCTTTTTGTTATAGTGTTGCACAAATAAAGCCCAATGCTTTATTCTGAAAACTCTCTTTTGATGTGCCTCATTTTATGAGAGTGAAATCCCTTTCTAGCTGTTTTTATTGCTTCGCCGTGTTTGTGGCTCCGCGTGGGAGTGCGGTATTTTCTATTATTTGGGAGGGCAAAGCAATACAACACTGGAAGAGAGCTAATGGGAAAATTATCCCATAGGGTGAAAAATCTCTGAGCATTGTTCTCATTTCCATGGTTATAGCAAGAAAGCCTACAGTAAAGTGGATCTTATTTCTCATCATGAATATCTGGCAATTTAGCACTATGTGTATATTTTCCAATTTTTTAATTATGTACTAATGCACTACATGCCCACCAAGTCACCATCACTTGTTCTAGGACACAGAAATATCAAGAACCAAGCCCAAAAAAGAAAAGGCAATTATGCTTGTTCAAGCTTTGCAAGAAAATGGGACCGACTCACACTTGGTGCTCTTTAGTGGCATTTCTCAATGCCAGCAGCATACCACATCCCTCACCCCCACCTTTGGCATACAGCTTGGTAGACAGTGTGCAGGTCTCTGTTTACCAAGCAATGTGTGTGTGCCTCTTTTCATAGATCACAACTGTACAGAGGATGCTACAGGAGAGTGCAGCTAGAATAGGGATGTCCAGGAGGACCAAATGCTTTCTAGATTTTCAGTACAAATACTGACGATTTGAATGAGCTTCATTTAGATCCATTGAATGCACGTTTATCTTGTGTGGTTGTCCTGAAAACCTGTCATGGATCCAACCCTCCAGGACATATGTTGGACGCCCCTTTATAGACCTGCTTGTTCACAGTACTGATGCTGCATGGCTAATTTACTCAGATATGTAAGGAGACAGAAAACCTAGAAGGAGATAGTATTTAGAACAGTTGGGGAGACTGCAGCACTACAGACAGCATGTGTGACTAATGATGCATATAGCAGCCACAGAGGAGTCCTCTGGAGGTCCAGAAGAGTTGGAGCCATGGCACATTTTCAAGATGTTAACATTAATGAAATTTACTCTTTTTCATAGAAAGTGGTTTTCTTCTAAATTCCACATAGACGCATCCCTTCTGGACCTACGTTGGACACGCCTGCTCTACAAGACGATTACAGTCTTGACACACAAATTAGGCAACCCAGGATTTTCTCCTGAATGCAGAAGAGACACGACAGACAACTAGATGGCCATCTGAGAATTTTACTCTTAGAGTTTCCAGATATCATAGGATGTGATTTATTTACTGTAAACCTGATAAACAGGACCACATTTTAGTTTTAGATTAGCATACGAGCGGGTAATGTTTTACCCTACGTTTTGCAAAGGTGGGGATCCCCATTTCCCTAGTTTTAAATGGGCCCCATCAAACGTTCAGGTGGTCCTGGTGGCATCTTAAAGCCCTAAAGCACTGGGCAAGGTTAATTCGAAGGCAAATAAATGTAAAGTCAAGTTGAGAAAGTTGAGAAAGTTAAGAAAGTTGCGCTAAGTCAAGCCAGATGAATCCAGGTGACGCTAAGCCTTTCCATGCTTGGATCCTGAGGCCCTGTCTGCTCCTCCACCACCATCCACTTATTTAAGGAATCCTATTGCTATTATGGTGGTGATAGGTCCTTCAGCTAATAGCCTTCCCCACATTATGGAAAGGGACCACTGCCTCATGGCCTTTCTTTCCCTTTCAAATGAACAGACCGACCAGCTCCTGGAAAGGATTAAATCAGGGTCCCCTTTGGAGCCGTGCTCCCCAAAGTTGATGAGGCTAGGCAGTGAGATTGTTGTACCCCATCTCAACTTAGCCATCAACACGGGATGCTATCCAATTAACTGGAAAACAGCGGTCATCGCGCCTCTATTAAAAAAGGTCAGTCTTGATCCTACAGACTTTAAAAATTATCGACCCATTTCTTTGCTCCCTGTACCTGCCAAGATTTTTTAGAAACATCTTAACTCTCAACTGAGTGCGTATTTGGAGCAACATCAACTACTGGATCCTTCTCAGTATGGATTCAGAAGCTGCCATGGGTCGGAAACTGCTTTAATAACTGCAGTAAATAATATATGCATTTTGGTGGATGCTGGGCAAACTGTGCTGTTGATCTTATTGGATTTGTCTTCAGCATTTGATACTATCTCGCCAAATAAGTTGATCAACCAGCTACAAGAAACAGGGGCCTCAGACTGTGCACTGAAGCTGCTGGCTTCCTTCTTAACTGAGAGATCACAAAAAGTTAAGATGGACCAATTCTACTCAGACCCAATTCCAAATTGTTGTGGAGTCCCTCAGGGGTCCTCCTTGAGCCCCACACTGTGTAATGTATATGTCTCTCCATTGGCAAAGCTGGTCAGATCTGTTGGGCTGGAGGTAATATCCTATGCAGATGACACACAACTAATTGTGTCTATCACAGAAGATATAGAGGCCTCAGCCACCAATTTTAATAACTGTATGAAGTCGGTGGCTCTCTAGATGAGAGACAACTACCTTCAATTAAACAGCGAAAAAACTGAGGTTTTAATGTTTGGTAATCATCTCCCCGAATGGACCAACTCATGGTGGCCAGAAACTTTAGGATCATGTCCCTCTCCGGTTGAATCAGCAAGAAATATTGGTGTCATAGTTGACACAGGTCTATCTTTCAACCACCAGGTTAATAGGATTGTGCCCTCTTCCTTTTGGGTCATAAGAACCCTCAGAAAGATATTCCCATTTCTTTCCCCTGCCACAAGGAAGCAAGCTGCTGTATCTTTGATTTTATCAAAGATGGATTATTGCAATGCCCTCATTCTAGATATAAATAGGGCCTCCATCAATAAACTACAATTGGTGCAGAATGTGACAGCAAGACTGGTATTGGATGTTCCAAAATACCATTCAATTTCGGCTGCCATCAAGGAATTGCACTGGCGCTCGGCAGAAAAAAGAATTCTATTTAAAGCCTTGTGCATTGTGCATAAAGCTCTACACAATTCAGGACCAGAGGGAATCAGGCACATCTTTCACCGCTATGTCCCTACCAGAGAACTGCGCTCAGCCAATAAAAATCGGCTGGTTGTCCCGAGATATAGGAGGTCACGTTGGGGAGGAAGAGTGTTTTTTGGTCACAGCGCAGCGGCCAAGCTTTGGAACACTCTTCCTCTATCCGTATCGGGCACTGAATCACATCTCCCATTTTGCAAGGCCTTGAAGACCTGGCTTTTTGTCTGTAAATCTGACCTATGAAGAATTGCTCCTACCAGATAGTTGTAACTGTTCAGCGCCTTGACGCCTTCGGGTATATGTTTGCGCTATACAAATCGGTCATTCATTTATTCATTCATAGGTGAAATGAACGTCACATGTATTATGAGCGAGAACAAGGAGTCTGGACCTCTAGAAAACACTAGACACCTCACAAATGCTGTGGATAAAAATAGTGCAGGTGACATTGAAATTGACCCTGACAGTGACACTGTCACCAACACAAACTGCACTAGCAGCTATGACAACATTGCCAGGGATGGGGAGTAAGACCAGGGTTGAAGGCGCAAGAGCTGACATATAGTCAAATATTAGTCCCAGATCCTTTGAGGTCAAAGTGGCGTCTGCATTAAAGCATTTTATATCATCTATTGGATGATGCAAGAAATACAAAAGCCAGAAGCCATTAGAATGGACCAGACCCACAATGGAGATATCTGGTGATGGAGCAGGGTAAATGAAAAATTTTAACCTCCTAATATTTACGTAAAATAATTAACAAACGAGTTTGTTTAAGTAAATAACCAACCTTGTATGTTACATGTGAAGGGTTAAAGGTAACACCCTATTTATGTGCAAACTAATTTACTTACAATTGTTGACGTGGATAACATAAGTCTAATATTGCGTATTAATAAAATAATAAAATGCATGATTTGTGCTTTGAAAATAAACGTGTAGTGGCAAATTAAAGCGATGGTAAGTAAGGGACGGCTTTATATGTCGCTTTTGCTAGGTAATACCTAATTGGGGTACGTAGAATGACGGGAAGGAAACGAAAGGGTTTATATTCTTTATTCTTAACTATATTTTGTTTATCTTTATAAATAGTGCGCTTAGACCTGTTGAGCAGCGATATAAAATGGCCGCCTTGAGCTAGAATACGCAGGCGCGAGTGAAGTTATGAAAAGAGAGAAAGGCCGTGAACAAGAGGGATCATGTGATCGTTCCAAAAGCCTAGGATGGAAGTATGGTCAAGGCTATTATGACCTTACAGAGTAAATGTGTGCCAAGACGGATCAGCAAGAAGCGTGAGAAGTCACAGAGAATAAATGAACAAAGACAAAGAACTGTTGAACCTAAAAGTATCGGAAAATGATACAATTTGGACTACCGAAGTGGATGGATAATGTCATGAACCCGTGTGAAACGATGAAAGCATGAACATTCCACAAAGAACTGGTTGGAACAAGGAGTTTGATAAAAAGATGTATACGGACCCAAATGGACCAATTAGAGAGAATCTCGCCATAAAGATGTAACATTTTTATTTAGTAAGCTAGAATTGGGGTATAAGAAGACCTACTCTTGGAGGGGAGGGGTTAGCTGCTTTTAGCCACTTTTGGGGTTGCTGTTGCTGATGGCTGACGAGCTGATGCTGCTGCTGCTATTTTATATTTTTGATTGCGCATATGATGCTGCTTTTGGAGAACCTTTTTACTCTTAATAGATTTTTCCATTTAGAACTATTAGACTTTTATTCTTAAAATATTGAAGGGGAAAGGAATGAGAAGGCCTGTTTTCCAGGACAGATAGATAGATCTTTTGGGAGTTCTTGCTGTGACGACCTTTATTTTCCATCTAATAGGTATGCATTACAATTTCAATTTATTCTTATAATGATGATAAATGTAATAATCTGAATAATAAATCTGAAACTTATTCATGCTTCTAAACTTTATATAAAACTTTATTATCTTTAAACACTGACTCAGTGGTTCTTTAGCTCAATGATAAATGTAAAATGTTAAAAGGTTTATTGTGATTGAGCTGGTCTTAATCACCATCAACTGATTCCTACTAGTTGGTCCATCGACCAATGAGCGGAATACCTTAAAAGCAATGAGAAATATTATGTTGTTTTAAAAGAGGTATCCCGTCTCCTTCCAGCGAATCGTTCTACTGTTTTTCTCCTAGGTAAGGACGGAGGAAATCCAGGGAATATATGAGAGAGTGAATGTATATGCGGTGTTATGGGCCCCACCGTCATATGGATATAGTCTGAGTTTAAGAGGGATAGTTGTACCTGGATGACCAAAGCATATAGGAGAAGAATTTTTATTGTTAGCGCTGGATCAGATTTCTTGGTAGCAGAGTTATGGTTACTATAGATTAGTTTGGTGATTATTGATTATTGATTATTTCATGTCTAACACTTTATGTTGAGTCGCGTTATGTTATATGTAAGTCGAAGTTTTTAACGCTTCCAGGAAGTAGGAAGTGGAACACGTGTGGCAAGAGAAGTCACATGGAATAGTGCATTGTCTGAGTTCATATTGGTGATAACACAGGTTGTGTTATGATAGGGACATTTTCCGTATAAAAGGTGTGTGAGTGAAATAGCAACCGGTTTTCTTGTGAAACTCTGGCCTTAATTCTCAGGAGCAGTGTAGTCTCCACATGTGTTTTATCCCCAGAGAAACGGGTTTACCCCTTGCTTGAAAGAAAGGTAAGGTAGAGGGAAGTGCTACTTTATCGGCGAAACGGAAAAATTCTGTTGTAAGGTAGAGGTAAGCGCTGCCTACTGGAAAATACAGAATTCTTGTGTAAATGGACAAAGCTATTTCTTTGGTTTAGCGAATCAGACAATGGAAATGTGTTTTTAATGTTGTAACTAACGGAGAACTGTTGAAAAATAAATTGCCGATAAATTTTGTAAAGGAGGGGTCAGGATCAGAACTGACGTAGACGAAAGCTGTGCTGGGATTGGACAGTGCGCTAGAAATACAGAAACAGGAGCAGAACTGACGTAGACAAAAGCCGCGCTGGGATTGGACAGTGCGCTGTAGACTGAAACCGCTCTGATTGGAGCGTTGGTGTGAGTCGCGCTAGGATTGGTGGAATAGACTAGTGACGTGGAAGTTTATGATTGGAGTGTTGGTGTGAGTCGCGCTAGGATTGGTTGGAATAACGCATAGAGAACAGTGTTGAATTGCGTACTTTTTGAGGAGAGAAAAAGATTGTGAATCATGTCTTATTATGAATATGGTAGAGAGAAAATGTCATGGATGTCGAAAGTTAAGAACTTCTTTAAGAAAGACAAAAAGGTAGTGACTAGAGAGGGACAAGTAATTCCTCCGCCGAAATCACCAGCTTTGCATATGATGCTGAAGTACGGATATCATACATGCATATGGTTAGAAAATTGGACAAAATATACTAAGAATGATGGAGCATTGGCTTTTCCTGAGAATGGTTCATTTAGTGTAGCTGTACTTCGGAATTTGAGAGAGAAAATGGCAAAATTAGAACCTAGACCTAGACCGACACAGTTTGAAGCTTTAAGTGAATGGGAAGATGAGATGTATGAACGAGAGAGATTCAGAGGATTAAAGAATCATGAGTTTGTGCCTGGAAGGTTATGGGGAGTGAATCATGAGGACAGACTAAAGCGTTGGAGATATGCTAATATGACAGGAGGTTTGTTTCCAGCTTTTACAGTTGAGGAAGAAGCAAAGAGAAAGTGTACAGAGAAAAAGAAACATGTGGTTACTGAAAAGTATGGGTATGGTTGTAGTGAGACGGAAGACGAATTGCTGGAAGATATGTTAAACAGAAACCCACCTCCATACCAACAGACTTCTGCGGGGGTGACACCTAATGCACCGCCAATGGAAACTGGAAGGAATAAAAATCCCGAACGAGGATATGAGATAAATAGGTCACAAGATCAATTGAAAACTTCACAATATGAGGAGATAGAAAGTGACAATACAACCGAATTAGCAAAAACCACAAGAGAATTAACTGAAAAGATAAGAGAATTAACAATGAATATGGAAGCTGTAACTGTACCAGTAACGATAGGTCCAGTAATGCCACTTTTTGAGAATCAGAAAATTGATGAACGTTCTTTAGTGATTCCTATGAATTCACATTTGCAAAGAAGGAGAGAAGGGATGGAACTGGACAATGAAGGTGCACACAATTTGGTTAGTACCTATAGACCAAGCCCACCTACTAATTTGACGATAAATGAGAATGAGTTCAGGAGAATACCTATGGTAACTGAGTCTGCATCAGAGACACCAGAAAGGAGTAAAAATTGGATAGAATTAAATAGTACGCCTGTAGGTCCAACTCCAGATGAATTAAATGAATGGATGAAAACGCTAAAAACGAAAGAGACAGAAGTAAAACCACTAGATGTAATTAGGTTAAAAATAGACATGGAAGAATTGATTTTAGGGACGATTGGTACAGAAAAATTGAAAAGTTATCAGGATGACGAGATTATATTTTTGTGCAAGAGCATTACATGGAGAGCTAGAAATTTACATGACAAATTAGAAGAGACAGCGAATGAACTAGGAGTAGAATTTGTAAAGGTGAGAACGTTGCAGAAACCATATAGAGTAGATTTTTGTGAGAAAGATATAGAAAATTTGAACACGTCAGGACGATTGACCCAAATAAAAGAATTAATTGTTTTATTGAGAAAATGGGGTGATGTGGATAGATGGAGAAGTAGATGGACGAAAAGGAATGAGAAGGTAACAGATAAAGCATCTTTGGCTTTTGCGGTGACAGATAAGGAACCAATTGTAAGGGAGTACCCGATGAGAGAAACTCCAGGAGGTAGTTATGTGCATGTTCCATGGTCTAGACAGGATATGCTGTCATTTACAAATGACTTCCCAAAGTTGAGAGAGAAGCCAGTAGAATGGTACAGACAAGTGGAAAGATTTGTTAAAGTTTCAAAGGTGTTGTGGATAGACTTGGATGGACTGTTTGATATAGTAGTACCAGCTGACTTGTGGACAGAGTGTAAGATTACTATTGACTGGCCAACTGTAGAATATCCAAGAGATGCTAAAACAGGAGCGCCAGGACCAGAAGTGATGAGGAAATATGATCAAGTAATTACCTTTTTGAAAAATAAGATTCCACCTAAAGAAACGGATTGGGTAAAGATAGACAGAACCACGCAGGAAAGTAAAGAATCAGTGCATGCATATTACGAGAGGCTATTGTTAGTTTTTAAACAGTATAGTGGCTATGAGACACTAAATGAGAAGGATATGAGTCATTTTGTATATAGATTTGTGTACGGGTTGAAACCGGAGATAAGTGAAATGATTAAACAGCATATGATTTGTTGGCAGAATAGTACAGTTGACGAAGTTTTGAGATATGCTAAGTATTGCAGTGATGATATTGAGAGTAGACAGCGTAAATTGAAAGAGAAAGCCATGTGGGCACAGGTGAAAGTTGCAGAGAAACAAGAAGCTCAATTGAGTAATTCCGTTAATGAAGCAGGACAGACTAGATTTAGACCAAATATAGGTAAAGGAAAGGGACAAATGAGCATAGATGAGGCAAAGAAAAAGTGGCCATGCCACAACTGCGGAAAGCTAGGGCATTGGAGAAACGAGTGTAAATTTCCTCCAAAACTTAATGCGGAAAATCAATCATTAAATCCACAGGTGCAGAGTGAGGTAGTTACTCAACAGAGTCAGGTGCCACAACCACCACTTCCCAAGAGTGTAAATCAACAGAAATTCAGTGCAGAAACAGGATTCTACGGAGGAGAGCAGGTAACACAGTTGCCGCGTGCAGCTGCCATTTCTCAATATTGGTTACGACAGGATGATGATGAGTCGGATGAAAGTTTATGACGGTGCCTAGGAGAGGAGGAAGAGTGCGTGCTTGGCGCAACTCTAGAGGTAGATCAAGCAGGTCCATTTGT
This sequence comes from Calotriton arnoldi, assembly GCA_963921515.1. NCBI lineage: Eukaryota > Metazoa > Chordata > Amphibia > Caudata > Salamandridae > Calotriton > Calotriton arnoldi. The sequence goes on from CAWUFW010015939.1 coordinate 70,923, forward strand.
GGATGGAGAAGTGAATGGTGCAAATGTAACATTCCTTGTGGACACTGGAGCTACCCGTTCTACTGTCAGGTCAGTGGAAATTCCAAACCTTCCTCTCTCTGGTGAAAATATCCAAGTAGTTGGAGTATCAAATCAGCAGATTAGGGCACCTCTTACTAAATTAGTGGAGGTAAAGATTGGTCCATTTAGTGAAATGCACCGATTTGTGGTGTGTGATTGCAGTCGTGTGAACCTATTAGGACGCGATCTACTTTGCAAAATGAACTGCACCATCTATTGTACTCCAGATGGAATTGCATTTCAGACCCCAGATGAAGATGTACTGTATAAAATGATAATGGTAAATTTAGAGCCAGAAGTAAATGATTTGTTTCCTGTATTTGATGCAGAGAAGATCCCAGTTGAACTGAAAGAGACAGTGAAACAGGAAGTGTGGGACTTTACAGGAGAAGATATAGGGTTAATGAAAGGAGTAGACCCTGTTAAAATCTCCGTAAAAGAGGGAACGAGTTACCCAAATACGCCCCAGTATAAATTGACACCAGAAATAATTGAAGGAATAACACCAGTAATAAATAAAATGATTGAACAAGGGATTCTAAAAGAAATCATGAGCAGTCCATGTAATTCGCCGATAATGGGACTGAAAAAGCCGAACGGAACATATAGAATTGTACAGGATTTGAGGAAGGTAAACAAAATTGTTGTGCCTTGTTGCCCAATAGTACCGAACCCTGCTGTGATTCTATACCAGATTCCACGGGAAGCAGAATGGTACACAGTGATTGATCTATGTCATGCATTTTTCTCTATTCCGTTGCATCCAGATAGCCAGCCATTATTTGCGTTCAGGTTCGGAGAGCGTATTTTGGCATGGTGCCGAATTCCTATGGGGTACACAGAAAGCCCCTCGATCTTTAATCAGATTTTAAAGAAATCCTTGGAAGATTTAAGAATGCCAGAAAAATCAGTAATGGTTCAGTATATTGATGACCTACTGGTGGCATCAAAAACGAAGGAAGCATGTGTCAATGATACAATTGCTTTGCTGAATCATTTAGCCAAAAGAGGACATAAAGTGTCCCCATCAAAATTGCAGTTTTGTCAACAAGAAGTCCAATATTTAGGGCATAAAATTGAAAAAGGAGTGCGAAAGGTAACGACCGAAAGAATAAAAATAATTCAAGGAATGAGAGCTCCAATGACGCAAAGAGAGGTAAGAATGTTTCTGGGAACGGTTGGATATTGTCGACAATGGATAAGTGGATTTTCATTCATTGCAAAACCGTTACAGAAATTGACAAAGAAGGATGTTAAAGATCCTTTTGAAATGAATGATGAGGAAATGAAAGCATTCAGAGAATTGAAAAAGAAATTGTGTGAAGCTCCGGCATTGGGAATGCCTGACTATGAAAAAGACTTTGAGTTGTATTGCAGTGAAAGAGATGGGTGTGCGTTTTCAGTCTTGGTGCAGAGACATGGAAACATGAAAAGACCAATTGCTTATTTTTCAGCTGTTTTAGACCCTGTAGCGAAAGCGTTGCCTGGATGTTTGAAAGCAGTTGCTGCTACTTGTGTGAGTCTGGAACAGAGTGAAGGCATAGTGATGGGATATCCACTGAGAGTATATGTCCCACATTCTGTGGAAATTCTCTTGACAAGAACGAAAACCCAATACATGACACATAGTCGGCTGACTAGGTATGAAAAAGTAATTTTGAGTGCAGATAATGTAACCATTGACAGATGCATGAATGTGAATCCTTCGACATCATTGCCAGATGAAGAGAGTGTGATTGAAATGGATGAAGTGGACCATGATTGTCTGAATGTGCTTGAATATTGTACAAGACCGAGACCAGATATACGAGATGAGCCCTTAAAGGAATCAGATTATATTCTGTTCGTGGATGGCTCATGTTTGAGAACAGATGATGGAGTTCTAAGTGCAGCATATGCAGTTTGTACAGTAGTCACTGTAATGGAAGCATCTTGTCTGAAAGGGATACGGTCTGCCCAAGTAGCAGAACTAATTGCTCTGATTCAAGCCTGCAAGTTGGGAAGGAATGTACGGATTACAATTGTGACGGATAGCCAATACGGTTTTGGGGATGTGCATGATTTTGGTCAGATTTGGTCACAGAGAGGTTTCTTGACGTCTGCAGGAACGCTGATAAGAAATGGAGATTTTGTGAAAAAGCTGCTAGAGGCGATACAGCTGCCTAAACAGATTGCTGTGGTAAAGTGCAATGCACATAAAAATGGGGAAGACTACATAACTGTCGGCAATAAGTATGCTGATGAGATTGCACAGTATTGTGCAAAGAATGTAGTCTCTTTGAATAGAAATCGGGAAAGAGAGCATATTTCATGTCCATTGCTTTTTACTAACCCTGTTGAGACATAGGATGAGGTGAGACAATTACAGGAAGCAGCAGATGAAGAGGAGAAAGTTACCTGGATAAAAGCCGGATGTAGAAAAAATGAGGAAAATGATGTTTGGGTTTACAGAGATGAAAGACCAGTTATGCCTGATAGCATGATTTCTGACATGGCACAGATGTACCATGGACAAGCCCATATTGGGAGAGATTCAATGATCAGACTTTTTAGACAAACATGGTATAATCCAAAATTCAGAGCCATAGCTGAGAGTCTTTGTCAAAGATGTCTTGTTTGTCAGCAGTTAAATCCAGGAAGGAAGACAGTAGTGAGTCTAGGAACAATAGGACGAGAAGGAGGTCCGTTCACTAGAATGCAAATGGATTTCATAGAAATGCCCCCGAGCAATAGACTAAGGGATGTCCTTGTAGTCGTCTGTTTGTTTTCCCGGTGGGTGGAAGCATACCCGACCAGAAGGAATGATGGAATCACGGTAGCAAAACTTATGCTGCGAGAATTCATTCCAAGGTATGGTTTTCCAGTCACGATTGAAACAGATAGAGGAACACATTTCCAAAACGAATTAATTCAACTGATTTGTGAAGCACTTAGTATTAAACAGAAACTGCATTGTGCATACAGACCAGAGGCTTCTGGAATAGTAGAGCAAGTGAATGGAACAATTAAGAACAGGCTAGGTAAAAATGTGTCAAGCCACAGGACTCAAATGGCCAGATGCCTTGCCATTAGTTTTAATGACAATCAGAAGTATTCCGGAAAGAAAAACCGGACTCAGTCCCCATGAGATTATTATGGGACGAGCAATGAGACAAGCACATGTACCTGTCAACAAACTACTGACTATAACTGATGATCTGGTGCTGGATTATTGCAAAGGATTGGCTGATGTGGTACGTTCTGTGTTTCATCAGGTTGGACCGGATGCGACCACTCTTTAAAGAAAACCAGCTCACGACTTGAATCCAGGAGATTGGGTCCGCATAAAAGTCCATAGAAGAAGAAACTGTTTGGTTCCTCGCTGGGACGAACCGCGACAGGTGATCCTGGTGACAACCACTGCAGTCAAATGTGCAGGAGTGAAACACTGGATACATGCCAGTCACACCATCAGAGTTCCAGAACCTGAAGATCGACATGTGAGTCGACATCTGGAAGTATTGGATAACAGTTCAGCATCGGAAGCAGAAGAAGAGACGAACAGGGCTCCAGAATCTGAAGATCGACCTGTAAGTCGACATCTGGAAGACCCAACTACAAGTGCAACGACAGAAAGAGTGGAAGAAATAGCTGAAGTTCCAGAACCTGAAGATCGACATGTGAGTCGACATCTGGAAATATCAGACACCAGTTCAGAATCTGATACAGATCATTCGGATTGTGAGGAAAATCTGAAAGGAAATTAGAAATTTGAAAGCATAAGAGAAGAAACTGAGCACAAAGACAGTAACAGTGAGCAACCAAGTACAAGTTGTGGTAAAAATCCTTCGGAGATAATATTAATAGATGAAGAAGGGAGAGTTTCAAACAGAAAGTTAGAAAAATCGGAAGATCCCCGAGGAGCAATAGGGACAGATCGACGAACAAAAGAACAGGGAAATTTAGAAGCAGATAGAGAAATTGACACAAATTCGGAAGAACCCCGAGGAGTGACAGAAGTAGGTGAACGAAGGAAAATATGAGAGAAACCACAAATAGAGGAAGGAAGTGAAATTATAAAATTCTAAATAAGAGACAATAAAGAAAGAACTGAAACAGAGTCAGAAGAAAGTGGAGAGGAAAGAAACCAGAAACTAGAGTCAAGAAAAAGAACTTGGAAAACAGAAAGAGAGGAAAAAGAAAGTGAGTCAAAAAGGCCAAGAAAAGGAGACAATGGGCCCAACGAAGTTAGAAAATTAAGATACAGGATCATAAAGCTAGATGGAAAAAGTGCTGAACAAGTGAATGAAATAACAAGTCAGAAAGAGCAAGAAAAACAAGGTGGAAAACACTTGCAGAAAACGAAAAGAGTAAAGAAAGTAAATCTGAAGTATAGATCGCCTGAATGGCTGTACATTGCTTTGACTGATATCAAAGAAGAAGAGAACACGAACACGAGAACCCAGAACAAAGAACCTAATGGGTGAAGGTGAAGTGCAACAAACTTGAAGAAATTTGAACGAATTTCTACCGGAGTTGACAAAATACTGGATTTGACAAAGAAAAGAATTCTGAAAAGAATTAAAAGAAAGTACCAAACAAAGACAAAATTAGAGTGCAGGGTGGCTAAGAGGTCATTTCTGAGGTGTGGTGACACATTTTCCTGTACATAAATAAATAGGTTATAGAACAAAATGGAAGATACTAAAGATAGAAAATGTAGATGTGAGTTTTTAAGCAGATGGTGTAAGATGTGCTTCTTTTGTACAGGATTATTAATGACAGTGTGGGTGGTTTTAGCAATCACTATTCCAATTAGTTTAGCTGTAGTAGAAACGTCTAATCACACAGAGAAAGAAAAAGGAGCTAACATTCAAGAAACAGCTATATTAAAAAGTAGTGCAGAATTACATAAAGACAAATCAATAACAGATTTTTCAAAGAATGTTTTTACAAAATTATTATATGAGTATGTAGAAACAATGGATGTAAGAGATTGTTATGTTTGTATGCAATTGCCTGCATCTGTTGCAGAGGGTGTGACCTATCATCACCTTCCTTTGACGTATGGAATAACATGTAGTGTTTTAGCAAGTTTATTTTATATGACAGGAAAATTAGAATATTATTACACAAATATAGACAGGATTTTTGCAAAAATTCCTGTAGTTTCGGAACTAAACAAAGTGAAAGAGGGAAAAACGTTTGGTGAATTTTTTATAGAAGATAAGATTTTAACATTAGATAATATAGTTAAAAACAACCTTACCTGTGAGTTAAAGAAGGAAGAAAAGGTATTTTTAGAAATGGTTGAGGACAGAAGAGCGAAATTTCAAAGAAAAGTGATAGCAGAGACAAAAACACCTCTTTGGGTGTTTGAGGAAGAGAATCATGACAAGAAAAAGACAAATGCAGCTATGACTCTGGATTGGCCCCAACAGGGAAGGTTGTGCATTAGAAGAAATAGAACAAGATATGACAATTATTTCGTGGGTTCCAGTGATTGCCATGACAATTATAAAATTTTAGGCGGATGGGGTTTCAAAGGGGGAAAAGATCCAATATTTCCAGGGATCTATTATATTTGCGGTAATAGAGCTTATTACAGGTTGCCGGACCATTGGTATGGGTCATGTTATTTAGGCCTGGTCTTTCCAAAGATTTTTCATGTGGATAGAACAGAAAAAGGAACACCCGAAATGATAAAGACATTTACACGTAGAAAAAGGGAAAGTTTTTCAGAAATAGTAGGTGATATTTTTGGAGCATTGATACCAGCAGTGGGAATATCTTTGAATGCATTTAAAATTCGGAAGTTATCCACAGTAGTAGATCGTTTATCTACAGATACTGCTGGAGGGTTCTTGATGGTAAATACCGAGATGGTTGCCATGAGAGCTATGGTGATGCAAAATCGACTTGCCCTTGACATTCTTTTGGCAAAAGAGGGTGGAGTCTGTGGAATGCTGAAAGTCCAACATTGTTGCACTTACATTCCAGATAAAAGTGAAAATATACAAAAGTATATAAAGAATATTACAAATTTGCACAAAGAACTTGTTCCACTGGAGGTTGAAAGTGCGTTTGGAAAACTTGGTAAAGGTTTTTCTTCAGTAATAAATTGGTTTACTAGAATGAGTGGATTAATAATAGGGAAAGTTATAATAATAGCAACCATGATAATCATAATAATTTTAGTACTAAAGCTAATAATTACATGTATAAAGAAAAGAAGAAGACAGAATAAAATAGAAAAAGAAAACAAGATAAACAAAGAGAGAGAGAGAAATGGGTGAAATAGAGTTAGAAGAGATAAAAGAGAACATGTATAAAAAGACCAAGAAACAAGTTGAAAGGGATACAGTTGTGTAAACTAACAAAACAAACGGACAAAGAAATATGCTGTCTGATAGAATTGTGTAACATGGGTTTTTGTGGTGATATTAGAAAATCACCAAAGGGGGGAGTTGATGGAGCAGGGTAAATGAAAAATTTTAACCTCCTAATATTTACGTAAAATAATTAACAAACGAGTTCGTTTAAATAAATAACCAACCTTGTATGTTACATGTGAAGGGTTAAAGGTAACACGCTATTTATGTGCAAACTAATTTACTTACAATTGTTGACGTGGATAACATAAGTCTAATATTGCGTATTAATAAAATAATAAAATGCATGATTTGTGCTTTGAAAATAAACGTGTAGTGGCAAATTAAAGCGATGGTAAGTAAGGGATGGCTTTATATGTCGCTTTTGCTAGGTAATACCTAATTGGGGTACGTAGAATGAAGGGAAGGAAACGAAAGGGTTTATATTCTTTATTCTTAACTATATTTTGTTTATCTTTATAAATAGTGCGCTTAGGCCTGTTGAGCAGCGATATAAAATGGCCGCCTTGAGCTAGAATACGCAGGCGCGAGTGAAGTTATGAAAAGAGAGAAAGGCCGTGAACAAGAGGGATCATGTGATCGTTCCAAAAGCCTAGGATGGAAGTATGGTCAAGGCTATTATGACCTTACAGAGTAAATGTGTGCCAAGACGGATCAGCAAGAAGCGTGAGCAGTCACAGAGAATAAATGAACAAAGACAAAGAACTGTTGAACCTAAAAGTATCGGAAAATGATACAATTTGGACTACCGACGCGGATGGATAATGTCATGAACCCGTGTGAAACGATGAAAGCATGAACATTCCACAAAGAACTGGTTGGAACAAGGAGTTTGATAAAAAGATGTATACGGACCCAAATGGACCAATTAGAGAGATTCTCGCCATAAAGATGTAACATTTTTATTTAGTAAGCTAGAATTGGGGTATAAGAAGACCTACTCTTGGAGGGGAGGGGTTAGCTGCTTTTAGCCACTTTTGGGGTTGCTGTTGCTGATGGCTGACGAGCTGATGCTGCTGCTGCTATTTTATATTTTTGATTGAGCATAAGATGCTGCTTCTGGAGAACCTTTTTACTCTTAATAGATTTTTCCATTTAGAACTATTAGACTTTTATTCTTAAAATATTGAAGGGGAAAGGAACGAGAAGGCCTGTTTTCCAGGACAGATAGATAGATCTTTTGGGAGTTCTTGCTGTGACGACCTTTATTTTCCATCTAATAGGTATGCATTGCAATTTCAATTTATTCTTATAATGATGATAAATGTAATAATCTGAATAATAAATCTGAAACTTATTCATGCTTCTAAACTTTATATAAAACTTTATTATCTTTAAACACTGAGTCAGTGGTTCTTTAGCTCAATGATAAATGTAAAATGTTAAAAGGTTTATTGTGATTGAGCTGGTCTTAATCACCATCAACTGATTCCTACTAGTTGGTCCATCGACCAATGAGCGGAATACCTTAAAAGCAATGAGAAATATTATGTCGTTTTAAAAGAGGTATCCCGTCTCCTTCCAGCGAATCGTTCTACTGTTTTTCTCCTAGGTAAGGACGGAGGAAATCCAGGAATATATGAGAGAGTGAATGTATATGCGGTGTTATGGGCCCCACCGTCATATGGATATAGTCTGTGTTTAAGAGGGATAGTTGTACCTGGATGACCAAAGCATATAGGAGAAGAATTTTTATTGTTAGCGCTGGATCACTGGCAAGTTTCCAGAGGGTTCCAATGTTATGTTATTGAACTTGTAAAGCGCACAAATACCCGTAGGTGTCTTGGCGCTATGTTGGGTATTGCAGTGAAGCAGTAACAGGAAAGAAAAGAGGCGAGACATTGAAAAGCCAGGTTTTTAACAGTTTCCTAAAAGTCCATAGAGTGGGAGCCGCTTTGATATGTATAGGCAGAGTGTTCCAAAGTGCCGGGGTTTCAGAAGAGAAACAGCTGCCCCCCCATTTAACTCTCTTGAATTTGGAGCGAGAGATCATCAATGTATTTTTTGATCGTAGATCTCGACTGGGAATGTACCAGGAGAAGGAATGTCTAAGGTAGCTGGGCCCCGAGTTCCAAGGGTCAGAAAATGAAAGAACAGAGAGGTGAGATAAAGTGATGACACAAAAAGAGGCTGCCTAATTTACACCGAACTGGCATCCGTACAGAGGAAGTAAAAGGTGAATAAAAAGCATCAGTAGATACTCAGCACCACCAAAGGAGATTGGAACATCAAATTTTAACAGGACCATTTGAAGTCTCAGAGTCAATGACAAATTCAGCTCTTAGGAAACGTCTGCTAGCTGCGTCTATGATTTTTTATTTTATTTTTTTGCAGTTATATAGTGTGCAAACTTATCCCAGGGGCTTCAGAGCACTATACAAGAAAACCAGATGTTACAAATGTGTACCCATGGTGAGATTAAGTGATTTGCTCAGAATCACAGGATGTTGAGCTGAAGCTGGGCTTCAAACCTGGTTGTCCAGTTCCGAAGCAAGCAGTTCTAGCCACTTGGCCACATCTACTCTTAGTTACAGCACAAGCTCCTTCAAATCCCCTAAAAATGTCTTTCAAAGACTGACAGACATGAAACCAACTTAAATGGGAGCCAGGAGCAGAATATGAAGCCAACATTGGAAAGATTAGACATGCCAGAGAAAAAGATAACACAACATTTGCTGGGTTCTCTGATTCAGACAACACGTCCTATGTCCTTATACTTTGAAACTATTGCCACCTTGGGCGCTGGGAAGGGCCCACAATTCATGCATCATGCCGACAACCTCTTCTGCTAGAGGCAATAAATACGTTACTCTGGCTTGGGGCAAACCTGCCAGACAATCAGACCGGAACTGTAGAAGGCTGCAAAGCCACACAAATGGAAGTCTGACTAAAGCCAGAGCCCAAGGTGCAATACAAATCTGGCCACAGTAAACCATCAAAATAGAATCATGGGGGCCCAGGGTCTTATACAGACAATCAGGAGCTTGCTTTACATAGCACAACCACAGCATCGTCTTCGACACGTGGGGCAGGAAGACTTCATTGATGTAAGTCCCAGAGCCCCTGAAAGAAGTAGCGCAGCATCTGCGGACTTGGGTAGCAAACAGTTTACACTGGATGAAACGAGCGGGATGGATACTGAGATAAAAATGGAGTTAACATTACCCAACGAGGAAAACCCCATGGCAAGGAAAACATCAGGACTACCAAAAGTCAACTTGTATACAGGAGTCTAGGAAACGAAGCACAACACAACCTAAAACAACAATCACTGGAGATGGCAAGGGCATGGGTGGCGCTGGTGGACCTGTTGAAACGCCCGACTGACGACGCTGTTGACGACCATGAGGGGGCGGACCCTCTAGCAGGAGAATGATCTTGGGGTCACCTTGTTGCCCTGGGAGAGCCCCCTTGCTGGGAAAGGCTGACATGGTACACATTTCCCCCCATTGCACCACTAACCGGAGATCAGGGACATAGAGCCCTTGATACATTGTTGGACCGACCAATGCCCATGTACAGATGCTTTAACGAATCAGCGGCATGCCTGGGGGGTGGGGAGGGAGGGGCGTTTGGAGGGGGTTGGGAGGGCGGGAGGGGGTTTGTTGGGTGTTATTTACAGAGGGACATTAGGTGGGATTTAGGGCTGACGGAGTTCACTGGCGCACACTGCAGTATACAGAGATGGGGGTGGGCACTGGGTTCGGGTATGCAGACCCTTATTTCCTCAACAGGTGGACTGACAACAGATACTGAAGGATTATCCTGTATTTATTGTGTTCAAATGCACTGAATATTGAGATGGACGTTATGTCTTGCCGCAACGCCCTATGGGCTGGTTTATCTGTCCTATTGTGATTCAATAAAATTTGTTTACAAAAAAAAAACACAACCTAAAACAACCAACATGCATGGCTAAGAGAGAAGTATGAAAACCTCCAGAATCTTCTCTGAAAAATCCTTAAACTCCGAATCTATCACTATAAAAAAGTATGTCGACCAGCACTGATATCATAGATCCATAGTGTCATCATCAGACATTCCGTCAGCAAAGCGTTGGGAGAAAGACAATGAAAGTGCAGAAAAAATGTCAGCAATCACCTCTTGGACAAAAGTTGAACCAAAGTTTGGAGTCAAGATGACTCATGCAACCGACTCGCACTCGCCACCGTCCCACGCATCCGCCAAACGACCACCGGCGGAAGATCATTCTCCCACCTCGCCGCCAAGACATGGAACACCCTCCCCGTCCACCTGCGTCAGACCCAGGACCTGCTGACCTTCAGGAGACGTCTCAAGACCTGATATGCAGGACTAAGATGTCAGAGGCTGGGAGGCAATAAAAAATTAAATATGGTCCTGGCTTACGAAGCTCTTTGGTGAGCAGATATACGAAGGAGCCACCTCAAGGTATCCAGATTCATCCGTGGGAGAGATGATAAGGTGGGCCTCCTGGAGGATGCCTGCGAGGGGTGCTTATTTTTTCCATTTCTCAAAAAATAAGCAGGCTGATATGAAGTATTCAACGATACAATACAAATGGGCTACATCGAGAATCATATCCGCACTTCGAAATTAAAATGGTAGCAAAACATTCAGGAAAAATCACCATAACCATCACGTAAGACTTCCAAAACGAATGGGAAGCCTACATTGTTTCCAGAAAAGACTAGAGCATTGTTAAATACCTCTATATTAACTGCCAGAAAAAAGATAAAAAAAGGCAAACGTGATGTTCTGGAAATACCTCTCCAGGACACAAACAAGTTCTAACTCGAATCTGAAAAATACAGAAGGAAAACAGACTTCAAATAAAGAGCTTGGCTGAAAGTGACACAAGGAAGAGAGTAGATGTGTTTATACAAAAGGGACGATTGGGCAACAACTGCTGCGTAGGCTTTGTCAATCGATGGATCCCTGAGCTGGGGGCATCACGCCCAAGAAAAGAAAAGGCTACTAACTGGAATTAGATTAGTCCCATGAGCAACGTATTAACACCACAGGTAAAGTAAACAAGGGTACTATCCCGGGACATTGCAGGCGCGAAGGCTAAAATATAGACGATTGCGACTTTCAACGCTATGTGTCAGATTTTGACATTTGTCTCTTACAGGAAATTCCATTGGAACCGCAAGGCCATGAGACCCACGCAGGCCACTCAACTCAAACCAAGACATGGAGAGGGCTCCAACTGAGGATTTACCACCAAGAAGCTTGCAGGTATTCAACGAGCACAAGAAGCAGCCGGAAAAGGCGTGAAGTCTACCCCCACCATGTACCATTCATGGTTGGTTCCGCTACTTGCGGGCTTTTCTCCTTCTCCACGGACTGCCTCGCCCTGATTAACGCTACTACGGAGTTTTTTTTTGTTTTTTTTACGCAGGGGTTCCTATGCTTTTGACTTTGTCTGTGACCTTGGTTTGTGCTCAACCCCTATATTTGTCTGGTGCACTTTTATGCTCTTCAATTTCCTTTTGTGTTGGCATATTATATTGCTCCTCTATCTATTCCAGTATCTTGCTTCTCACTGTTGTTGTTTTTTACCTGCAACTCTGTTTGTACCTCGATCTTCTCTAAAGCGCTCTGATACCCGCTTGGGTCACGTCCGCGCTATATCAAACTTTATATAAATAAAATAAATAAGTCAAATTAACGAGTTCAATTAAAGAAGAAGCATGCAGCTGAAAGTGTTCTTAATAAAATACACTAGAATGCACAATTCCTCTTTAGTTGACAGCGAATCCAAAACGGCGTGGATTGAGCTTCAACATCAAGGAACAAACCGCTAACAAAACCAAGACTGTTTGGTACCAGCTCTCCTTCCCTCCCTCCCTTCCTATCCAAAACCGACTTCATAGCAGCAGTGCAAAGACATGCCCTTTCCTGCTGAGACAGAAGCAGTGCTGTGCTTAGTAAGCTCCCGGCTCCACCCTGGCACCACTGAAAGACATTCTGCACTGTGGCTCATTCCGCGAAGGGACCACATCACCCAACACACAGGAACTTGACTTGCTCTGTCTCCATGCTGGTGTTATCTTAGGTATCACCAGAAACAAAAGACCATGCTGGACCGGGTTCAGGAAATTCCCGTCTCAGGTTGACATCACCACAGCAGCAACCATGACAGCATAGACTGGTAACGCGGAACTGCAAGAATGAGAAACAAGAACACGTCTTCTGATGCACTGAGGATTCAAAACAACTCCCAATCAACACCAGAATGGTACCCACCTGCTTGCAATTCAGGAAGAAACTGAAGACAAGCGTCTTCACAGAAAAGCATACCTCCTCCTCTGGGTATCCACCCTTGCCCTGCCCTGTACCTCGGACTGCTGCCCTTCAGTTCAGGGTCCCATCATTTGCAGTTTATAAATACCCCTGCATGTATAAAGTGACAGTTGTATTGGGTTTCGATATTCAAAAGATGTTAGCAAACCCACATCATAGATATATGATGCAGCATTTGGGTTGCAGTAGCAGTGGACTATTTCCCTTGCACAAAGGCAATCTTGCACGGATGCTGCACATGCTGTGCCTAGTATCGAAGGGAGTCTTGCACGGATGCTGCACATGCTGTGCCTAGTATCGAAGGGAGTCTTGCACGGATGCTGCACATGCTGTGCCTAGTATCGAAGGGAGTCTTGCACGGATGCTGCACATGCTGTGCCTTGTATCGAAGGGAGTCTTGCACGGATGCTGCACATGCTGTGCCTAGTATCGAAGGGAGTCTTGCACGGATGCTGCACATGCTGTGCCTAGTATCGAAGGAGTCTTGCACGGATGCTGCACATGCTGTGCCTAGTATCGAAGGAGTCTTGCACGGATGCTGCACATGCTGTGCCTAGTATCGAAGGGAGTCTTGCACGGATGCTGCACATGCTGTGCCTAGTATCGAAGGGAGTCTTGCACGGATGCTGCGCAGAGGGACCATTACAAACTAATGGGGTAATCCATGACACGCCAAAGGACCTGGGTTCAACGTGATAAAGACACAAGATGGTCCTGATGGCCCTTTTTGGACGGTTGTATGACGGTTCCACGCATGCAATTACTATGCATGCCTTTACCACGGCGCCCGTAGAACGCATGCGTCATTACCATGCATGCATTTCGTACGAAAAATGTTTCAACTTGTATACCTTTTCCACGATAGTATCGTGGTAAAGGCATGCTTGGTAAGTGCATATTGGCGTGGTAAAGGCATCAGCTTGGTAATGGCATGTGTGCGGTTGGTGCGCTCTAGCATGCGCGTTCTAGCTTTATATTATTTCTCCCTACGTGATCCGTTCACAGTGCTAAATAGACACTGTGAACGGACTTCCTTTTAGTGATGGGACAAAGAGGCCAGAACACGAACCCTGCCCGGCCTTGAACCCGACGGACCAAGAGACAGCCTAAAGTGTCCTGTGGGGCACTGAGGTAAGTTGAACACTGTGCCTATTAAAAATATAAAATTTAGATATATCTGTTTTTAAAACATATTACAGCAGTAAGAGGGCACCTGTGATTTCCCTTACTCTGTCCCCCTGTCACAGCCTCCTGCCCGGTCCTGAACCCTAATTCTGCTCCTTTTCTTAGCACGACCTAAGACTGCCACCCCTGCCATAGTGCCCCACCCGGCCCTAAATTCCTAAACTCTTCCCCTAGCACCCCCATGCCTGAGTTCCCAAATCCTTCCCCTAGCCCCCCCATGCCTGAGTTCCCAAATCCTTCCCCTAGCCCCCTCCCAACCGGAGTCCGAAAACACGGTCCATGACCATTAACACGCATTCTTTACAAATTTACAACGAACATGCCTTTACCACATATGTCCGATTTCGCATGCGTGGTAAAGGCATGTTCGCGGCAAATGGTTCGTGGTAACGGACATGCGTGGTAAAGGCATGTTCGTTGTTAAGAATGCGTGGTAATGGTCATGCGTGGTTATGACCGCGTTATAATGGCTGTTCCCCTCTTGGACAGATGCCGTCCTGACAGGCCTACTTCTGTAACTGGTGCACAGCCAGCTAAGAATCTCAGCGATTCGTTCGCCTTGCTCCCGTGGGTATTATACACACATCCCCAGATGCTAATATACTGTATACCGTTCTCCATATTACAAGGAGCCATTAAGTGACCCAAACTACTCCGCACCACTGCGGTGACGATTCATTATTGTGAGCTGTGGACTGACCTTGCCAGCCATTTTGGGCGCCACGTACTGTTGCCTTATATATATCCCATTGTCCTGAGGAAGACCCACATGCGGAGTCTGAATTTACCCTCTAAGCCTAAGTCGGGTCGAAACGTCGACACAACTTGTTCTATTGCCTGAATTATGTTGTATTAGTCCCCCTTTTTTTGTTTTGGATGGTGCATTTTGAGTAGACACGCATCATCTCTTGAAACGTACGTGGAAGAATAAGAGAAAGCTGTTGTGTAAACAGACCCACGCGCCCTGGTTTATTGTTCTTAATATTACTCCAGCCAGTGTCCATTGTGTAAAATGATGAAATTATTGTCTCCATATACTCTTCTGTGAAATTTCCTTTTAGTTTTTCACCTTGCACACAAGCACTTTTTCTTTTCACCCTTTTTAGAGCAATCGTTGATTGATATATCATTGGCATTTATATATATTACCTATTTGCTATTTCGCAAAATAAGAGAATACAAAGGAGATTTTTCTCTAAAACTAAGTATCTGTGTCTTTCTCTCTGATATGTAGAGAAGAATATTTTCTCTCTCTTGTATAACAATTATTTTGTTTAAGCCACTCAGTGACCGACCCAATAAGATTTGGGGGTCACAGCCTTCTTGGTCTATTCAAGAAGGGCCATCAGGACCATCTTGTGTCTAGTATCAGAGGGAGTCTTGCACGGATGCTGCGCATGCTGTGCCTAGTATCGGAGGGAGTCTTGAACGGATGCTGCGCATGCTGTGCCTTGCATCTGAGGGAGTCTTGCACTGATGCTGAGCATGCTGTACCTAGTATTGGAGGGAATATTGCATGGATGCTGTACATGCTGTGCCTAGCATTGGAGGGAATCTTGCAGTGATGCTGCTCATGTTGTGCCTAGTATCAAAGGGAATCTTGCAGGGATGCTGTGCATGCTGTGCCTAGCATCGGAGGGAATCTTACAGGGATGCTGCTCATGCTGTGCCTAGTATCAAAGGGAATCTTGCAGGGATGCTGCGCATGCTGTGCCTAGCATCGGAGGGAATCTTACAGGGATGCTGCTCATGCTGTGCCTAGTATCGGAGGGAGCCTTTGTACGAATGCTGTGCCTGGTATTGGAGGGAATATTTGATGGATGCTGCGCATGCTGTGCCTAGCATCAGAGGGAATCTTGCAGAGATGCTGCTCATGTTGTGCCTAGTATCGAAGGGAATCCTGCAGGGATGCTGCGCATGCTGTGTCTAGCATCGGAGGGAATCTTACAGGGATGCTGCTCATGCTGTGCCTAGTATCGGAGGGAGCCTTGTACGAATGCTGTGCATGCTGTGCCTAGTATCGAAGGGAGTCTTGCACGGATGCTGCGCATGCTGTGCCTAGTATCGGAGGGAGTCTTGAACGGATGCTGCGCATGCTGTGCCTTGCATCTGAGGGAGTCTTGCACAGCTGCCGAGCATGCTGTGCCTAGTATTGGAGGGAATGTTGCATGGATGCTGCGAATGCTGTGCCTAGCATCGGAGGGAATCTTGCAGTGATGCTGCTTATGTTGTGCCTAGTATTGAAGGGAATCTTGCAGGGATGCTGCGCATGCTGTGACTAGCATCAGAGGGAATCTTACAGGGATGCTGCACATGCTGTGCCTAGTATCGAAGGGAGCCTTGCAGGAATGCTGTGCATGCTGTGCCTAGTATCGAAGGGAGTCTTGCACAGATGCTGCGCATGCTGTGCCTAGCATCACAGGGAATCGTGCAGGAATGCTGCACATGCTGTGCCTGCTATCGGATTGTGAAGCAACATACATTGCTGCCCAGTTAGCGAAGCTTGGGAAACACCATTTCACTTCAGAAAGGTCAAAACGATTGCACTATTTAAGGTGGTAGTGGAAGGACAGAGCCCAGGGCTATGGATTGAGGTAGTAAGCCAGTGGGGGAGCACAGAGCACTAGTGTGGGGAGAGCCAGAGTGCAGGGGAGGAGTGCAGATTGTGTGGGATAAAATGGGCAGTAGCACAGTCTGAAAGCAGATTGCCCGAGGGGGACAAAAGGATGATGCGCGGGGTGCATTGGTGAAGCAGTGCAAGGAGCAAGAGGCAGTGCATGGTGAGAGGTGGGGCAGCCATCAATCAATCATGTCGTACTTGTAGAGCATGGCTTGTTACCCTAGAGCAGTGGTTCCCAAACTTTTTTGACCCGTGGCTCCCTTGACCTAATTGGCAGTTGGCCGCGGCTCCCCACCATTTTTTTACCGGAAGCCAAAACTTGCTTCTGTGTGTATTTTGTGCATATTATTATATCTGTTCTCTTCAATCCTTCCACTATCCTTTTTCAATCCAAATTAAAATCTCACATGTCCACCCCGCAATTTAATTTCATATCTCCCAATACTAATTCACCACTAATCCTCTTTGGATGCGTGCTACTCGCTGAAATAGTGCTTCGACAAGTGTAGTAAGTGCTAAATAAATGCAATTACAATATAGACATCGATTGTTGTTACCGCAAAATAGCACTAACCGTAATCGTTCTGAATTCACCGGGAAACCCAATATAGTAGTTTCACACCTGATAGACACTGCAGAAATTGGAATTTCTGAACGCGAAATGACCTTTGTATTTTCATATTTCCTTCTGCTTCTTCCCTCGTCGCCCAGCCAGTCCTTATACACCATCCCAGTACTGCCCCATCCTCTTTACAGGTATATCACAGTATACATAGGATTTGTACATAAAGAAGTTCTATTAATGATAGCGAGGGTGGCCCACTTGTTGTAAAATGCAATGCCTGATTAGTCAATAGGTAGAAGATTGGCAGGTACCATGAAAATAAGGATGGTTATGTTTGTTTTCTGCTCAAGGGCAGTGGCAGGTCAAACCAAGGGTCGGCTGGATGGTGTGGTTACATTTGGCTCCTGCCATCCCCAACAGATGCACCACTGTGGTCAAAATCAAGCACACAGCAACAAAATACTGAAGCAGATCACTTTGTCCTAATTGCCCATTGGAGACAGCATCTCATCTGTGTTCCTTCTCGTGTGCAGTATACTGCCCCATAATGAATAATTGAGTTCCCCCTGTGCTCTTCCTGCCATCCCTTGCCCCAAGAAACTGCAACCCAACAATGGAGTCAGATGTCATTGTGAAGTTCAGTGGCGCTAAAGAGCCGCGCAACCAATAACCAAGTATATGTTCATTACACCAACAGTCTGGGCCATTGTTGCTGCTGTTTTATGTTAGTCAGATTTCATAATTCTATCTCTGCTGCTAATTTCACATTTATTAATGATGTTCTTTGCATTTTTGATGTCGTCTTCTGAGTCTGATAACCAGCCTTTCTTTCATTTGCTTTAAAAACCCTCGGCATTTCAACCCCCCCGCATCTTGCAATGTGGCTACAATTTCCCACATCGTGCGCGGCGGCGCCCCTGGCTTTTCATCGCGGCGCACCGGGGTGCCACGGCGCACAGTTTGGGAACCACTGCCCTAGAGGGTATCCAGGCGCTTTCAGCGCGTCACAGGCGAAGAGCCAGGTCTTGAGCTCCTTCCTGAAGTGGGTCACCAAGGGGGCAGTTCGTAGGTGGAGGGTGTTACATGCTTTGGTGTCGAGATAGGAAAAGGAGCATCCTCCTGTGCGACAGTGGCGTATGCGAGGGATCAGTGCAAGGTGTGCAGAGCGGAGGTTCCTGGGGGGTCGGTGGAAGCGCAGGCAGTGGTTCATGTAGGCGGGCCCTTGATCATGGAGGGCTTTGTAGGCATGGGTCTGGAGATAGAAATGGCATCTCTTCTGGACCAGGAGCCAGTGGAGGTCCTTCCGCAGCTGGGTGATGTGGGTTTATTTGGGCAGATTGAGGATCAGTCTGGCGGCTGCGTTCTGGATAGTCTGGAGTCTTTGCATGAGTTCGGTGGTGGTGCCTACATATAGTGTGTTGCTGTAGTCCAGTTGGCTGGTGATGAGGGCCTGCCTTGCCATCTTCCTGCTGCTGGTAGGGAGCCACATGAAAATTTTGCAGAGCATGTGGAAGCAGGCTGAGGAGACGGCGTTGACCTGACGTTTCATGGAGAGTTTGCTGTCGAGGATGATGCTGAGGTTGAGGGCGTGGTCATTCGGTGTGGGGGTGGGTCTGAGTTCCAACGTCCACCAGGAGTCGTTCCAGAGGGCGGTGTATTTGCCGAAGATCAGAACTTCAGTTTTGTCTGTGTTGAGTTGCAGGCAGCTGTCTTTCATCCAGGCTGAGACGCTCTTCATACAGTTGTGGAAGTTGGTCTTCATCGTGGTGGGGTCGGCTGAGAGCCAGAGGATGAGCTGAGTGTCGTCGACGTAGGAGATGATGCTGATGTTGTGCTCTGATGATGTCTGCGAGAGGTGTCATGTAGATGTTGAGGAGGGTTGGGCTGAGGGATGAGCCTTGGGTGACGCTGCAGAATGGTGTGCTTGGCTTGCGATGTGAAGGGAGGGAGGTTGGAATGGAGACTTCAGTAAGATGCAAGAATAGAGTACAGACTGCAGGGGGCACATCACAGGGTGTACAGAGGTGAGCCTTGCAAGGTAAGGCAGGGCTTGCTCAGGGTGCATATGAGAGTACCACAAGGTGCAAGGCGGAGCAGTAAACGGTATGTGCATGTGACGCAGGGTGTGAGAGCAGCACATGATGCCTGTGGGCCTGTGCAGAGTTAAGCATGTCATCGCAGCATGCAAGGAGCAGCACAGCATTTACTGGCGGCAGGGTACAAGGTGGAGCAGCACAAGGTTTAAGCAGGCAGATCATGATGCAAAGGGCAGTCATGGGCGACATGTGGTAACACATGATACAAGAAGAGCACATGGTG
Organism: Calotriton arnoldi; assembly: GCA_963921515.1. Classification (NCBI taxonomy): domain Eukaryota; kingdom Metazoa; phylum Chordata; class Amphibia; order Caudata; family Salamandridae; genus Calotriton; species Calotriton arnoldi. The sequence continues at coordinate 90,331 of CAWUFW010015939.1, forward strand.
CAAGGTGGTTGCATAGGTTGCATAGAGAAAGTCCAGGATGCAAGAGACTGTGAGGTACTTAGGCAAGAGTGGAGTGCTCAGTGACTACAGAGTGCTCAGTGAGTAAAAGGTGCTCAAGGAGAGTGCTTAATGCAGAAGGTGCCTGGGGGGCGAGCACAGGTACAAAGGTTAGCGCAGGGCACGTAGGGAGCACATTGTGCATGGGGAACAAGGTGAAAGGGGCAGGGTATGTGGGATTACAAGGCACACAGGGCAACACAAGTTACTGAAGGAGAGCCAATGGTGCAGAGGGGAGTGCCACTCGAGTAGTGTCTGCCATATACGAAGGTGTTGAAGCCTGTGCCTAATTGGCTCCGAGTGTGGTGCCAGTGACACAGTGGGCAGGGACCTGCACTTTGGAAGTCCACGGGCTTTACCGGAAGTGCTACCAAGGCCAGATCCTGTGGATGAATGGAGTCGGTCGCATACCTGCCAACTTACAAACTAATGCCACCATGTGAGAAGGGGGCGGGGCCTTGGAGGGGTGGGTCCTCGTGCCATGAGCTACCTAAGATGCACTCTGCCCCTCACCATGCCCCACACACCCCTCCCAAAAAATTAAAAACAAAGGGTCATTGAGGCTGTCACCGGTGTCCTGGGGTGTTTTCACACCTCTTAATGGGTATCGGCTGGTTACTGTCTCTGAAAATTAGCTGAAAATGTACTGTTTACAGTGGTTTTCAGCTCGTTTTCCCTGCCACCGTGTGATTTTGGCTCCTCAGCGGTTGACCATGTAAAGGGAGCCGAAATTGTGTGACACACGGTGGCACCATGTGAGTTGGCAGGTCTGTGATCGATTTCGGGGCCAGAAACACCAAACCCAAAGGAGCAGGCCCACCCTTGAGCAATGGCCCTGAGTGTAACATGACCATCATGAAGAGATGTAGCATGGCGTGCTGGGAAGCCTAGACCGTCCAATGGAGTTTGGAGTTCCAACTTTCTCTTTTTCAGCAGTAGAATCGGCTCTGACCACTAGAAAGAGCCCAATATCAGGGAATGGTTCCGATACTCCGAGTGAGCCCAGGACGGGGACCATCCTGCATTGATGAAGTGTGGAGAGACAGGATTTGACATCAACATGCCCTATGAGAACCTTGTATGCTCCGATATTATCACATCCTGAGTGGGCAGAGTTGCAGATAAATGTGCACCTCACTACTTGGTGACACTTGAGTGCTGCTGCTGAGGGGGAAGGTTTCAAGGTGCAGTCTGGTGCCTGTAGGATGTTCATAAGGTGAAGAATTTGCAGGAAGAAGTATCCATCAGAAGCAACACAACACTATTTTTACATTGTAGCCTCTCAAGTTGGTGTCCTAGGGGTATTGCCCTTCTGTCTGAGGGCACCTCATTGAGTCGTGTTCTGGTGGTCGGGGTGAGGGGGGAGAGCATTGCACTTCCATCTTGTTTCTGAATTACAGTGGTACACTTCTTGGAGGTTAGTATCGGGCGACAGCATGCAGGACTTGCCATTTCTGAACTCTCCCCTCCTGGATAGTGATGAGCAAAGTATCACATTGATTGGAAAGATCGCACTTTCTTAGTTTGCCTAGTTCTCTCGTAGGGGATTTCCATGTATAGTCATAAGCGATGAATAGTCCCGCCCATGTGCGGGGACCCCGGAGCACTTTATCCAAATATGTTCTTAAGTGATGAAGTTCGCATTTCTTCGGGAAGGCCTTGAAAAAGTCACTTAAGAATGTCATAATGCAGCCTAGGAAAAGGCCACAGAGGTCAGAGTTCTTCATCTTGTAATGGCAAAAGAAGGGACTGTGAGAATATATGCTCTCAGAGAATATCTTTTTTTTATAGCACAGAAAAAGAACCTTCATAAAGCCTTTTACTATGAATAGAAAGATATGAAGCAGTGCCTGGTCCTGTAGCCCATAGGCTGCCATTATAAGTATAGAAAAAGAAAACAACTGTGCCTTTAAGAGCAGAGAGACCACTAATATCCCATGCTCAGCCAGAGGCAGTTACCTCAGTTCTTTTTTCCGGCTCCTTCTGACAGGACCCTTGGAGCATTGAACTCGACCTTTTTAGTTTTTTTCTTCAATTTAACTCTTCAAATTTCATTGCTTTTTGCTTCACTCGACATCTTTTGTCCTTCTCTGGGAAGCAAAGTGTTTTTCTCTGAGGAAAAAGGCCTTTTTCCTTTTCATAATGCCATCTCTTTTTGACAAATGCCCTAGATGTGGCAGAAAAAAAGCTAAAACAGATTCTCATGAAGTCTGTATTCTGTGTTTGCCTTCCTCTCATCTTCCTAGCTCCTGTGACATCTGCAAGACCTTCTCCAGATGTACCCTGCGTGACAGGGAGAAGATTCGCCTGCAGGGAAGAGAAGAGAGAAGAAAACAGCAAGTAACCAGTGGGACCTCTGAGCAAAGGGGAAGAAAATCTCCCTCCAGAGCTCTTACCTCAACCCCCAGTGGACGTGGGAGGTCTGAGAGGCGTTTATCACCCAGAAAACGCTTGCGGTCCCGATCGACATCGAGGAGGTCGCCGTCGAGGACATCGCCGTCGAGGCGGTCGACGCCGAAAGGAGGTATGGCGCCGACATGTTTGCCGTCATTGACTGGCTCGACGTCGAAGAAACGCTGACGCTCAACGTCAAGGACTACTAGAACGACATCGAGAGCCACTTCACACCGTCGACCGCCGTCGAGACAAGTGTCGACGTCGAGGGATACTGACTCTCCGTCGCCGACAGATAGAAAATCGACGTCGACAGCTAAACGTCGAGGCCGTGATTGGTCGACTTTGAGAACTCGCTCTTCGTCGAGTGGTCTACGTCGAGGAGCAGATCTTCATCAAAAAGTCGACAGCAAAGGTCGACGTCGAAGGGATCATCGATGTCGAGGCGAGGAAAGGCATCTAAAAGAAGGAGAATCTACTCCTCATCGGACTCTCACTCCAGATCTCCTTCATTGGTGGAGATACCTGAATCTTCCACCCCGGCATCACCTGCACATGTTCCTTCAGGGCCGCCTAATATGGCTTTGCCTCCTCCCCCTCAGCTTGCAGTACCTCAGCTTCTGGTGACTCCAATAATACCAGCACCAGTTCCTCTTGCGGTTCCTTGGACCACACCGGCTCCTAGAAGATCGCGTTCGAGATCGCGCCATCGATCTCGACATGGGCACTCACGATCCCCCACTAGATCACAACATTCACGGGCGCCACTCTTACCGCAGGTCCAGATCACGTTCATGCCGTCACCACCATAGAGACACGTCCTCCTCTACCAGGGACTACTCTCCTACATTGTCTGATTCACCACAACCTCGGTCCTCTCCGATTGATGACATTAGTACCTTTCAAGAGGTCCTGGTTCGTGGTGCAACTAAACTGAACATTCCTATGGAGACGACTACTCCATCAACGTCTGTTATTTTTGAAACACTCCATCAACACACACGGCGTCTAGACCACTACTTCCTCTAGTGCCAGGCCTGCTCGATCCAGCCATGGAGTTGTTCCATGCAAAATCCGCACCGTCAAGGCTCATCAAGAAGTACCGCCCACCTGAACAGGATCCTCTGTTCTTAAGGTCTGATCCTTCTCCTGATTCAGTGGTAATTCTGGCTGCACGAAAGTCTCACGCTACTTCTCCATCTGCGACATCTCCCCCGATAAGGAAAGCAAAAAGATGGACTCATCAGGACGCAAGATCTGCAACACGGCCGCTACATCAATGAAAGCAGCCAGTGCCACGGCCCTCTTAGGAAGTTATGATCGCTCCTTGTGGGACTCAATCTTTCACTACGCAGACCACCTCCCTAAAGAACATAGGCAAGATTTCCTAGAAATAGTGCAAGAGGGTGCGATGTTCTCCAATCAAATAATCAGCATGGCTGCAGACTCCTCGCTCCTGGCTGCTCATGGCTACTGCCATGGAATATCCCTACGTCGGCACGCATGGCTGCGCTTAACGTCTCTAAAACCCGACGCCCAATTATGTCTACAGAACTTACCATTTTCTGGCTCCACTCTTTGCGGTTCACACGCTGACGACGAAATGTCACGTATGAAAACAGAGATGGATACCTTAAAAGCGGTGAGGCTAGAGAAATCAAAAGAACAGCGACGCTCTTTTCGCCCCTACCACCGATGTTTCTCCACTCAGAGGGTTCAAACCCCTCAATGGCAATCAAACAGATCACAACAATACCAGCGGCCGTACCAACAGCGCAAACCGCAGAGAGGTCGTAACTCCCAACAAACGAATCAAGAAGAACGACAACCCGCTGCACCAAAACCATGAATCCTCACTTCCCCCTCTTCTGTTACCCACTCCGGTAGGGGGAAGCATTGTATATTATCTGGCAGAGTGGAAAAACATCACAACAGACGCCTGGGTCTTGAATATTGTCAAACATGGCTATCGTCTCAAGTTCACTGCCCCACCGCCTTCTATTCCTCCAAAGGCATCCATGTCTCGCCTAAAGCTCTTACAGGAAGAAGTCAACATCCTGTGCCGCAAAAAAGCGGTCGAACCTGTCCCGCGGAACCAACGCGGTCAAGGTATCTACTCCCGATACTTCCTAGTGCAAAAGAAAGGCAGACTCGAGTTCAGGTCGATTCTCGACCTTCGCATCGCAAACAAGTGGATCAAAAAGGAAAAATTGAGAATGTTGGCCTTACATCAAATTTATCCACAACTTCAAAAGGGAGACTGGCTCTGTGCAATAGATCTACACGACGCCTATTTTCACATTCCAATAACAAAGTCTCATCAGAGTTTCTCAGGTTTGTCATGGGACACAATCAGTACCAATATGCGGTTCTCCCATTCGGCCTCAAGTCAGCGTCCAGGACATTCTCCAAATGCATGGCAGTGGTGGCAGCGCACCTTCGGAAACAAAAAATCTTTGTATATCCTTACCTGGACGACTGGCTGATCAAAGTAGCCACATTCTCGGAACCCCAAGAACATTTCCTAAGGACGTGCGATCTGCTTTATCGCTTGGGTCTACATGTCAATATGCAAAAGTCCACGCAACGCCTGTTTAGACTCTACATTACTTAGAAGCTACCATCGACACACTACAGGAAAAGGTGTTTCCTTCAGAGGAACGATGGTTATTCATTCTCCAAAAATGTCACAACCTTCAGCGGATAACCCGTAAATCAGTACGCATAGTCTCCTCTCTCCTCGGCTCGATGGCCTCCTGCATATTCCTGACTCCCAACGCTCGCCTCCATATGCGTCCTCTCCAGGAATGTTTAGAGGACCAGTGGAACCAATTCTCGGTGAACTGGGAGGACAAGATTACACTATCAACTCATACAGTGGAATCTCTTCAGTGGTGGTGCTCCCAGAAAAATCTCCTGTGCGGAATACCCTTCCACCCACTTCTGCCGACACAGACAGTAGTCACAGATACTTTACTGCTCGGCTGGGGAGCACATATGGATCACTTACAAGTACAGGGTCTTTGGTCCCCCAGAGAACAAAAGTATCACATCAACCTTCTAGAACTTCGAGCAGTACACCTAGCTCTCAAGGCTTTTCACCCATCATTCACGACCAACAACCTGCTTGTTCAAACGGACAATACAACCACATTGTACTACCTGAACAAGCAGGGTGGAACGAGGTTCAGACCTCTGTCACAAGAAGCCCAATCGATTTGGCATTGGCTCATTGCCAGGAATCTAACACTGGTGGCAGCTCACCTTCCAGGGGACCAGAACATCCAGGCAGACGCACTCAGCAGGGTTCTCGACGACAACCACGAGTGGGTTCTGAACGAAGAAGTCGCGGAAAGTATTTTCAGTGTGTGAGGCACACCTTCTATAGATCTGTTCGCCACAAAAGAAAACAAAAAATGTCACGACTTCGCCTCCAGATTTTACCATCCACAATCTTTGGGGAATGCCCTATGGTTCGACTGGTCGAACACATTTCTTTCCTCTTTTCCTCCAATACCATTAATACCGACAGTCCTGCAGAAACTGGCATCCACAAAAGCCCAGATGATACTCATCGCTCCAGAATGGCCGAGACAACTGTGGTTACCGGACCTACTTCACCGGTCTATCCATCCACATCTCAGGCTACGTTGCAGACCGGACCTCCTCACGAAGTCCAAAGGCCAACTACTACACCCCAGCCTGTCATCCTTGAGTTTTGTAGCATGGCTCCTGAGATAATTCAGTATTGTCATTTAAACCTGTCTCAGGATTGTATGGACATCCTAAAGGAAGCCAAGCGACCATCTACACGAACAGACTATGCCTTTAAATGGAAGCGATTTAAATGGTGCTCTTCTAACCAGTTTGATCCCTCTTTCTGCCAGGAAGAAGCTATTCTTCCCTATTTATTGTCTCTCGCCAAATCGGGCCTCCAATACTCTTCAATAAGAGTCCATCTTTCTGCTCTTACAGCATATAGGAAAAGTCCTTCACAAATCTCTTTCTTTACAATTCCAGTCATTAAGGACTTCCTAGAGGGGTTAAAGAAGGGTTTTCCTCCCTTTAGACACCCTTCCCCTCCATGGGAGCTGAACGTAGTACTGTCTCGTCTCATGCTTCCTCCCTTTGAGCCCATCCGCAAAGCTTCATTACAGCATCTCACATGGAAAACCGCTTTCCTAGTGGCCATTACATCAATGAGGAGAGTTAGTGAGATTCAGGCTCTTTGCACTCATGAACCTTACACGGTGCTCCATTCCTCTAAAGTAGTGTTACGCACACATCCTAAGTTTCTCCCTAAAGTGGTCTCAGATTTCCACGTGAATCAAACCATTTCTTTGCCCACGTTTTTTCCAAACCCTTCTTCTCCAGCGGAGAGGTCTCTCCATTCGCTGGACGTAAAGAGCGTATTAAAATTCTATTTGGACAAGACTAAAGCCATTCGTAGTTCTGAACAATTGTTCATCAATTATGGTCCAGTCCGCACAGGGTTAGCGACTTCTAAACAATCAGTCTCTTGGTGGATTGTCTCTTGCATTCTCTGCTGCTATCAACTAGCCAATAAATCCCTTTCTGGTAGGCCCAAAGCTGCTACTACTGCTGCCCTTATGAAGAATATTCCTTTAGCAGATATTGTAAGGCAGCGACATGGAGGTCTATCCATACATTCACTAAGCATTACTGCCTTGACACAGATGCCAGAGCGGAAGCACAAGTAGGTCAAGCATCCCTTAGGAATCTTTTTTCTTAACAGGATTTCACATTTGGTACTTTTCTGTCTACTCCACCACCTTAGGGGGATGAGCTTGCTACTCTATTCATCGCTTATGACTATACATGGAAATCCCCTACGAGAGAAGGTATAGTTTCTTACCTGTAATTCTAGTTCTCTCGTAGGGGTATTTCCATGATAGTCATAAGCAGCCCTCCCTCCTCCCCGGTGGAGTGGACACATTATCTCATGCTACATTTACTGTCAGGTATCTATAGCCTTCAAAAAGAACTGAGGTAACTGTCTCTGGCTGAGCATGATGGAATATTGGTGGTCTCTCTGCTCTTAAAGGCACAGTTTTCTTTTTCTATACTTATAATGGCAGCCTATGGGCTACAGGGCCAGGCACTGCTTCATATCTTTCTATTCATAGCAAAAGGCTTTGTGAAGGTTCTTTTTTTGTGCTATTACAAAAAAGATATTCTCTGAGAGCATATATTCTCACAGTCCCTTCTTTTGCCATTACAAGATGAAGAACTCTGACCTCTGTGGCCTTTTCCTAGGCTGCATTATGACATTCTTAAGTGACTTTTTAAAGGCCTTCCCTAAGAAAGGCGAACTTCACTTAAGAACATATTTGGATAAAGTGCTCCGCGGTCCCCGCACATGGGCGGGACTATTCATCGCTTATGACTATCATGGAAATACCCCTACGAGAGAACTAGAATTACAGGTAAGAAACTATACCATTTCCACTTTCGCTAGTATACGCCCTAACACAGTTTTCCCACCAAACCACCTATACTTCCTTGTGGATAATACTTGACCCTGAAAATGGAGCGCCCTTTTCTCGTGAGATAACTTTAAAATTGTTTCCTCATGACTCTGAAACTGCGTGGATGTGGGTGATCATTATTATTCGCAAAAGATTTAAAGGGCCTCCAAAGACCTGGTTTTCATGCGAAAACCCACGTGCTGAAAACGTAAACTTCACAAAATATGGGTAGAATTTGTAGCTTGAAAGAATTATGCAAAGTTCCTGACAAAAATAAAGTTGCACACCTCTAATTATGAGCCTTGCTGCTTCCTCTGCCTACTCAACCTCCACCAAAGTCTCCACCTTTTCGATCCATATTTATCTTCTCCTCGACCACCGCTTCATCCTCGGTACCCTCATGCTCCCTGGTACATCCAGGAAAGGCCATGTCAGGACTTAGTGGCTTCCTCATCTTGTACACGCCGCCCGCCATCCGAAGCCCTGGCTTCTGCATGCCTTGATCAATCAATCAATCAGGATTTATAAAACCCAGCTAATCAACCGATAGGTTGTCTGTGAGTGTTGTCGTAGTTATAGTCTAGCATCCATACAGCGTGATGACGCCATTTTAGTGCATGAGTTCTTTATAAATGGTACCGCACACAGTCAATGTAACGCCATCGTATTCTCTTTTACGTCTAAAGCTCATGGATTTATGATATTTAATTCCTAATCTATTGATCCATATGTATTTTTCTCATATTACTGGCATTACACCATATTTAGTTTTGATGGTCAGTGAAAATATTATATTTCCATAGTTATAACAGGTATGTAGGGTTGTAGAGTTCAACACAGCCATGTACCATAAGGGTTGACAAGGTTAACAACATTCACATTTTAGTGTTACCACATGCACACACCTTTGGCTATTTCATCTGCATTTGGAAACCTCTTTTTTTTCATTTTTAACTCCCTCGGCTGAAATTATGCACAGCTGTTGACCTAGAAGTCATGACTGAAGGTATAGAGAGAAACTCAAAAGAATGCTTACTTTCTCTCTTTATTGCGTTCACAAACATAAATCGGGAAACAAACTGTTTTCTGTTGCTACTTCTGTGTAAAAAGCAGTAAAACAGGGTTTTAGATTAGTTTACTCAATAGTCTTTCTTGAAATTGGTGATGAAGGCCAGAAGCATGCAGTGTATCTCATAGAAGGCTTGTAGATATGTCTGTGGTGTTCCAGAAGCATGCACTGACACACTAGATCTTAAAGATCTAAAGAATTCTAGGGGGCATAATTACCAGCCCCTTTCACCACCAGAGCGTCACTTCTTTTGACGCTCTGGTGGCGTTGCGCCATTCCTCAGATTTACAAGGTAGTGCTAAGCCACTTAACGTGCTTAATGCCACCTTCTCAATATGCCACTTTCCTCTGCAGTCTGCTGCGGCAAAGGGTGTTGCAGTGGGCGTTCCACCGCAACACCCATCACTTTTTGACGAGGCTCCAGATTTACAAGGCTGAGGCAGCGCTAAAACCTAAGGCCAGGAAATACCTTGTCTTTAAATGGCGATACAAGGAGAAATTATGAATTTCTCCTCGTTTTTTTTTGCTCTTTCTATGTATGCAGCACACACAGAAAGAGCAAATCGCCATTATTGATTGCTTATGTACAGGAAGGTGTCCCTTCCTGCACATAAACAATCGCCCCTGCAGCGCAGGCACCCCTGCAACATGGTGCAGGGGTGCCTGCGCTGGCGCTAGGCAGCTTTTTTTAGCACTAAGGGAAACGCAGGGGTGCGCCGTTATTTTGTAAATATTGCTCATCCCTGCATTTTGAAAATGTTGGAGCGTGACGTTGCCAAATTTGGCATAACACTGCACTCCGGCATTTTCTTGTAAATATCCCCCTAGATCTTTAAAAAGTAGGTCTGTCCTTGGTGAGCCAGAAGCACGCAGTGGATGTTATAAGAGATTACAAGAGGTTGTAGGTCTGTCTATGGTGGACCAGAAGCAGGCAGTGGATCCTATAGAAACTTATAGATTTTTGTATGATGTAGAAGTTTGGAGTGTGAACCCCCTCCAGCAGTGATGGCCACTTTGATAAGCAGGATACTGTGGTTGACAGTGTTAAAAGACTGAACATGAAGCAGGGCCCCCATTGCATTGACCAGTTCGAAGTCCCAGACAGACAGTACATTGGAGCTTTCCAGAAAGAAAAGCCATTTGATCATTGAGGGAAAATATGTTTTTATAAGGAAACAACATCTCCTTTTTAATCGAAGTAGGACTATCACACAAGGTTGCTCAGTTAAATATTTATCCTGTAGTGCTAAACATACTTTTTGAAACATTTTATATTAGATATAGCAGATGAAAAACATGTAAAAGTTGGCCTTTTGACTGCCTGACTTAAGAGTGTTGTGTCTATATTCCAAGTGGCTACGAGTTATATGCCATGTAGGTAGCAATATAACAAGAAATGCATTATTTTGTCAATACACAAAGTATATTATAAAAAAAACAGTTGTGGTAAACAAAGAAAATAAAAGACATGACCAATTATTAATACACTAGAAAATGTCTAAAGGTAGTAATGGTAAAAAAAAACAGCAAAGAAGTGTATTCGTCAGTATTAAACAAGAAAAGTGTACTCAGTGTCTAAAGTGAACATGCGGTTCTGGTAGTGAAAAAGTGGCCCAAAATAGTGATCACATATAAAATATCTAGAAACATCAAAAAGACTCCAAGTATTTCCATTAGAAAGAGGCACTTAAAATGAATGAAATCTTGAAAAACATGTAAAGTCCTCCATTTGGTATGTATCAAGTTTCTTTTACTGCAGAATTGCTGTAGGCCTGCAAAGAGCAGTCTGCTTTTGGAGCGCCTATGTGTCATTTATCTTTGGTTGATTAAAATCAAATCATGATACACCATGTTGCAAATGTAACTGATTATATATATTTTTTTTCAAAATTGTTGTGTTTCACCATCGGAGCCTAGGTGTAAGGCTTTCTCCGAGGGAACCATTGTTTTCTATGTTGTATTGCTGTAGGCGGCATTTCGATCCTATGGGAATGAGAGGGTCTTCATCAGGACCAAGAAGAATCTTCTGTAGCATAAGAGAGTATATTGCCTCGTGAGCGTAGTCACTGACACCTTCCTCTCTGTCCATTCTTTCTAACAGCAGACAGATGCTGGTACACTTGGAGCTCTAATTCGTACCTCCATAGTTCCTCACAATTTTTCCAGGAGATTTTCTTGTCTTTTCCTGGTCTCTTCAAATAAAGAACAAAATATTAGAATGAGCATGCTCGGTTCAGTGACATCATCCTTACACATACAGGTGCCAGGTGTGGCTACAGTACTCTTCCATTTCCTTGTCACATCCCCAGTAGGTAAAACCCCCAGATGTATGAGGACATACACGAAAAATGTGTACAATAACACTATTTATAAGAAATGCACCGTCAATGTCACAGAGTTGTTTCTATGCTTTGTGGGCCCTGCTGTGAACAGGCCATCGAAGCATCAAGCCCTAAATATAAATGTGCAGAAATTATTTGAATTACGCATTGCTGGTTCCTGTTGACGTCTGCTTCCATTTATTTCCCTATTTGAAAACTTTCTTTTGCTTCTTTGAAAATTATTTGGTATTTTAGCTGATTTCCCCACTACCCAAAGCGGGATTAGCTCCCAGAATGCTAAGAGGTCTGGGAATGTGCAGTAGACGGTATGACGGACTTTGCCCAACTAGACACACTTACTTTCCAATAAATTCAAAGAGACCTAACAAAAGAGGGTTTAGTGGCAATGAGATTAAGTGGATCACACTTATGTCTGCACAGGTTCAAACAAATTCCCACCACCATGTCCTATAATCCTATTGTGATTTATGGTGCAAGATCGGACCGTGCCTGTGGCAGAACTAATCAGAGCAATTATTGGGGTTTTAGGCGGACCTGGACCTTTTCAAGTGGCTCTCTCTTCCTCTTTTAAGATAAAATTCTGTCTCAATAAGTAGTACATCTTTTTATCTCCTTTCGCGTTCAGAAGCGGTGTTTGCGATGGTCTTTGTTAAATAGTTGCTTGTAAGTTTGGCTCAGTCTGGCAAAGCGTGGGGCTTGTGCACCTGACTGCAATTTTCACTCTTAGGCAATTCCCTAGTTAATTTGGCACACTTCAGGAGACTCCAGTAGTCCTAGGAAAATATGAAATGCCAGCTATGGCTAACCATACCACATAACATGGAAAATTTGTATTTAAGATGTCGAAATAATCATTTATTTTGCATGTATGTTAGATACGTTTGACTGCGTGATTTGTTTTGTGCATTCCGTAAACCGCATTGCGTCTTGATGCAGGAACTCAAAGAACAGACACTGGAGCTTAGGGCCATCACTCCTCGTGGAAAGTGCAGGATAAAGACGACAATCAAAGATGGATAATGGGCGATGACCGGTTGAAGGCTTTTGCTGTAGCAAAGGTCATGAAGGCAGCTGTAGCGTAAGCAGGGCTCTAAGAAATCTGTTTGCTTTCTGCAGTTTCCTCTCCTTGACCTTGCACCTCAACCGGAAGTAGAACTCCATTGACAGGCTAAGAGTGAGAAAAGGAGTCAACTCTATGAGATCATCAGGGGTAATAGGGTGTGTAAGGCCAGTTCTCCTACCTCTAGCATCAGACATATTGAAATGAGATCAGTTATAAGGGAAGGTGTTCAAGGCCTTGATCATTTTTAAAATAGTGAGTTCAATATTTCTCTGAGCTGGGAGAAGCCTCAGTCTTGGCTGTGTAGAAGCGGTGGACCTTCAAATTCTGTAAATCAATTTACACAGACAAGCATTATTGCCTCGAAGGGTTGTAGATGAGCAGTGTTTGGGGGAAATGAATCAGGGGTTATTGGGCTTATGTTAGGTCCTCAATTAGAGGAGGCCAGTAAGAGAGAACCTGTCAAAGTATGGTACACTCCCCATCCACACCATTAAGAGTCAAGCCGCTATATTTGGCGTTGTCTCGGTGTCAGCTGCCCCGCCAACGGAGCATCCTCTCTCTTAGCATGGTGCTGTGGTATCTCAGCCAATACTCGGAGTTACCGCCCGATCCCACAGTGGAAACGTTAAGTGTATTAGTGCAGCACAAGATCACTCCTTCTGGCGTCTTGGTGCTGTATAACAGATGTCTCTTGTTACCCAACTCAGTGGTACTCGTTTTTATTAACTTCACAGGGATGAAAGGTGGAGCAGACCCAACAGGGTTTGAACCTGTGATTAGGAGATCAAACAGAGATCGCTGGAGTGGATGCATAAGTCTGCTGAGCAACCGGTACCGGGATGTTAGCAAGTTACCACCTTGAAAGATCAATGTGTACTGTATGTTAGACTTTGTCAAAAGAGGGAGTTTTATGCTCCTAATATGGTGGGGAACACCCACCAGCATGTTATGTAGGTAAGAAGTGACTACAATTTAACCCCACATTTGCATTAAATTTCCATTGTCAACTTTTTATTGTGGACATTCCAGCATCTCACACACGCTTTAGAGAATAGTGGCTCATCCGATGGCTGACACAACCACTGTCATGGTGAAAACTCTTGCCATCGTGGTGACAAACTCCAAGTGTGATACATTTTTACCTGATCTGATCCTTTAGCCAGACTAGAGTTTTATTCGTATGATCTTCCGCAGTTTGTGATCTGTCGTTCTGGGAACATAGTAGGGCTTGTTTGGACTTTAACAAGTCATTTCGGATAAAAGAACATGGAATTCTTAAAACTGAATGCTGTAAAGTTTGAGGTTAGTACCGAACAGCAGCATTAAGGTAGATCTGAATTACAATGAAAAGGTAATACTGGGAGAGGAGGGCTGAGGGAAAAGGCTGTTTATTCAATGAATTGACTCAACATGTATTATTACATTGTCCTCTGGAAAAGGGGCTGTGCAATTCGTGTCTAGAATAACATACCTTGATATTCATTATTGGCACTGGAGGGCTAGGCCTGTGTGGTCTATGCTGGTCTTAATCAATATGTTTACTTCAAATTATGTCTATATTTGAGCAATAATGAAAAATTAATGGAAAGACGGGGGCTCGTTAGTTGTCTTGCCCTCCACTCTGTTGGCACTTCCAAAAGATCAGACAAAAACGCCCATAACTAATGCCCCATTTCCAAGCTCCGTTGGGCGCCATTTTGTGGCCCTGGGGATGAGAGGCGATTACCGTGCGAGAGGCACCAGGTCTCGGTGGCAGACTGCTGCCAGCTTGTTTGGGGATTTGAGGCATCGATTTAGGTGGAGACATCTATCAAAGGTCAAGGGGTCAGCCGCGCACCCGCCGGTTTCCGCCCTATCGTGTAATCTCGTTAAATGGATGGGAGGCTTTCTCCTTAATTCCTGACAGAAACATCAAATGAAGATGTTAACGGACATCTGTCTGTGGAGACGAGCCCGTTACTTGTGCCACGTTGAACCCGGGCAGGTGGAGTGGATTTGAGACGGTTTCATTCGGCGACCGAAGTGCTATTTTAATTAATGTTACACAAGCATTTGTGGAAGCTTTCGAGGCCTGCTAGCTTTGGGGGAGAAGGCGTCAGAAAAACAGAAACATGATTGCACGAGTTACGCCCCTGTTCCCTTCGTTCTCCCTATGAATCGCGCTCTGATGGACTCCGTCCAGTGCAAGGGCAGGGACGCACAAATAAAGCACCGGCCGGGCCGGCATAAAAAAACGGGCAGGTGGCAACCCTGCGCGCACGACAAACAAAGCTCTTACAGGCTGTTTTTCCAAACGTAAGCAGTGTTTCCCTGGGAGCTTGCACTGACAGTCAGTCCTGCTGCAGCCTTATCGTAATGTATCCAATACTCTACTGCAGTGTTTTAGGATTGATTTAGAGGAAGGCATTGCCAGAAAACCAGCTAATGCCAGATTTACTGTCAACTCCTGCAGTGCACATTTGCCAATTTTGAATTTGGCGGCTATTCCTCTTGCCAGGAGGCAGTGGTAACTCCGCCAAAGATGATGGTTACTCAGTCGATACACACATAGTGCTAGGCGTTCACCTAAGTGTAAATAGAATCCTCTTAACATGCTAGGAGACACCCCCTGCATTGTTAGGGGGACTAAGTATATGGGTACCGGCAATGTTCACACTTAGGGGGTACACTTTCAGTTACTACTGCTGCTGTCTGAAATTCCCTCAGCAATCATAGACATTGATGGACTTTCTGCCAGAAACTTTCTACGCCAAAGCTGCTCCTCCTACAGATACCCAAACTTTGGTCAAGAAGTATCTGCTACACAGGTGGAAAAATTTAATTTGGCATATTTTGCTCTAACTCTTTGAAAGAGGAGGGTATTTTGGTACAACAGTAGATGGGATATCCACCGTCAAAACTGTAAATCTTAACTGTAGTGGTCTCAAAGGTCTTACTCTGCCAATACTCAGTGCTCCCACTCCACCTAACCGCAGAGGTAGGTGAACCGCAGAGGTAGGTGAACCTCAGAGGTAGGTGAACCGCAGAGGTAGGTGAACCGCAGAGGTAGGTGAACCTCAGAGGTAGGTGAACCGCAGAGGTAGGAGAACCGCAGAGGTAGGTGAACCGCAGAGGTAGGTGAACCGCAGAAGTAGGTGAACCGCAGAGGTAGGAGAACCGCAGAGGTAGGAGAACCGCAGAGGTAGGTGAACCGCAGAGGTAGGAGAACCGCAGAGGTAGGTGAACCGCAGAGGTAGGTGAACCGCAGAGGTAGGTGAACCGCAGAGGTAGGAGAACCGCAGAGGTAGGTGAACCGCAGAGGTAGGTGAACCGCAGAGGTAGGTGAACCGCAGAGGTAGGAGAACCGCAGAGGTAGGAGAACCGCAGAGGTAGGTGAACCGCAGAGGTAGGAGAACCGCAGAGGTAGGTGAACCGCAGAGGTAGGTGAACCGCAGAGGTAGGTGAACCGCAGAGGTAGGTGAACCTCCTTTTTGCTCCTGCCTCAGTAGGTCACTGGTAGAACTTACAGGACAATTCAGAGCCGCCTCGGCAGATATCACTAACGTTGGCAGTTGGCTGGCTGGGGGAGGCATGGACACCCCTAGTCTCTTTTTGCCTAAAAACCAGAGGACATATTCCTAAACGATAATATAGCAAACAATTGGTTCTGTCGGGTGATTCAATTGCTTTGATCACTGTATTCAATACAAGGGTAAAGATATTTCACAATTCCCAATTTTACAATAAATGAAAAACGATAAGAACACACCCAGAAGATATAGTTTGAGTTAATTTACTCTTATATTTCTCAAAAAGTATTGGATATTAAATGGCTGTCATAGACACAAATGAATTGCGAAAATACAAAAGTGACTATTGTGATAAAGTGACATGTGGTGATTGGTGAAGTGAACAATCCACTATATACAGAATATACATATGTGAAATAAATTAAAAGAAAGTTATCACGGGACTCCAACCGACTGGTGGATGTCAGGTGTTTTTGCCCACGCATAAGACTCCAACCGGCTGGTGGAGATCTGCAGTCAATTCAAGTGGGGGTTTTTCAATTAGAAAGGAACCACACATTTGATGTCACGCAACGGGCCTTAAATTAATTAAATCAACACAGGATTCCCGCTACATCCTGACCTCTTAATCCTCCAATAGATCGTCTTTTCATGTAAATTTCATTGATTGAAATTTCCTGCTTTTGTGGCTGTCCACCCCTTCATAGTCCTGAGGAAGACCCGCAGTGATACATACCAATTTCGCGCCGTGTCCAGGGTCGAAACGTTGGCACTCTTTCATCATACATGACTATACAGTTCTCTTGACCAAATTAATCATTATTTTGTCTTGCATTACATGTATAAAATAAGGAGACAGGACAAAAATTGATAACTTTCTTTTAATTTATGTCACATATGTATATTCTGTATATAGTGGATTGTTCACTTCACCAATCACCACATGTCACTTTATCACAATAGTCACTTTTGTATTTTCGCAATTCATTTGTGTCTATGACAGCCATTTAATATCCAATACTTTTTGAGAAATATAAGAGTAAATTAACTCAAACTATATCTTCTGGGTGTGTTCTTATCGTTTTTCATTTATTGTAAAATTGGGAATTGTGAAATATATTTACCCTTGTATTGAATACAGTGATCAAAGCAATTGAATCACCCGACAGAACCAATTGTTTTCTATATTATCAATACCCAGGTTCTGAGGGACACCGGGTCGCCCCATTATCTTTAATGATATTCCTAAACGAAGCAGGTGAGTTCGAGGCAAGAGTTAATCAATTGAGAAAACATGTCATGGTCATGGAGAGACCTCTCATTAATGTAAAAGGGACAATCTGATTATTGACCATAATCCGAACACCTCTGCCACATTTGGTCTGGTCCTAAGAATATCAGCTAGATATCCTCTTTCCTTCCAGTGTGACTCATGCAGAAAGAAAGCTGAAAGTCTAGAGCCGAACACAGTGTCTGCCCAGAGCTGTCACTGCCTGAAACATCTGGTCCCACTTCAAGGAGTCCTTAGCCTGGATGGTAGGCAGATCCACCCCAGAGTTCTCATCCCATTCACACGGACTCCCACTGGATAGATCCCCTAGACAGAGAACAGTCCCACCATACTAGACCTGGGTGGAGTTCGCGGAGTTGAAGTGACAAAAAAAAGTCAGCCGAGCTACGCGGAGTACCACGAGTGGCGGAGTGCGTTACCTCGCACGATTTTTAGCGCCAGGGTTTTGTCCCGTGCTGGAAAATCCGCGCGAACGGCATCACACACAGCGCAAGAGGGTGCTGCTTCTTTATGCCATTCAAGTAGAAGTTCTACTCGAGCAGCAAATTCCTCAACGCGAAGGGAAGGTTTCTCAATGCTAGCAGTAGCAACCAGCCGCAACCGCCCGCGTGGAGAAATCTCGCTGGGAAGGGGTCTAACGTTTGATTTTCCTCGCTCGCCAACTTACTGTTGGCGAGCGCGAGCGAGGAAAAAACTCTGCTCTGTTTTTCAGTATTCCGCGAGCTCCACAGAGCGCAGAGTGCAAAAAACTCCGTAAACTACGCGAACGGAGCGGAGGTCATTGCCCAGGCATTCACAATACTCCCGTCCTCTTTGCTCTATAACACATACGCAGTGGTCTCCTCATCCTTTTCTGTTTTAAGAATGTTAAAGAAACTGTTACCTTTCGTCCCAGCTAGCACCGGGAGAAAGTTAATCTGTGCTCTGGTCATGTCTAAGGTTGACTACTGCAATAGCCTTTTAATTAATGCCCAAGAAAGGGTTTTGGGTAGGCTGCAGTTGGTACAGAACGCAGCCGCTAGGATACTGTCAGGTACCCCCAAGTTCAAGCCCATCTCCAATGTGGTGCAACAGCTCCATTGGCTGCCCATAAGAAGCAGAATGAAATTTAAGGCTCTCTGTATTGCCTATAAGGCAATTCACAATGCTAGGCCGGAATGCTTGAAGAAAGCTTTCCTGGCTTATACGCCCAGAAGATCCCTTCACTCAGCAGATGCCAATCTTCTGATCGTCCCTAGAACCAAGAAAGCCAACTGGGATGACAGAAGCTTCATAGCTGCCACATCCAAATTGTGGAATTCTCTTCCCTTGCAGATTAAGGCTAGCCCCACGCTGCTATCATTTAGAAAATAAATAAAAACTTGGCTTTTTAAGCAATGGGCTTCCCACCAGCTCTCTGCTTACCTTCCCAGCATATAGCACCGAGACACCTACGGGTATTTGTGGGCTTTACAAGTTGTTAAAATAAATACTGTGTAGCAATTTTCAGCAGGGCTGCTCCGAAAATATACTGTAACAATCTATCATTTCATCAGTATATTGCCTGTTAAGGTGACCAGTTATGCTGAAAATCAGTAATAGCATTTCAAGTGGAGAGTTGAAGTGTTTTTCGGAGACGCATTCATAGAGTTCATAACCTTGTCAGTGTTTTGTAATGTGCTTGTGTGTTACACATAATCATACATGCCCACTCTCCTGATTCAGACGGGAGACCACCCATTTCAAGGTTAGTCTCCCGCCTCCTGATCCCTGCATAGAAAAACCTGATTCCTCGGCGGGCTACAGCTGACAGGGACTGGTTTTGAATGACTCAGAGTATGCTCTGCCAGTAACCTGCTCCTGCAGGGTAGTGCACATTTGTCACACTCTCTTTGCCTGCATAGCTCTTTCTCTGCGCTCCTTCTAGACAGATGAGGAAAAAAGTATGTAGGACGCTGGTTCTGTATATACTATAGCAAAATAAGGTATAATGTGCACAGAGTCCAGGTAGTCCTAAGAGGTATAGCAGAGGCTAAATTAGACAAGTACTATCAGCTCTATTGGTGGTAGTGTGGGCGAGCAGTTAGGCTTATCCAGAGGGTGTGTTAAGCATTTATTGTATTCACTCACTCAAGACTGATGGCACACACTCAGAGACTGAATCCAGACCAATTAGGTAAGTATAATAAGATATACTTGTATTTTATTTTGTAGAACCAAGCAGGACTTGGCACAGGTAAGTAAGAACACTTTCAAATGCAAAGCTGTACACAGAACTACAATTGTGGATTGTATTGGAATTGTTTACATGTTTGTATTACTTTCAAAACAGGTTAAAATACAGTGAGATTACTTTCAATTACTCTTGGATTACTTTTTAGTTACTTTTAGGTCTTGGGGTGATATGCCTAGATATCACACACTGGTTGGTGTCAATTACAGGTAAGTACGACAATGTTTACATAAAAGCACAGTTATTTTCTTTCCATACAAACAGTTCAACTTGACAGAACATTTTTAGGAACAAAACATCACAACATCAGTTCCTATGTGGAAAAGAAGGTTATCGGTTTGCAGGTAAGTAGACGACCTGTAAGAATAGTTTTTGGGGGTTAGAACCCAGGTTCAGGTAGGCACTCAAATTGCACCACCAGCAGCACTGGGGCAGCCAGGTGCAGAGTGCAGGGGCCCAATGTTAGCCAATGGGGCTAAGGGGGCCTTCGGTCAGGGACTACGTAGGAGCAGGCCACTTGGCTGTGTAAACAAAGCTCCTGGGTTAGAGATCAGCACTGCAGGGGTCAACAACCAGCACAGGAGCTGCACCACCAGCGGCACAGGGGCGGCCCCGTGCAGAGTACCAAGGCGTCGTCGGGGACCCTGTGGATTCCAATGGAGATCTTCGGTTCAGCAAAGATGCTGCAGGCTCAGGCAGGGATGCTTCCTGAAGGCAACCACCAGCTGAAGAGGTTAGTTGGCATCTTGGGGGATGCTTGGACACTGTCGGTTGGGCCATCCAAGGCCGTAGGGTGTCGGGTGTAGGGGTGTCTTTTGGCATCGGGTTCTTCTTACCAGCTCCGGTTGCAGTCGGGGGGACCCTTCAGGTTGAGGCTGCAGGTGTCAGCTTGAAGCTAGAGGGAAGACGGAGATCACCAGATCCCAGGTCAGGATCACTGGGGAGACCTCCTCGTGGTGTTGGGCCACTCGAACTCGGGCCTTGGGCGTCGGGTGCAGAGTGGTGCAAAATCACAGAGCCGCCTGTATCCGGATTCTGTGGGTGAGTCTCTGTTGAGAAAATCCGGGACTCACAGGAGACAGAGTCTTAAAGATGGTTGCAGGGCAGGCCTTCTGGGCTCTGGGGGGCACTGGACATGCTGGGGGTTTGCTGAAGGCAGGTCGGAATCAGGACAGGCCGGTAGGGCTGAGGCCAAAGCAGTTGGTGTCCTCTTCTTCCTGGGCCAGCAGGGCTCTTTGGTTCTTCTTTCTTCCTCGTATCTGAGGAGGCAAGGTCAAGGGTTGCCCCTAAATACTACATTTAGGGATGTTAAAGGGGTGTGCAGGTTGGGACCAATGTGTCCCTTCCTTGGGGTGGGTACAAACCCTATTATGCCATCATTCAGTGGAAGGGGGGCATGAGCCTCTTCCTAATCTTCAAGATTGAGGGGACTGAGATGTGTGCTTCACCTCGCCTCCCCCAACTGAGGGGTGGGGTTGGCAGAGGTGGGCACACCCATCTTCCTATCTTGGTTTCCTGCTGATTCTTCCGCCCAAAGTGGGGGTAAGAACCTGTGGGAGCCAGCTGTAGGGGGCAGCAAAAGGCAGGGACAGCTTACAAAGGCGGACGGCCTTTAAAGCTTCCCCTTCGTGGACCCAGCCCATCCTGGGGGAGTAGGCATGACACCTCTGCCCAGGATGGGCTTTGTTTTTGGACCCAGAGAGCGGAGGCCTTCTACCCAGAGGTCCAGAAATCTGTCTGTTGGTGTCAAATGGCGGGCAGTCATTCATGAACCACACCAGTGCTGGTCGTTTTTCAGGGGCATCTCTAAGATGCACTCTGAGTGCATTTTACATTAAATCCCACACTGGCATCACTGTGGGTTTAATGTGCTGAGAAGTTTGCTACCAAACTTCCCAGGTTTCAGTTAAGCCATTATGGAGCTGTGGAGTTCGTAATGACCAACTCCCAGAACATATACTCTTTATGGCTTTACTGCACTTACAATGTCTAAGAATAGACAGTCGTACCAACTACAGGAACAACAGAGATCAACCTCTACAACCAATGTTCGGATACCCAATGGGCCCATACTTTGGACAACAACCACCATGGAATCCGGTATTCCAAGTACCACCGCCTATGTACCAGTACAACCCGAATCAACAGCCTTTTTTAGGAAGAGGGCAGGGCAGGGGCAGAGGCAGAAGAAGAGGAGCACACAAACATGTCCAATGGCAAGATCAAGCAGAGCCGCAGCAACCACAACTCATGGAACTGAGGAGCAAGAACAACAAACGGAGCTAGTGGTGAACCTCTCGTCAAAAGTGTTGACCCCCATTGAACAGAAAGTACTAGAGAGAGGTCTAGGAATCGTACCAACACCACAGGAAGATTGTTTTAGACTCCACAAGGAACTACATGGGTTCTTCAGGAAAGTGCGACAGAGCATTTTTCCAGGACAAGGAACCTCAAGCTAAGACGGATACAGGCCTGAGAGTCCCATCCAGGTTCACTCCACATGAAGGCATGACACCACACGAGATTCTCACCTTTGAACAAGCTGTGATGAAGGAAATAGATAGTTTGGAGAACAGGAAACACTTCAACAACTTCTCATCCCTAGAAAGGACAGCCATCAAACAGTTGATGGAAGTCGAGGCGATCACAATAAAGCCAGCTGACAAGGGAGGAGCAATTGTCATATTAAAGACAACAGACTACAACAACAAATGCTTGCGACAACTTTCAGAGGTAAGACACTACAAAAGAATGACCACTGACCCCACTAATTCAGAATGAAGCTGAATTCCTCATCAACAAGGAACCAAGGACCCCGTATTTTTACATCCTTCTGAAAATTCACAAGGGGATACTACCGCCCCCGGGCCGCCCGATTGTTTCAGGCATAGGACCCCTACTGGAACCCCTCAGCAAATTTTGTGATCACTTTCTGCAACCACTTGTTAAGAAAATACCTTCAGGATACCAGGGATGTTTTGAACTTGATTGCTAACGTAGAAAGGAGTGAAGAAATCAACCTCTTGATGACTCTAGACATGGAGGCGCTATATACAAATATTCCCCAAAAAGCAACTTTGAGAGTCGTGGAGCCACACCTACTAGCTGAGAACTGGACCTCACAGACACCCATCGGCTTTATCATGGACTGTGCCACCATAGCAATGCGAGAAAATTTCTTCCAATTCCAAGACACCCTGTACCATCAAATCCAGGGTACGTCCATGGGAAGTACCTTTGCCCCTGGCCTGGCATGCCTGTACGTGACTGAGTTCGAACGCATGAGCATCTTGAACAACAACCCTTACTCCGATAACATCCTGATTTGGTGGCGATACATAGACGATATTCTCGTCTTTTGGAAGGGAGATGAAACTACCTGTCACTCCTTTTTCACATGGGTGAACACACTGGACCCCTTCCTCAAGTTCACACGCACTATCTCCTCCAGTGAAATCCACTTCTTGGATCTAACCATCACATTGGACAACGGAGAGATATCAACTAACACCTTCAAAAAACCCACAGACTGTAATACACTACTGCATTACGAGAGTCACCACACGAAGGCGTTATGGGACAACCTCCCTTTCGGTCAATTTCTGAGGCTGCGAAGAAATTTCAATACCATCTCCAGTTTCAAGAAGGAAGCATCCTCGTTGAGCAAGAACCTGGAAGCCCGCAATTACCCACCATGGGTTATTAAGAGGTCCCGCAAGAGAGCACTCAATAACAAGAGAGAGGCACTGCTGGAACCCAAACAGAAAGAAGAGGAAGACATCATCACATGTGTAACTACCTTCACACCAGATTCTAACAGAATACAAAGAGTGATTAGGAAACACTGGAAAATCATCCAATCTGGCAACCTGGACATCCCGATGCCACACTTCGCTATGAAACGTATGAGCAACTTACGAGACATGTTGGTTCACACACGTCCACTTGTAAAACCAAAACAAACACAAAGAACACTTTGAAACTCAACTCCTGTAAGGGGACATTACCCCTGCGGTCAATGTGGGGTTTGCTGCCTGACCAAACATACAAAGGAAATAACCCTCAGAAACAACAAGATCTGGACACAACGTACCCACACTAACTGTAACACTAAGAACTGCATCTATCTAATTGAATGCCCGTGTCCACTCAGGTACGTTGGAATGACTACCCGTCCTGTAAAGACTAGGATTATCGAACACCGGAGTAACATCAAATGCCAGAAAAACACCACGAAAATGAGTACACACTTCATATCTCATCGGCACACGCCAGAGGATATATCCTGGACTGTGTTAGAAACCAACACTACCTGGAGCACGCAGAAACTGTTTGAAATGGAGCAGCGCTGTATTTTTCGCCTCTCTTCACAGTCTCTAGGACTGAATGATGATATACCATGGAACAAACTAAATACTTGACCAGTAGACGTTGATCACAGTATCTGATCGGCTCCTTTACATTCCCCGTTCTATACCCCAACATGAAGAGTGCACCATGCCCCCACCCACTCTAACATGGTGCGTGTCTCATTCACTACTAGGTTTAAAATTAGGGGGAGTTATTAGACCACCTACTAGGTACTGGTCACTACCTACAACCCTGTACAAATAAGGGGCAGGAGTCTCACTTCACTGTGGGTAATTAGATCATATACCTAGATAATCTACACCCCGCTTTTGGTTCATAGTAAATGGATTAGACATCCAGGGTAATGCCAACATCATTACCGTCTGATCCTCGTTCCCTATAAACCGTGCCATACAGTACATATCATGCCCCCCACTCCAAGATGGCCGCCACGTTTACCACTGAGCCTCGCGCTGCCGAGTACATGTGGGAATTGACGTGACCCATGTGACCAACGCTACTTAGTCACGAACACCGCCGCACCGCCCCTGCAATCCAGGTCAGATGGAGTAGGGTAGGTCTGACGGCAGTGTCCGGTCCAGATAACAAGTAAGTTGTGTGGGGAGTGGGACAAGTCCCTCTATGCTTTACTCCGTCACCTGTTAACACGAGTTAATTGGGCTCGGGGTTGGTGTCACCTCTAAAGCAGGGGCAGCAAGTACAAATACAATTACCGAACAAGCTCACAAACGAGGGCTGCGAGATTTGACCCGATGACCTGCTTAAGCGTTGGTCACTAGTATATCCTGCGCTACCTTAGCACACACCTATTGAGTCAAGTATACCGGGGAGGCCTTCACGAGTGTTAACACCACTACGCACTACAGGGATATTCGCAAAACATTTACGGAACCTGTATACACACAAGGGTTTCGAAATATGACTAGATATCCCGCATACGCGTTTTTCACTAGTGTGTCCTGTGCCATCTCGGCACATACCCATTCTGCTAAGTCTGCCAGGGAGGCCCTCACTATCAAGAGCACTGCGACGCATAGTAGGGATAAGCTTACATGTTGAGCACCACTCAATAGCAACACCAGCGCGGTTGCTCAATTCCACAGATAACCCCCTTGTTGTTGAGAGTACACTTGCATGTGGTGTCAATTGGTGCCTCTCCTCCTATGTCTTCTGAAGGTGTGCCTTATTGTGGTCGGGACCCTCCAATCCACCTATGAAGCACCATACACCTCTAATTGAGGTAAGTTACCAAACAGCCATTAACACAGCATCCTCAAAGTGCATTGAATAAGGCAAGCTTTTTTTAACAACATATAGAGATGTCCTCTGACTACTTGTTGCTCGTAAGCAGTTTCTTTACTTTCATTCGTAAATTCTGGTTTTAATTCCAATACCTACTGCACCCCATGTGACAAGGAGTGATGACCTTACTGCAACACACAGCAGATACACGTCACCCCGTCTAGTAGGACTTGTAAATACACTACTGCACTTGTATTAACTTTTGCACTTAATGTGGTACTCCTAGTTCTTAAGTCGCTTGTTTTCTTCCCACCTCTTGTTTTTCCCTTTCTTAGGTGGAATCAATGACCGGCACCCCAACAGGGGATACTGGCACACATCGCTAGGTCCTCCTCGACTAGCGAGGGTACACCTAGCCCGACAGGGGACACATTGATTTTTTGGTCCTGACGAAGTGCCGCCCGACGGTTGG
Source organism: Calotriton arnoldi (assembly GCA_963921515.1). Lineage (NCBI taxonomy): Eukaryota > Metazoa > Chordata > Amphibia > Caudata > Salamandridae > Calotriton > Calotriton arnoldi. The sequence continues at coordinate 115,842 of CAWUFW010015939.1, forward strand.
GCCTAGATGGCATGAAACATGTTGACCTCATGACACTAGCGACCTCTTTCGACTAGTAGCTATCCTGGTACCTAAGGACCACAAGATAGCACCACTGTTTTTATCTAGTCCTGGGGCCCATCTCTGATTGAATTGATTGTTTTTGGGTTCCAGAGCCTATTTTAAAGTCACCTTTCATCCATTAGACTCACTACAAAACAGCCGACTTGCATTTATCATTACAGCATCTTCAAAAAATCTCTGAAAAAGCAGCCCCCAGGCCCGTCAGGCATTGCAGCGCCGGCCAGGCGAGGAGCACCCAATGATGAAGCATGACACCCTAACAGGTGTGTGAGGGCATTAAGATCTCAAATACAGATCTCCTAGCGACACGTACCCTAGCCACTTGGCGCAACTACTTGTGCTGACTTGGCAGAGGAACTACCCCTTTGTTGGTAATAAGAATAGACTTGGACACTGTAGGGGTACAGTGCTCATGCACCTGTACCCTCACCAGTGGTCTAGTGCATACTGCTAGAGGGGTGACATATCTAGGCACAATAAGTGGATTGCAGGCATGGCACACAGGGATGCGTGCCATGTCAACTTTTTACTTTTCTCTGCACCAAAACATGCAGCCTGCAATGGCAGTGTGTGGGTGTAAAGGTGCAGGGTCTCTAAGGGGGCCACAATAGGTGCTGCAGCCCTTAAAGGCCTTCCCTGGCACAGTGCCCTTGGTACCCATGGTACCTTTTACAAGGGGCTTACCCTTGGCCAGAGATGTGCCAATTATGGGTACAAAGGTACAGTTTGGGGAAAAGAACACAGGCCCTGGGAACCTGATTGGCAGGGACCCAGGGCACATCAAGTCAAAGTGTATCAGAAACCTGGCAAAAAGTGGAAGGGTTACTGCAACAGAAACCCACTTTCCTACGACTATCTACTGAAAACTCCTATGGTGTACAGGATCTGTAGCTTTGCCTTTATGTTTGTGCTATATATGTCACATACATTCCATGGCTTTCATCAAGGCAAATCAGGAAAAATGTCATTATAACAATAAGATTTAAAAAAGGAAGCAATCCACGCTGTAAGCTGGATACTAGTACTAATTATATTGACAAAAAAAATGCCATTCCTACAGTGCGCACGCCTATAAAGGTACCCTTAGATTTAAGAGAAGAATTAAAGACGTTGTGTGATGTGGGATTAATAGAAGTCATTGAAATCTCAGAATGGTCGGCCCAAGAAGTTCTGTCTCATAAGCCAGATAAATCTCGGAGACTGTGTGTGGACTTGCGTGATTTAAACATTAATAACTGGAGGTATCTCTTGCCAATAGCGTAGAAATGTTATGCACCTTCGTATCCTTGGACATGTCAACCACATATCATCAAATAGTGTAGAGTGTCACGCCACTTCACATCTTTCATGACACCAAGGGTGTTTATAGGTATATATGAGCATGCCCTTTTGTTAGCTTTGACACACTCTGTTTTTTTCAGAGAGTGATGGGAATTTTGTTCAAGGGTGTAGACAGTGTAGCATTTCTCCAGGACAACATCATGGTGTATAGGAGAGATCGAAAGGAGCATGATGCATAATTTTAGAGCGGTGAGCGAAGTTGATGATTTCATAGAGTCTTGTAAATAGGTAAATTGATGTAGATAAGCGTGGGAGTTAAGATTAGTCCTCCGGATGTGTATCTATTTTATTTATTTTTGTTTTTTGGAGTAAGGCACACTTGGGGGGTTACCCATAGGCGAAGGCCATCATGAAGGGGGGTAGGTTTTTTTTCCGTGGGGGGTGAAGGGATCACTGGGTGGGGAGCTTTCAGGGAGAAAATAGAAAAAATGCCTCAGAAGCCTTCGTTTCGCCATCAGAAAAGGACAGCAAGAAAGGAGTATGGGTGAGGGGCAGAAGCTAAACCTTAAGATTCTATCCTGGAACGTAAATGGGTTAAGGGGGAGGGCAAGGAGGGCACGGATTTTACAATATATTAAAGACTCCCCTGCCCAGGTCTTTATTATACAGGAGACACACCTGACAGAGAATGAGTGCAAGGAGATATTTAAGTCGCAAAGGTGGGTGCAGCAGCTGATATGTACTAAGCACACATTAGTCACCAAAGGGGTGGCGGTTCTGGTAAAGTGTGATCCAAAGATTGCCATCATAGATAGCATTTCAGATAGTAGAGGCAGGTGGGTTATAGCAAAATTAAAAGTAGGGGGGCAAGGATTTACGTTGGTTGGGTTTTATGGGCCATATTTAGATGATACGACGCCCCTGAAGGAATTGTTGGTAGAGTTACCCTGCTTTTCGGATCCAATTATTTGGGCAGGTGATTTTAACGTGGTACTGGATAGCATGTTGGATAGATCGATAAGTAGTAGAGCGGTAGTTAATCAGAAAATGGCGGCACAGATAAAATCAATGATGAACCAATTGGGGCTGTGTGATATATGGAGATTGAGAATGGGGGATAAAAGAGGGTACACATATTACAATAGAAAATATCATCATCAGTCCAGGATAGATTATTTTTTGTTAGATTCTGGATTAAGAGAACAAGTACAAGTTATCAAATTTATAGGGGCTCACATATCAGATCACTCTGCGGTTCTACTCGAGATATCCCTTAAGGAGGACAGCATAGTTACCAGGTGGACTATGGATCGAACCCTGATTTTGGATCAGGCAGTAGTGGAGAGATTGAGAGAAGAGACTGCTGAATTTTTTGAGTTTAATTGGGGTTCTGCCCCCGCTGGAGTAGTGTGGGACTCATACAAAGCGTATTTAAGGGGAAAATTAATAAGCTGGTCCGAAGCCAAGAGGAAAGTTTTTCGGGAAGAAATCAGGGGGTTGGAGGAAAGAAATAAGACTAGCAGAGGAAGAAATGGCAAGCACAAATCAGAGAGAGTCTACACAGCTTGAACTATCTGATCTGAAAATTAAACTCGCTACCATTTTCGAAAACAGAGTTAGAGAGAGATGGGAAGTAAGTAAGTTAGTGCAGTTCGAGTATGGGGAGAATTGTGGAAAACTATTAGCTTGGCAAACCAAGAAAGATCAGGTGAGGAATCTGATACGAGAGATAAAATGACAGAATACTGGAAGGGTGTTAACAAACAGAAAGGAGGTCGAGGGGGCATTTTTGTTTTTCCCTTTATTTTCCAATTTTTCACATAATCACATATTACAGCATTGGTGGTTCACTGTTATACAAATTCACATGTCAGTATTTAATATTGCCACATATCAGTATAATGGTCTATTAATACGCCCTGGACTTCCATTTATCTATAAAAGTCTCTGTTGAGTGCCTGGGTTACACCTGTTAGATATGTCTCAGATATATGCCTATAGCTATGTAGATCCTTCATCTCTCGCCTTCCTTCTGTGTATATGCGATATATCTGTCTATTTGCAATGGTGCGTACGAGTTAAGCAATTTCAAAGTCATGTAGTTTCAAGCCCAGTGTTAGAGTGTATCACCCCACGCCCTCCGGGACCAAGCCACTTGCCAGTTGTGAATTTGCGTCTTGTCTTTGAGATTCCACATATGCCCGGTATGGGCCCCAAATGTCCTTTGGGCGCGACGAACTTGGCATGACGCTGGAGTAAACTTCGCTATTTATGTTACAGTATGCCAAGCTGCGTAGCCACCCCTGTAGTGTAGGAACCCTCTTGCTGCCCCACGCTAATGCTATTTCTCTTTTGGCCAATAATAAGCACAGGGACGCAAATCTTCTGACTTTTTTGGGGAAATTCACAGTATAACCTAACAATGCTACTTCCGGCGTGGGTATCAGGGTTAAATTAATCATGGTTCCCAGGACAGAATGTGTTTGTTCCCAATAGGTCTGTAATCTAGGACAGCACCATGTTAGGTGCGCGAAATCTGCGTGGGGGGCATTACATTTCAGACAATGATGAGGTCTGGAGGGGTCCAATCGGTGTGTTTTGGCCGGAGTACAATAAACGCGGCGCAAAAACTTGAAGTGTAGCAACTTGTGTCTACTGTTTAGTGATACCTCCCGTGTTGCCGCGCAGCATTTGGCCCATTGGTCGTCAGTTATGTCTCGACACAGGTCTTTTTCCCATTCCTTGCGCACCCTGTCATCATTCACCGGCCGGGTGTTTGCGCACTCTTTGTATAATTTCGATATAAGGTGCGCCCCAGTCTCTCTTTCAATGACTACTGTGAGTGGGGCGAAGGAGTCGGGCTCCACCGGGTAGGAGGGTTACGCGGTCCGTAGGGCTGAACGAAGTCGCTCTAGTATGAATTTGTCCATGAATGGAACATTCTGGAATCGGGCGTCCTCTGCCACTGAGAAGATATGTCCATTCGGGTACAGGTCTCCCACCATCGTGATGTCGAACTTGGCTACGGTGAGTTGTACTAATTTTTCTCCTGTAATCTGCAACCAGGGGGGATTAGGGAGGGGAAGGGCTGATGAGCAAAAGGAGGAGGCACCAGTGTACCGTATTAGCTTATTCCACGCCCAGCTAGTGGTAGATACTGTCTGTATGTCTTTTGGGTCTCTGGGGACCCCCTTTGGCAACACCGTGGACAGTCTCTCGGGTAGTACAAAGTCTGCCTCTGGTCGTAGATACGGGATCCGTGCGTCCGGATGAAACCAGGCATATGCATAGCAGCATTGGGCCTCTAAATAATATAAGTGTAGGTCTGGGACCCCAAACCCACCTCTCTCATATGGGAGGGTCAGGACCTGCCAGCGAACCCGCGCCCGCTTCCCCCCCCACACCAGTTTGATGAGGTGTGTACGTAGTGTTGAAAAAAAACAGTTTGTGAGGGGAATAGGAATATTGTTGAAAAGGTACAGAAACTTGGGCAGCACCACCATCTTTAGGAGCGCGACCCTGCCCGCCATAGAGAGAGGTAAACGCAGCCATCGCTCCACCTGCGCCTCCAAGGCACTTACTGCACATCCGTAGTTTAAGCGGATAATCTGGTCAGTGTCTTGATGGATGTGTATGCCCAAATACTTAACCGAGTCCCTGCACCACTCGAGGGGAAATTCACAAGTCCCATGGGAGTGTACTGGTAGTTAAGGGAAAGATCACAGATTTGTGCCAATTAATACCTAGCCCCGAGAAGCAGCCAAATCTAATTATCTCTCTAATCAATGGGTCTAAATTTTCCTGAGGTTTTCTAACATATAAGATGGTATCGTCTGCATAAAGTGACACTAGCAGGGGGCCAGTGTTGAACTGCAGACCTGTATGCAAATGTCTCTCCTGGAAATGGCGAATCAAAGGGTCCATTGCCAGTATGAACAATAGAGGGGATAGCGGGCACCCCTGCCTGGTGCCTTGTGAAAGTGCGAACGGTCCGGACAGGGTGCCGTTTAAACGAAGTCTAGCCGTTGGTTTGCTATACAATAAGGCGGTGGTGGAGATAAAACCCATGGGCATACCCATACGGCGCATCACCGAGAGGAAAAAGGGCCATTCCAGCGAATCGAATGCCTGTTCCGCGTCTAAAAGTATAGCAGCGGCAGGGACATCCGGATCGATTCTGTGTAATACCGAGAAGAGAGTCCTTAAATTTAATGAGGTGGAGCGGTGGGGGACGAAACCCGAATGTGCTGGGGAGATAATAAACTCCATCAGCTGAGACAGACGGTTAGCGATAATCTTTGCTAATATTTTATAGTCTACGTTCAAAAGGGAGAGGGGTCTGTAGGAACTGCAAGGGGATGGGTCTTTGCCCGGTTTGGGAAGAAGGATGATGACCGCCTCTCGTAACGTAGGGGGCAAAATCTGTCTTTCAAGTGCCTCAGCATATACCTCTATCAGCTGTGGCGCCAGCAAGTCCTTGCACGCTTTATAGAAGTCCCCGGTAAACCCATCCAGTCCAGGAGCAGACGTACCGCGCAGGGATTCTATGGCTCTAAGGACATCCGCTACTGCTATGGGTTCTGCTAAAAAATCCTGCATGTCCTTTTCCAAGTACACAAGTGCGATCTCTGACAGGTAATCCTCCTGAGCAGCGAGGCCGCTCTCAGCTCTGGTAGTGTATAAGGACTTGTAGTAGTTCAAAAACTTGTCTCGATTTGTGGTTGTGGAGGTGAGAGTCTGATCAGTGGAGGTGTGAATTTCAGTAATATAAGCTTTACTATAAGAGGGACGGAGCATCTGTGCCAAAACCCGACCGGGGCGTTCTCCCTCGCCATATTGTCTAGCCGCATGGTATTTACCCATGTGTAAGACCTCTCGGTCTGCTGTCTCCCGGAATTCAACAAGCAGAGACAAACGTCTACCCTCCCTGTCCTTGTCTGTTGTGTGGGCTGGTGAGCTATCCAGGTCAGTGAGTTCGCGTTCTATGCGCGCCAGTGTGTTTCGAAGATCCTTGAGTACTCCGGAGTGCTTCGAGATGCAGACACCCCGGATGTATGCCTTGAAGCCCTCCCACAGGACCGCCCATGTGTCTACTGAACCTGTATTAAGTGAGAAGTAATCTTCAATGGCCTCGCGCACCTCTGCATTAAAAAGGTCGTCATGCAGGGCCCGGCTCGGGAAGCGCCATTGCCTCTCAAAGCCCTCCGGGCGGGGGACCTGTAGATGGAGTTTTACCGGGGAATGATCAGAATACGTTCAATCAATCAATCAATCAATCAAGCATTTGTATAGCGCGCTACTCACCCGGAGGGTCTCAAGGCGCTTGGGGGAGGGGGGTCCGCTACTGTTCGAACAGCCAGGTCTTGAGTTGCTTCCTGAAGGAGAGGTGGTCTTGGGTAAGGCGGAGGTGGATGGGTAGGGAGTTCCACGTCTTGGCAGCCAGGTAGGAGAAGGATCTTCCTCCCGTTGTGGCTCTTCGGATGCGGGGGACGGCGGCGAGGGCGTGGTTGGTCGATCGTAGCTGGCGGGTGGGAGTGTAGAAGGCCAGACGGTCGTTGAGGTATCTGGGGCCTTGGTTGTGGAGAGCTTTGTGTGCGTGGGTGCGGAGTCGGAACGTGATTCTCTTGCTGACGGGGAGCCAGTGCAGGTCTCTCAGGTGTCCGGCGATGTGGCTGTGTCGGGGGATGTCCAGGATGAGTCGAACTGAGGCGTTCTGGATGCGTTGGAGTCTTTTTTGAAGTTTGGCTGTGGTTCCGGCGTAGAGGGAGTTGCCGTAGTCCAGTCGGCTGGTGACGAGGGCCTGGGTGACCGTCTTCCTGGTTTCGGTGGGGATCCACCGGAAGATCTTGCGCAGCATGCGTAGGATGTTGAAGCAAGACGAGGAGACGGCGTTGATTTGTCGGGTCATTGAGAGGGAGGAGTCCAGGATGAAGCCCAGGTTGCGTGCGTGGTCCGTTGGTTTGGGTGCGTTGCCCAGGGCAGGGGGCCACCAGGAGTCGTCCCAGGCGGAGGGTGATGATCCTAGGATGAGGACTTCCGTTTTATCTGAGTTCAGTTTCAGGCGGCTGTTCCTCATCCACTCGGCTACGTCCTTCATCCCTTCATGTAGGTTGGTTCTGGCGGTTGTGGGGTCGTTGGTGAGGGAGAGGATCAGCTGGGTGTCGTCGGCGTAGGAGATGATGTTGAGGTTGTGTTGGCGTGCGATGGCTGCGAGGGGCTCATGTAGACGTTGAAGAGGGTGGGGCTGAGTGATGATCCTTGTGGTACGCCGCAGATGACTTCGGTGGCCTCGGAACTGAACGGGGGAGGCGGACTCTCTGGGTTCTTCCGGCGAGGAAGGAGATGATCCACTCCAGTGCCTTCTCTTGGATTCCGCCGTTGTTCAGGCGTTGCACTAAGGTGCGGTGGCAGACTGTGTCGAACGCTGCGGAGAGGTCCAGGAGGATGAGGGCCGCTGTTTCCCCGTTGTCGAGCAGGGCTCGGATGTCGTCGGTAGCTGCGATGAGGGCGGTCTCGGTGCTGTGGTTGGCCCGGAAGCCGGACTGCGAGTGGTCGAGGGATCCATTTGTCTCGAGGAAGGCGGCCAGTTGTCTGTTGACGGTCTTCTCGATGACTTTGGCAGGAAAAGGAAGGAGCGAGATGGGGCGGTAGTTTTTGAGGTCGGTGGGGTCTGCTGACGGTTTCTTCAGTAGGGCGCTGAGTTCGGCGTGCTTCCAGCTCTCTGGGAAGGTGGCGGTGACGAAGGAGGTGTTGATGATGTCCCGGAGGTGGGGTGCGATGACGGCGTCGGCCTTGTTGAAGACGTGGTGAGGGCAGGGGTCGGTTGGTGATCCGGAGTGGATGGAGTTCATCGTGCGGATAGTGTCTTCGGTGTTGATAGGGGTCCAGGCTCGGAGGGTGGAGGTGGGGGCGTTGGAACGGTCGTAGGGTACGTCGGCTGTGTGCTGAAACTGTAGTGTATGGCTGCGATCTTGCTGTGGAAGAACGAGGCGAGCGAGTTGCAGAGGTCTTGCGAGGGAGTGATGTCGTTGTTTCCGGCGCTGGGGTTCGAGAGTTCTTTGACGATGATGAAGAGTTCCTTGCTGTTGTGGGCGTTGTTGTCCAGTCGTTCCTTGAATGCGGTTTTCTTGGTGGTGTGGATCAGCTGGTGGTGTTTTCGGGTGGCGTGCTTGAGGGTGGTCATGTTGTCTGCAGTCGGGTCTCTGCGCCATGCTTTCTCGAGGGCCCGGCAGTTCTTCTTGGATATCTTGAGTTCGTCGGTGAACCAGGATGCTTTCTTGTTGCCGGGTCTGACTGGGGGTCTTCAATGGGGCGAGGTCGTCTGCGCAGTTGGTGATCCATCTTGTGAGGTTGCTGGCGGCTTGGTTGGGGTTCGTTGAGCTGGCGGGAGGGTTCTGGCTCAGGGATGTGGTGAGTTGGTCGGTGGTGATCTTGTTCCAGCTTCTGCGCGAAACTGTTGCGGGTGGTGGTGCGTGGTGATCCTGCTGAAGCTGAAGTGGACGCAGCTGTGGTCTGTCCAGTGGAGTCCGGTGGTGTGGCTGAAGGAGATGTCCTTGCTGGAGGAGAAGACGGGGTCAAGCGTGTGGCCGGCGAGGTGTGTGGGGGTGGTCACCAGTTGCTTGAGTCCGAGGTTGGCGAGGTTGTCCAGCAGGGTGGTGGTGTTGCGATCGTTGTTGTTCTCTAGGTGGAAGTTGAGGTCCCCAAGGAGGATGTAGTCAGCCGAGGGGAGGGCGTGCGGGCTGATGAGGTCGGCGATGTCTTCGCTGAATTGTGTGCGTGGTCCTGGGGGTCTGTAGATGAGGGTGCCTCTGAGGGTGGTCTTGGGGTCGGTGTGTATCTGGAAGTGCAGGTGTTCGCCGGCTGTGAAGGTGTCGTCGGAGTTGGTCGTGATGCGGATGGGGTTCTTGTGGACGATGGCGATGCCTCCTCCTGTCTGGTTTGCGCGGTCCCTTCGGGTGATCTTGTATCCGTCCGGGATGGCGATGGCGATGTTGGGCGCTGAGGAGGCGTTCATCCATGTTTCCGTGAGGAAAGCGACGTCTGGTGATGTGGAGTCGAGCAGGTTCCAAAGTTCCACGGCGTGTCTGTGGACGGAGCGGGTGTTGAGCAGGAAGCACTTCAGGTGGTTGCTGCTGGTGCTCGGCTTGGCGGGTGTGGTGCAGGTCCGGAGGCAGGAGAACTTGCAGGATTGGCAGGCGAAGGGTCCGTGGGTGCGTCCTGGGGTGGCACGGTGGCAGCCGGGGATGCGGCCGGTGTTGAGTGCGTTGAGGGTGGCGGTGTCGTAAGTCCGGTGGGTGGGTTGGCTGCTGCGGGGGCCAGGGGGTTTGGCGCTGGGCGCGGTCCAGGCGCGGACGGGCGCAGACGGGCTTGCCTTGGCGCGCCTTCGGCGCGCCTGCGGCGCGACCGCGCAGCGGCCGCCATTTATGGGGAGGTGGGAGGGAGGAGCAGCTGGGAGGCGGGAGGCAGGGGCAGCGAATGGGCAGTCAGGGGCGGGGCCGCAGGGACGCAGCGGCGGGAGTGGCGAGAGGCAGCGAGGGTACAGAAGGAAAAGTGGAGAGAAAGCGGACACAAATACGGGCACAATTCAAAAATGGGGCAGCGAGGGGTACAGAAGGAAAAGTGGAGAGAAAGCGGACACAAATACGGGCACAATTCAAAATGGGGCAGCGAGGGGTACAGAAGGAAAAGTGGAGAGAAAGCGGACACAAATGCGGGCACAATTCAAAATGTTCTGGGCAGCGTCTCCATTGACCGGAACCAGCCGGCAATACTAGCCAAAGACTAGGCAAAAATCTATCCTGGTCCATGTGTCGTGTTGACCAGAGTAATGTGTGTATTCCGTGTGGGTGGGGTTGCGTTGGTGCCATATATCTAACAGGGAGCATTGTTCACAGAGCTCTAGCAGTGCGCGGCGCGCTCGCGGCTTAGCATCTGGGGTCTTGGCAGTGCTGTCCAGTCTAGGGTCTAAAAGCAAATTGAAATCCCCCCCTATCATAACCAGGCCTGGCTCCAATCTAGTTAGTTGGGCTTGCAGTGTGTGGAAGAAGTCGGGTGAGTCCGTGTTCGGGCCATAGACACAAACCAATGTCGTGAGGTGTCCCATCAGTGATCCCGTAACGATGACATATCTACCCTCACTATCCCCTATCACTGAGCGGAGGCTAAAAGGGACCCTCCTGTGAATAAGGATTACCACTCCTCTGGCGTAATTGCTAAAGTTAGCGAAGTACCTATGCGCCCCCCAGCTAGTAGCAAAACGAGCTGTGTCCGATTTAGGCAAGTGAGTTTCCTGTAAATAAGCAATATCCACATTGTGTCTCATTAAATAGTGAATAACTTGCCTCCGCTTGCGGTTGTCGTTCAGTCCCCTTACATTCCAAGACAATAAGGAAAGGCCGGATGGGCCCGCAATGTTACCTAACTGGGCCATCAGGCATGGTGTTCAGACATATCGCAGTGGTGTAACAGTGTAAAGTAAAGTATCTTGACAGTGACCATTTCTGCATATGAACAATAACATTGAACCAAAAAACAAGTACTCCCACCCACCCGCCCCCCACCCAACCTCACTTACTCCAAAAGCGAGGCAGAACCATAACCAAAAAAATAAGTTGAAGTACCAAGTAGCTCTACAGTGCAATGTTGAGCCCCAAGAAAGGTACCTTCGTAAATGCAAAAACAAACCCACGGTATACACCATGAGGGGTGGCAACGCCACGTAATTCGGCCAGCAAACTGAAATCGTACAGAAAAGTGATATACATTATCCCCATGTAGTGGTACACAAATGCAAGAAATAACGTCAAACAGCGTTATTCTGTAGCTGAGTTAGAAAACAGCTCGGCACTGGCGTCCGACCCGCTATGTGGTGGAGAGGGGCCCCGCCCACGGGCCCAGACCGATTGTTATTCTGTTTGTACATGTGACAAAACTCTTGCGCCTCCGTGGGAGTGTCAAATATGCGAGCCCGGCCCCCAACATCTACCTTCAACCTGGCCAGGTACAGCATGCCATATTTTACGCCCAAGTTCCTCAGGGTGGCCTTGACCCCATTGTATTTCCTATGAGCGTCCTGCACCATTACAGTGAAGTCGGGGTATAGGGATAGTTTAGAGCCTTGCCAGATGGTGTCGCCACGTTCCCGTGCGAGGCGTAAAGCTGTGTCTCAGTCCCTGAAGTTCATGACCCGGGCGATGATGGGTCTGGGGGGGCAGCCAGGGTTAGGCCGTGGCCCCAGAGATCAGTGAGCACGCTCCACCACAAATCCCGGGGTGAAAGAGTCCCTCCCAAACAGGTCAGACAGCAGAGTTTCTACAAAAACGTCCATACGGCCTGCCGCGGTGGATTCAGGGACACCTAAAATGCGGATGTTGTTGCGCCTACTTCGCGCTTCGAGGTCTTCGTTCTTTATGGCTACCTCTTTAAGGATGCGTTCGACACGCTCCAGACGTTTCTGTGACTGTGCTGTGCTATCTTCAATGTCCAAGATGCGGGCCTCAGCCACATCTAGGCGCCGAACCGTCCATCGAGGGCCCTAAAGCCGGCCCTCATCTCTTGAAGCATAGACGTCGTAAGAGCAGGGAGATCATCTCGGTGTTCTGCACCCTGCGCACGGTCTGCCATGCTGGAGCCGTCCTCCACAGGTTTGTCTGCAAGTTTTTCAAATTGCAGGGTCTTCTGCTTGGGGTATTTGCGGCCCATTCCTCGGGGCCGCAGTAGTGGCGTAGTCGCAGGAAATCCGGAGCCACAGGTGACTACTAGGACGTCAATTTAAACCACCAGAGAGCCAGAGATCCACGTGCCGCGTAGCCTGATGGCCAGAGAGGAGAACGGTGCAGCCCGCTGGTGCCCGGTAAGGACTGAGATGGGCTTGTTCGATGTTCAGAGAGCAGGTGCATTTAGCAAGACTGGTCCCGGGGTCCGCTGTCTCACAGGCCCCGCTGCCGCCAGTGCAAGTCAGAAGAAACACTCTCCCCAGTGCGACCTTAAGCCGTGCTTTGCTACATTGGTCTGGAAAGGCAACTACCCTTGTGCCAATATTTGGGGCTAGGTCTCACAACCAGGTCGCCGAGCTGGCAGGGCCCCGCCGGGTGGCTGCAGGATATAAGCGTGGCAGGTGAGCTAGAGGATTATGCAGTGTATGTGCCCAGTCGGAGGAGTCAGCACCGATGCACTCTCATCAGCAACTGTGACTGCAGCCAGTGTTTGATAGTCACACGCAATCGCTGGGTGCGGCGTATTTGCCCGCATCTGTGCCGCATCTGTGCCGCTGTGCGGGCAGGCCGCAGGGAGCGAGGGCCCCGCCACAGGGCGGCCGGCCGCAGCGATCTGAGGGCCGACGCCGGTTCACACCCCCCCTCCGCTCCACGCGTCGCCCCGCCAGTGGAAGTAGGCCTGTCTGGGCCACTGCGGGCCCTGTCCCCGCAGCGGCTTCGATACAATGGCGGGCGCGGGCGCCGGCGAGCGCGGTCGGCCCCAGCCGCGCCCCACTCCTCTCCGCAGCGTATCTGGGGGGGGAACTACCGGCGCTCACCACAACTTCGGCGCCCCCACTCACCCGCCACCCCACCCGCCCGCCTCCTCACCGCTCCGCTCTTCCGATGTATGCCGGTCCCGCCAGGCCTCGGGGTGCCGCACCACTCATCCCCGCACTTCAGCACTGCGCCATCAATATCTCGGCCAACCCAGGCCCGACAGCCCCCGGCGGCAGCTCGCAGGAGTCAGGGCGACCTCAGCAATTCGGCGCCATCGAGTATGGGGTCTTGATCATAGTTGTTGCCGGGGATAAAGGAGGATATGCCAGGCCGGATCACGGAGCTTCAACAGCAAGCGGCCATCTTGGTCGCCTGCGTGGCCACGCCCCCCAGGTCGAGGGAGCATTTTATAGTTATTTCAGCAATTTGTATAAAGAGGATTTGGAGACTTCAGAAGAAGAGAGGGATAACTGGTTGAATCAGGGCTTAGTAGACTCCCTGGACGAGGAGAAAACCTTATTCCTAAATGCCCAGATCCAGATAGGGGAAGTAGAGCAGGCACTGAGGAAGAGTAAACGGGGGAAGGCCCCAGGCCGAGATAGTCTCCCACTGGAAGTGTACAGTATGTTAGTGGGTACACTAACCCCGATTTTCACTAAACTGTTTAATGAGATTTTTATGGAAGGTGCCCCTCAACCAGAGTCGTGGTCAGAAGCCACAGTTTCTTTAATTTTGAAACCTGGGAAGAGCAAAAATAGTTGTGATTCATATAGGCCGGTGTCACTTCTGAACACCGACTATAAGATTTTTGCGAAAGTCTTGGAGGAAAGACTCAACGGGGTCATGGGGGACCTCATTCATGATGACCAGAAGGGTTTTATACAAGGGAAGGCATTGCATGAGCTCGCTTTCTCCCTTATTGGGGCAATAGACTTGGCTACAGTTAATAGCGCTCCTTTAGCGGTCATAGCCTTAGACGCAACCAAGGCTTTTGATCGAGTGAATTGGGCCTTCTTGCAATCAGTTTTGAAAGCGGCTAACATAGGGGATAGATTCAGTAGAACAATAAAGGGAATTTATAAAGCACCAAGGGCAAAAGTTCTTGTGAATGGCATCTTAACATCAGCATATAAGATTATGAGAGGGACAAGACAAGAATGCCCTCTATCCCCATTATTTTTCGATCTGTATATGGAACCACTGGCGAGAAAACTGAGGGCAGGACAGAGTATTGTACCTTTTCAATGCAATGGCTGGGCAAAGAAATTGGCATTGTATTCAGATGATTTAATGATATATATGGCGGATCTGCAGAATACAATGGTCCAGACAGTTAGAATTGCCAAGGACTTCGGAAGGGTCTCAGGATATGAGATAAATAGGGGGAAGACGGAGATTATGACTTGGAACTTGGATGGAGGTGGAGAGAAAACCACAACCGAGATGAGGTACTTGGGAGTTAGAGTGACACAAGATATTACAAAACTTGCGGAAACAAATTTTAACAGGGTAAAGAAAGGGGTATGCGATTTAATGGCAAGTTGGGCGCACCTTTCCTTTAACTATCTTCGGAAGAGTAAATTTAGTGAAAATGGTAATACTCCCGAAGTTCATTTTTCTTTTCAATACTATACCCCTGCCTTTTAAAGAAGTATGGCTCATGAAATTACAGGGCAACATTTCCTCTTTTATATGGGCAGCAAAAGGGCCGCGTATTTCCTGGAAGAAACTGAGGAGGAGGAGAGAAAAAGGAGGGTTAGCTCTTCCAGTCTTGCAATTTTATGCGTGGGCTTTTTAGCTTAAAAACGGTAGGATGCTTCTGGACAGACCCTCATGCTCGGAAACCGGAAGGCTTTTCTCAGTAATGCTAGAAGGAGTAGATCGAGAGGGTATGGGTTTTATGATGAAATTTGCAGACCCTTTGTACTTCAAAAAGGTGAGGTTAAAAATTCTCCAAGGCATGGCGGAAACTTGGTACAGGATTAGAAAGAAATTAAAATTGTCATACTACAGTAATCTCGCCCCGATTTGGGGTTCTCTAGGATCTCCGGACTGGACAAAGGACAAATTGGCAGGGCCGTTAAGGAAAGCAGACATTGAGAGATGGGGGGACTTACTAGAGGGAGAACAATTGATCTCATGGGAAGAACTTCAACGTAAAACGAATCATAAAGTTTCAAAGTTTAAATACTTACAGATCCAGAGTTGGTTCCAGTCATTGGACAGTGGGATAGGGGGTTTGAACGAGCTGGAAGAAACTTTGACTTTGG
Organism: Calotriton arnoldi; assembly: GCA_963921515.1. Taxonomy (NCBI): domain Eukaryota; kingdom Metazoa; phylum Chordata; class Amphibia; order Caudata; family Salamandridae; genus Calotriton; species Calotriton arnoldi. The sequence continues at coordinate 130,930 of CAWUFW010015939.1, forward strand.
ATGGACCTAGAAAAAAGGAAACATCATATTGGTATTGGAGGATGATGGAAGAAGCGGATGGGAAGTTTACCTTGCCACAGGAACTGTGGGGGAGATGCTTGCCGGGAGCAGCGCTGGAGAAGTTATGGCAAGTATCTTTTTCTATGCTTTATCAAGTGGTCAAACCCACCTATTTAAGGAGAAACCATCTCTTTTCAATCTACAGAGTTTATTGGACGCCGCACAAGTTATCAACATTTGGGAATCGTGGAGTGGTGGCATGCCCCAAATGTGGTCAGAGGATGGCAGATGACCTGCATATGTTTTTGGAATGCCTAAAAATCCAGGTATTTTGGGGCGAAGTGAACAAGGCCTTTGCCGATATTTTGAACATACAGCTTAAGCCCTCTCCTTGTTTTCTTTGGTGTGCCCTTGGAAGTGAGGGAACCTGATAAGGATAAACTAAAATGTATCTTCTATGCGGTATTGTTGGCACGAAGAGAAATATGTAAAAAGTGGATCAGCCCGAATCCCCCGACGTATATTGAGTGGAGGGAGTCTATGGGTTACACATTTAGGCTAGATGCTGTCTCTTTAGAGAAGAAGAGGTATGCTCTTTGGCTCCCTGTGGTGGAATGGCTGGAAAAGTAGGGAGAAGGATAGGGGTAGGAAGGTACTGTCCAATGTTTACGCCTAACCAGACCTCAGAATAAGCACTCGCTACTCCCGTATATTGGTTTTTTCTCTCTCCCTCTTGGCCTCTTTCCTCTTGGTGCACAGCTGGGAGAGTTGAATGGAATGGGAGAATTGCATTGAAGTGCAGCTGGCAGGTTTTGGATGTGGGGCCAGTATCAGAAGCTCCTGTCCCAGCACAAGGGCAAGGTATTCGGACGGAGGTGCTGTGGAAGGTGAATCTGAGGCTAATGAGGAAAAAAAAAAAAGAAAGGAGCATGATAATAAACTGAAAAGAGTGTTAGAGATACTGACTAGTTGTGGTCTTACCTTAAAAGAAAGCAAATTCCGTCATGGGGTTACCATGGTACTTAGGTCACCATGTATTTGAAAGAGGAACTGAACCTAAATTATAAATAATTGAGGCCAGTGGGGAAACTCTATTTTCAATGGACAGAGACCAACTTTGGTCACTCTTAGATTTAGTAGAGTATTAACCAAAATGTGTCCCCCATTTTGCTGATAAAACAGCCCATTTGGTAAAATTGTTAAAGAAAAATGTGAAATATATCTGGCATGAGCATTTCGAAGGGGGGTTTAAGCAGATTAAAGGGGATATCTTTGGAGTCCAACCTTTTAAATATTTTTACTTTTCAGTAACAAAGATGGAAACAACATTACCTCTTACACAAGTAACCATGGAATTGGGGCTGTGTTGTCACAGAGTAAGAGCAATGGTATAGAGGAGATGATAATGTTTGCATCTCAACCATTGTGAGGAGCTAAATTCATGCATTTGATCTTTGACAAGGCGGCATTTGCTGTATGGTGGGGATCGACGTGCATTTTACACACACACCATAAACCTTTTGCTGATCTGTTCTGTACCAGCAGGAGTGGAAGAGCCACATTGCGAACTGCCAAGTAGCAGAACCGTCTGTAAGAAATCGATATCAGGTGGAGTATGTTCTGGGTAATAAAAAACTTTTTGGCTGATTCTTTGTTTATGGTACTTGATGCAGGTGGGAAGTGGCAAGAACAAGGGAACATTTATGAGGAAATTGTATGTATGGTCAGTCAGATGGGTACTGTACTTGGTGAAGCCTTGCAGGAAGAGGAGCGGAAGACATGTATTGAGAATGTTGAGGTACTTACATACATCAAAGGGTACATTATTAGAGGGTAGTCGAAAATAAGGAATTTGGAAACCAAAATCAGGTCTTTGGACAAGTGGCGGAAGAGATGACATATGATGAAGGGATGGTTAGGACATTGGGATTGCTGATAGTACTAGATGGCATGAAACTTAGAATACTTAAGCTGGTCAATGAAGGCCAGATAGGTATTTGGGCCATGAAATCAGGATTCAAGGGAACATAGAATACACTGGAAAAAAGCCCACTAGGATGTCTCTGTACCAACCTAGAAGTAATGGGTTGTTTGAAAGAATCAACTGGGTGATCAAAGATTAGTTGCAATTGGCCATGATCAACAGATTGGGATAGAGGAAAAACTTTTAGTGATTTGTTGTGGGCAATAAAAATGACTCCAGATGTCAGTACGGGGGTAGGGCTGTTTACGTTGCTGCGTAATGTGGCAGGTTCACAATTAAATCGTGTTGTGATGATGAAGAAGAAGGTGCATGATGACAGACTGAGGAAAATGTTGGTGTATGCGAGGAAGGCAGTGAAATTGAAAATGAAGTGAGCAAGGAATGCTAGTCGAGGATTGTGGGCAAAGAATGCTGTACTTGGAGACTGGATGAGAATCAAAAAACTGATTACGTAAATAATGGAGATTCACATTTACCCGTTCTAAAACAAGTAGTCAAAGTGAAAGGAGATAGAGTTGTGCAAAATGACAGTTGAGTGATTACTAAGGACAAGTTTGCTCTGGTAACACCAGAATAATGTAAGTATATGTGTGAACATCTGAGTGTGGAAAAAATGGAGAGGCACATTAGCAAAAAGTTCCTACCTTGGAGCTTAAGACGAGTTCAGGAAGAGGATGCCATGTGAAGGGGAGTCAAACTCAAGCAGGCCTACCATGGCCTGCAAGATGATCCCTGGATATCTAAAGGATGTTGTAGTACGTTGATCTAACCTGTTTATGATAATAGGATTATTTTCAAATATCAATTGCCATTGTACATAGTTTTTATTTATTTCTGTCCATCCTTATTTATGTTATACTTTTGTTAAAATATTTATTACGAAGAGATAGGTGTTGAGTGGGGTGACAGTTCGCATTGCAATGTTTTGTAACCATTCACCACGAGGAACATTACACGGCGGACCATTGCTGCTGGAGGAAGCACTTAGCTAGTAGTGTCCTTTTTCTTTCTGAACTAAATAAACGTACACCATCGTGTTGTGCCTCCAGTTGTCCTCTCTGCAGTGTTCTAATGCAATATGTTTATGTCCAGTGTTTTGCCACCCCTGTCACGCTCTGCAGTGAGCAGTCCATGGATGAGGTTGCTGTTAACCTTCAGTACTTCATGGTTTCCGTGATTATTGTAAGATTTAAAGTGAAATCAACATTTAAGGAGTAAATTATCATATAATGGTCAATTTAAGGAGTAAATTATCATATAATGGGTATTGAGATGAAAATGTCCCCTAAATGGCTCTGAGGATGTCTCTGCAGGTTTTTGATTTTTTGCCTCAGCAAACACAATAATCATGCATGTTTACTGATGGATTCCTTTGTAACAGGATTAAGAACCCAGAACATGGCTCTGAGGTCAGGAGAGTCACCCAAAGTGTAACCGTCAGCGGACTGAGTGGCTGCCAGTGGTGGCGTCATTCCTTTTTTGTGGAAGGGACAGACCTTTTTTTAACTGTCACTCGCATAGGTTAGAAGACTACTTGTCTCTCTGGTTAAATAGTCTGCTAACACAACAAAATGATGGACAGAGTGCTGAAACATTTCAACCACTCACCCCCAGTCAAAAGACCTGGGTTGAATCCATCATTCTTTTGCTCACTATGCCACACCAGTTTGGACCCAGCCATATGCAAATCAGTCTTGACCCTGCTCCTCATGGGAACAGTCCAGCCCGAACTGCCAGGTCAGGTCCTGTTATATCCTGCATAGATGCCCTAATGTAGATCCGTTCGTACATGGCCTAAAATGGACGTATTCATATTTACCCTAATATGGTCATATTCGTACTTGCCCAATTATGGTCATGGCCGCATACGCCCAATTATGGTCACAACTGTACATGTCCTATTATAGTATGATTCCTTATATAGGCATGATCTTTCACCTACATTGGTCCCAGCTAGTACACAACGAGCTCTGAGGGCTGAACGTTATCTATCCTGTGGTTTTGAATGCAGCAGGGTTCTTCCAAACACAGGCCCACACTGTACTCATTAATTATGCATGGATTTCTAAGAATACACCACCGGCATAATATGTATGTACAAAGTTCACCCCTGACGTCTTCCTCATGTCCAATACAACCCATACTGAGGACCGAGACTCTTTAGGGTATAAATACACCACATCTTGCCCCGGTAAGGATGAGGGAACCGAGACTTCCATGCTGACACACTGACCAGAGACGCTGAGGCTCCTGCATGCAGTCGCTCAAGCTGACAGTGGTCTGACACAACCCGGACGGGGTGTCCAACTCGAGACCAGGACGGGGTCCCACACTCTCTCTATTCAGGTATGGGGGATCGACTAAATCCTAGGAGGATTCTTGGCTCTTAGCTTCTAAGACCTACACACATATGCTAGGTACACTCAGGTACATCTAGGTAGGCATCGTAGGAGTACGCACACTTGCATAATGCTTTTATATTCATGTATGTACTCATGATTATCGCAATATGGTAGAACTGTTCTATCCCTTTGCTTTTATCGTACTGCTGATAATATATCTCTGCTATTGTCTGCTGGTTACAGCAGCACATATATTTTACACTAGAATAAAAACTGTTCAATAAATACTTATTGAAACGCCCGACTGTTTATTCTGTGTAACTCTCTGAGACAAACCGAATAAGTGAGCACGAGTGACTGAGCGAAAGGTAGTATATTGTTTCCACGATTCTGAGGGAATCAGGGTTGTCATGGTCTAAGGTTGCCAGAAACTAATCTCTCCCCGATAAGAGGAGACACTAGTGGCACTGCGAGCTAGCTAATGCAAAACTAGGCTAACATATACGGTGGGGGTGCACGGAGTCAGTCTGCCACCAAGCCCGCAGTATATGTTATCCAAACGTGCAGGTCCTGGAGGGGTACTATAGGAGCTACACGACAGTCCTCCCTGGACTGGAAACAACATCCAGGGACTGGTTTAGGGGTACCACCCCTCATCAGCCAGGCTAGCTTGAATCCAGTGGCACAGCGAGCAAGCAACCCACGTCCATCGCTTTTTTTGCTCACTATGCCACCCAAGTTTGGACTCAGCCATATGCAAATCAGTCTTGACCCTGCTTCTCATGGGAACAGTCCAGCCCGAACTGCCAGGCCAGGTCGTCCCTGGACTGGACCGGTTTCAGGATATCACCCCTCATCAGCTAGGCTAGTTTGAATCCAGTGGCACAGAGAGCAAGGGACCCTTGTCTGGGCATACCCTTGGCCAATTCGGGCGAACATTGCAAACACAACAAGATGAGGAGCTGGGTCAAGACTGATTTGCATATGACTGGGTCCAAACTGGGGTGGCATAGTGAGCAAAAGAACGATGGATTCAACCCAGATCTCTTGACTGGGGCTGGGTGGTTGAAAAGTTCCAGCACTCCGTCCATCATCTTGTTGTGTTTGCTAAAAAGTCTGCTCGCCTAACTCAGCTAGGTCTGTGTGGGGCACGGATAAAGCCTGCTTATACCCTTTGTATGTCTAAGTTAGAGTGAGTGGGACCTATGTGTATGAGCTTTGCTGCCTAGGCATAGAACCCATCTTTGGACTCCATTGTGTGAGTAGCTACACAAAATGGAAGGTTTAAGTGAGTCTGCCCAGTGCCTTTGTTAGCTGGAGAGCAGGCTTGGAACTTTCTGAAACTCCCCCTGAGAACTGTTACTATAACTTGGCTCTTTTAGAGGTGGGGGTGACAGATGCTTTCCTTTGTCTTACTTGGAGTGTTGGCCCACGACTCTTTCTGCCCTCTCTTTCATAATTCTCTCATCCCCTCTTCCGGCTACTTCATCTTAACAAAAGATATGGCTTGATCAGTCTTGCTTCAATACGCAAGTAAAGGAACTGTCTTTGAGACATCTCAAGTGGAAGGCGCCCCTGGCATTCCCTGATAATGAACTGGCCATGAAAGATCTGATTTGGGGAGTCTGCAGAAATTGAAAATTGCACAAGGCTGACTGATCAGTCTGAAAATAAATACTGGGCAGATGCTCTGCTCAGAGTTTTAAGGATTCTGACCTGGGATAGGAATTACATAGGACTGAAGATAGGAATTACATAGTGTAATTGAGAAGGCAGCTTTATGCTAGCTCCAAAACTTTGAATGCTGGCTACCCTTCAGGTTGTGGCCAAGCATGAGCAAGATCTCTACAGGGACAGTTGTAGACTGTAGAATAGGTGTGTGCCAAATTTGTATAATTTGCTTTGTGTATTACGTGAAATTTTGGACAAATTACGTGAATGTGTGCATAACTATGCAAAATGCAAAACTGCCATTTGGCACTGTATTTTAGAGCGAAATGTGGAAGATGCATTTCAATCTAAAAAATAATGTGAAAAACTAAATCACCATGAACAAATGCTGCTCATGTTCTGTCATGTTGTTTCAGTGAGTTTGCGGTAAATTTTTCCAGCGATTTGTGCATTCACTGTAAATAGTAATTTGTAACACAAATTTCGTCCAGGCCTACTGGAAAATGGAGGGCTGCCTGCTGAAGCAACAGGATTGCTGGTCTGAATCCTCCTGAGGAAATCCTGCCTTGAGGAGTCATCAACCCAGCTGCCTGGTGACTAGGAGCTGTGCAAGGGACTTGAGTCCTGAACCCTGCTGAAAGTGTTACCTAGATCTGCCTGGAAAGAAGAAGGCAACTTTCTGTGAAGGCGGTGCTGGAGAGTACACTGCAGAAGTATGCTTTCTAGAAGAGAGCAGTGCAGAAATGACAAAGCAATAACACCAATGCTATGTGTCCCAGGGAGAAAGAAAAGAAATTTTGTGGTAGCGTCATATTTCCCTGACCCCCAGTGTATGCCCCGGTTGCACCAACAGGACTCTGAGCTTGCTCGGTCCTCCTTGCTGGTCTACAAATGGTCAATGGCATTAGCAGAAGAGGATAAGCTGATCACATCACAGAAACCACTTGCAAATTTGTCCAGTGGTTGGGGAGATATTTCATTGAAAAGTCATGCTTCCTGGAAGTCTTTGTTTGACCTGCCAACTAACCCACTGCTCTATGGGTAGTCCTGCACAGGAAACGTCTACCACATTCAACAGTACCTTAAATATAGGCCCCCAAATTGGAAAGTCTCAACAATGTTGTGCAGATCCGTAAATAGTACAGTCCTTAAGGAAACTTTAACTGCATTCAATAGTTTGAAAAGCACTGCTGTGTACATGATTTACAATCACAGCCTCCGGTGGTTCCAGTGTGTGAATACTAGAAACTAACTGTAGTCCTCTACCTGCACTCTAACCTTATTTCGCGGTGGGCCTCACCTTGCTTGCAAGATCCGTATTTTTCTATCCAATGTGGCCGAGGATAGAGAGGCAGGTACTGAATCCAACGAAAATGCAAGAAGTGAGCTGGAGAGCAGTGCATAACATGGCCGGACAGGCCTTTTATTCCACCAGGCTTTTCCCCAGTGGGTTGGAGCCGTTGGAGGCAGATTAGGTTTTGAAAGCCTTGGGCCACTCTGCCACTTTCCCCAGCTCCTGGAGGTTAACTGCAGCAGACACTGGGAAATTTCAAGAGAGAGAGAAAAAGAGCGGGAGGGAGGGGGAAGGCAAACGAAAAGTGATCAGAAAGGAAGGAGAGAGAGAGGAGATAAGGGAAGAGAGAGAACGGATGGATTAAAAGAGAGACACTGTGCGAGGAGATGAAGGCAGCAGGCTGGTTTGAGTATTTTTGCCAGGGCTACTTTGGGTTCCCCATAGCAGCCCTGGTGTGCAATTTGGAGTCACGCAGGGGAGACAGTGGTTTGCATTAATTTCTTTTTCCCCACAGCGTTTTCTACAGAAAGTTTCCCTGTCTCCAATCGTGACCACCCTCTCCCTCACTCTAAGCTCTTCTGGTGGGCACTTGCGCCATGAGTGAGACGGGCCTCTTGGTGAAATCCACATTTAAGACTTGACAACTTTGGCACTGCTCCTAAGCAACCTAACACCAGAGGTAGGCGAGCCAACAAATTAACAGGGAGAACCGAGCCAGAGTTGAGCCAAGGATCAACTCTGGCTCTGAGAGTCCATGCGTGAGCCGAGTTATGGAAATATTTTGTACGTCAATTATGCAACAAATGCATTGCAGCAATTCACCTTAGTACAACAGATTATATCTCTGCATCATTGTGTTACTCTCTGTTTTGTCTGTTGTGTGTGATGTGTCCAGATATGTTTTAATTCTTTTTTTATGTTACTTTGTGAATATTTTTCTGTTAATTTCTGTAGTTTACTTTAGATAGGTCAACAAATGCTGCTGCATTTAAGCCTTAAGCTGCATGCACGTGCCTTGAAAGTTCCTGTGACTAGCAACATTTACCACTGTCTAAGGTGGCAACTAGCACTGCTCCAGCTCTTCCTGTACTTAAGCCAGCAGCTTGCCCAAAACAGTGGCAGAACCTGTGTTCTAACTCAGTGCTCTAAGAGCTTTATGTGATACGGCCCTTGACCGACCATCAGCAGTCAGGCCTTTTGCGACATGCTTGCCAGTTTCTTTCTGGAAAAAGTGGTTCAGATTTTTAATAAATTTAACGAAAACAGTACTATCAGAAAGGATGGCTTTCAACCTGCCTTACAAGAGGAACATTCCAAGTTTACAGATTTCTCTCCTCTTTCGGTCAATCAAGTTACTTTGTTAATCCAAGCTACTAAATTAGGCTCGCCTATAGATTCATGTCCTCCGGCAGTCATCAAACTAGCAGTGGAAGCCGTGGTTACCTATCTGATATGCATCTTCAATTTGGTGTGTGAGTCAGGATGCTTTCCTAGTCAATGGAAGGAAGTAACCATACTCCTACTAAAAAACCTAATCTAAGGGCTAAGGACCCGAATAATTACAGGCCTATCTCTCGACTACCTTTATCAGCGAAGGTCATAGAAAAGGCTATAAATCAGCAAATGGCACTTGTTTTTACAGGACAACCAACTGCTAGATACCACCCAGTTCGGGTTCAGAAGCGGTCATAGTACCGAAACAGCTTTGCTTTAGACAACAGAAGAGGTTAGAACGATAGTGGACAGAGGTGGCAGTGCAGTGCTTGTACTTCTCAATTTATTGGCAGCCTTTGATATCATAAGATCCCAGACAACCGTCTACGGGCTGTTGGTATCGAGGGGTGAGCTCTGGCTCTTTTAAAATCTTTTCTATCTGAAAGAAAAGCAAGTGGTGACACTGGATCAATTCTTGTCCGAGCCTTTTTCTCTGCCATGTGGGGTTCCGCGATATCCTCATTCAGTTCCACCTTGTTTAATGTTTACGTTATACCTCTGGCAGCCTTGATAAGATCTTTTGAGTATGATCTCACGTCCTATGCTGATGATACCCAAATTGTGGTAGCCATGACCTCCTCTGATAACAGGACGAGTGAGAATTTCCATGACTGTATGGAAGCTATTGGAAACTGGATGAATCTGAACTGCTTGAAATTGAACTCTGGGAAAACAGAGGATATCCTTTTTGGGAACAATCCCGCTCTTTGGTCCCCTTCATGGTGGCTGGAGGAACTGGGGACCCTGCCCTCCCCAGTCATCAAGGTTAGAAATCTGGGAGTGGTAATGGATAACAAACTGACTTTCGGCCAGCAGGTCAATGCAGTCACGTACTCCGTCTTTTACACTCTGAGGATGCTTAAAAAGATCTTCCCCTTCGTTCCCTTAAATGCTTAAAAAATTGGTGGTAACTGCACTGGTTCTATCAAAGATAGACTATTGTAATGACCTGTACTTAAACATGCAACATCAACGCCTCAACAGGCTACAAGTCTTGCAGAATGCTGCCTCTAGATTGCTGGCAGGCATTCCCAAATATAAATCCGTTTCTCAGTCCATCAGCAAGTTACACTGGCTCCCTCTTAGGCAATGTATTGGTTTCAAGGCCCTCTGTCTTGCTACAAAGCTCTTCATGGTGTAGGCTCAGACTATTTGAAACAATCTTTCAAATGGTACAGTCTAGGGAGAAACCTTGATTCCACTGGCGTCTTGAAACTTGTGGTTCCCAGGTTCAAATGGACCAGTTGGGGAAGACGTTTTGTGACCTTGATCGCAAAAGAATGGAACCAACTTCCTCTTTACATTAGAACTAAATCTAACCTACTAGGTGTTGGAAAATGAGGCAGTATCTGTGAGGCCTGCACAAATAACATGTCACCTTTATCCTTCACTGGGAACCAAACACCCTATTGTAGCGCTTGACTCTCAGAGGGTAGCGTTGCAGAGCAGTCTAAGGCTTACTCAAGGGAGGTGGTGTAGGCTAGTAATCGCCATGTACCAGTACGCAGAAATAACACTCAATAATTGATTGTCCAGTATGTACTTTGCTTTATAAAAGGAAGAGTACATTTATTAAACACACACACTACTCAATACTATGCACCAATTTACAACTATACATAAGCTGTTGGAATTACTTTGTGACATTGCATAACCTTTCCACCCCTCCCGCAGGGGGGTCGGGTCTAGTACCACCACTCCCATGTATGCACATCATCTTGCCCCCTAATGCAGTGGGTTGACCCAACCTGGAGCGAGGGCCTTGCCCACAGGCACCATCCCAGTGGCGACCCACCCCATTATCTCGACAAGCATTTAAAATAGGTACACCTGCCCTGGTGACACATAATCCTGACTGAGCATCTCATACTGACCATACAGTATACACCTCTACATCTTAGTGGCTAACAGTCTGGGTTTTCCTTCACCTAACGCAGTAGCAAGAATACATGTTTGGGCATCACTTAAAATGACAGTACTCATCATAGTTGATAACAGTTAAAATGCATTGCAGTTAAAAGCCCCTAAAAGGCATCGCAGGATTACGCATATACAGCCAGACACCCTAGCAGGAATGTCCAGCAACATAACCCCACTTTGCTTATGACTTCACCTTACACAGGTACTTCACATTACACGCGTGACTTTCAGTCCCTCTAAAAGAAATAACATTGGTAAATGCACTTCTCGTGCAATTGCACCTCTTCACCTCCAGGAGATGCCCTTCTCCAGACATCCCCAGCACAACCGTCCATACCTTGAGGCAGTCCCCAGCGCACCCCCAGCTGTAAAACAAAAGTTCCAGCCCCGGGATACTAATAACTGTTGGCTGAGCCCTTGAGGGGTTATTTCTTTCTAGTCCCCCAGAGACTTAGGGTAGGGACTCTACTCTTTGTGCTGGGGGAGGCTGCGTTGCTCCTGCAGCTCCCCCGGCACCCTGGCACACCTTTCTCAGTGACCCCATCCTCCTGGGGCCACCAACAAGCCGAGTTACAGCTGCTTCCCCTGCAGGCCGGTCCGGGCCTGCAAGGCATTATGGGGCGCTTTCTCCAGCCCCGTGAATAATAGAGCAGCGGCTCCCCCGCTGCTCGGGGAGAACCGCGCTGCCCTTGTGGGTTGCCTCACTCCGCTTCCAGGCCTCGGTGGGGGGCCCGGTCCCCCCGGACCCTCAGGTGAGTCATGCAGCTCGGGGAGCCCACCCCCGGCTGCTCCGGCTGTTCTTCGGGGGCCCGGTCCCACCCGGGCCTCTCGCACCTCCTCCCTGCCAAGTGTTGGAGAGCCACCTTGGGAGCCCACCCCGGGTGGCTCCCGCCAGCTCCCCGCTCGGCCCGCACCCTCTGGCGTGGCCGTGGGAGCCGGAGTGTCCATTTCGGTCTGCCCGCTCCGGCGGGCAGACACGGAGGCAGCCCCTCCCTTGGCGGGTCTTCGGGGGAGTGCGACGGCACTCCCCCCACCTTCCCGCTGTCGCGGGGGAGTGCAGCAGCACTCCCCCTCCTTCACCATCGCACGGGGGCCCGGAGTTGGGAATCCCGGGCCCCCCTCTGGGGCAACTTCACTGGGAGTGCGACGGCGCTCCCCGACTTGGCTTTTGCATCGGGGCCTAGAGTTGGGGTCCTGGGCCCCGGAAGAATTTTCACAGGGAGCGCGACGGCGCTCCCCGGCTTATCTTCACCCACGAGGGGGGTTGCGCGAAGGCACGCCCCCTCCTCTTCACCGCCATCACCGGGGCCCGGAGTTGGGGGTCCTGGGCCCCCGAACTTTCTTCGAGGGGGGCGCGGCGGCGCTCCCCCTCCCCCGATGTCACCGGGGGCCAGGGTGGGATCCTGGCACCCCGCATTGGCATTTCCACGGGGAGCGCGACGGCGCTCCCCGGCTTTACTTCTTCCGGAGGCAGCGCCCGGGACCTGACCCACCCCGGTGGCACATCTTGGACCGGCGGCGGAGCCCCACGCGCTTCGTCGTCGGTCCTCGCAGAGGTCAAAGGTCGGCCACCTTCTGGGGGGCGTATCTCGGCCCCCAAGCGGCCGATCGGCTCCATTCTGGCCTCTTCTTGCTCCTAGTGGTGCTCCCCAGCTACTGAGAGCACTTTCTTTCGCCCCCCTGTTCTCACGGAGGGTGAATCCATCAGGGCACGGTCTTCACTGGCTCCCTTCGCCAGCCTTGCACCTGGCTTTCTCCCTGGGCCTCTTTTCTCCTTGCGCAGAGGCCCAGGCTTCTGCTCACTGGTCCTGGTCTCCCCTTATGGCGCAAGTCAGGGTCCTGGGCCAGTCTGGAGGTTCTTCCTTCCAGCTGCCCATGGCGCCAGGCTCCAGCACCAGTCTTCCTCAGCAGACCACACCCCAGAGAGAGCTCCTCTTCCTGTGCAAGACCTTTTAAAAAAATTTGGAGGGGGCTGGCAGGAAGGCTCTGCTTGCCCTATCAGGCAGCGACACATCACCTCTCTGCCCCTGCTCCCTCCTTCCTGCCCAGGCCTCTGGGTTTGTTCAAAATGGTGTCGTCCAGGGGTCTCATGCCACATGGTCTCTGAAAGCCCCTTCCCCCCTTGCTGCCTTCTCTCCAGAGCAGCTTGGTGCCTGGCACCAGGTGACAGCTGCTGATGGATTAACCTGTAGCTCCACCCATCTTCTCTTCTTGGAGAGGAGACCTTCGCCCTTGGAATGCTTGCCGTGAAGGGCTAGGCCTCTGATGCCTCAGTTTGAGGAGGAAGGTCATTAATCCAGCCTGGCAGGGTCACACCCAGCCAGGCTCTGGTTATGAGCTGAGTCAGACGAATATGACATTTCTGGATGACCCAAAAGCAGTACAGATATGGCTTTGGACTCAGCACAATACTTCTTCTCACCTAAGTTACAGTGGACTTTAGTGCGTGTCTGGAATTTGTAGGCCCTAGGGAAGTGAAACTATCCCATGTGATCCCCATCCTCATAGGAGAATAATGAAGTGGTCTTTCAGTGAAAACAGTAAAGCACACTGGCTTTCCCTTACATGTTTCTTCCCATTGTATAAAGCCTATTCCATGTCACCACCCAGCTCTGCATAATTCCTGCCACACCATTCAATCTGTAACTGCTCCTGGGCTGCGCACGCCAGGAATCTCCCCTGCGCAGCCCCTACACGTGTGCACACGCATGTACACACGTGTCTGCATGTAAGCAGCCCGAAGCCCCTTACTCCGGCTGCATCGCAGCGGCCTACTCTCACCAGGGGGACACCGGTAAAATCCACATGCAGTCTCTTTCATCATGAGTTCACTGTGGGTGAGTCCCAACTTATGAGGCTCTCCCACAGTAAAAGCTCAACAAATAGGTGTTCAAAAAGCAAAAAATCCAGGCGGCTCAGATGGTCAGAACCACCTTCTAACACTAGGCTTTAGGAAGGAATTAAAAAATTGGATCTTCTCTAGCTAGGGATGATTCCATGTTCACTCACTCAGAGCTAGCGCCTTGACACCTCTGGGTATTTGTTTGCTCTTTAGAAGTTACCATAACATAACTCTAGCCTTCCTTCATGTTCAGCCTATTACATAAGGGCTGATACTGTGGATAAACCCTGACACCCATACTGTAGGGAGGTCATCCTTGTTGTGGCACCCCCTTTGTCAAAGTCTGTAGGCAGAAATGGTTTTATGGTAGGACCCTACACCAAGCACCATAGGCTGTGTCTGTTGAATTTAAAAATCCTATTTTTGAATTACATATTAATTCCCTTAGGGACCTGGTTACTTTCAATGTGCAGAATGTAGCCTCACGTAGAATAAAATAAAATACTTTTTGCTGTTAAAAAACAATGAGTGGCCCTTGATTTAATAATTGTCCTTGTGTGCTGCTCTAGTGAGCTTTACTGCACTGCAGCCCGTGTCACCTCTATCAGCAAGCTTTGGGTCTGTCTAATAATCTATCTTCATAGTGAAGGGCTAAAGGGGATACTTTAATAATCTGTTTTGTCTTTTCATATGTCAACTGGTAAAATCGTGTTTCATGTTGGTTCTTAAAATCCTTTTTAACCGTGCTAAATAGATGACAGTTTTTAACTTTATATTTTGTTTCTTCTTGCTATGTGTAAATGGAATATGTCTTATATATGTATAATATTATTTATGTATGTTTGCAGCCCTGAGGAAGCCTGTAACCAGGTGAAACACGTATGGTCCGGTATGGCCTATACCCCCCCCCCCCTCTTCCTGTGACACCCCTAAGTGATGGCCCCTTTCCCGGTGCCAAAGTTTGCCCGCCTCCCATCTGCCCTTAAGGCGTCAAATCAATTATCACAAGGGGTTTTGGATTAGGGGTCGTTAACCCCGGCCGTATTTATTACAATTTAATACTCAAAAACATTTATATATACATTATTTACACAATACGCAGAAAGTCCAGTCCATTACATTGATAGGTACATATGTCTTGTTTTCTATCCTTAACATATTTCTAATACATAGACATTCCTATCCTAGACTAAGCATTCAACAACAAATAACATTTATCTTTCTGCGTATCCCTATTTGAGCCTACGGCAAGGTCAATGACTGGCCCCAGATCCTGATCAAACTATGCCCGCACTCCAACCGGAGTGCCCATGCGCAAGGGGGCCCGTTCACCAGGAGGGTACTTCCCCCCCGAGCACCACCTACGCCCCGTAGATTATCTCCATAAGGGGCCCTTGCAGTTATGCGCAGTTTACTTGCACCCTTGTGCACGTGCGAGGTGGTCAACCAGCCTACTGGAGAGCGTAACTCCCCTCCCCCCGCACCCTTCCAGCCAACCGGCTGTAACTGCCCCTGGAGTTCCATGAGAGACCTCTTGTCCCTCCCCTTTGTGCGTCCCCATTAAAGAATGGCGCCGCCCGCTAAGGACCTTAAATTTAAGCTCACCAATCATGACCTTACCGCCGACCAAGGAATAGCACTATAAATACGACAATAAACATTTTATGATGCATACATGATGAACCTGTAAATAAAGACAATTACCTGTAACAATAAACAAACCAACATTTGCAAAACCTCTGCTTTAGGGGATGATGGGTGGGAGAAATTGATTAGGCCTCCTAGCGAGGCCGTCAAAGCTCCGCTTCGTGGAAGCTGCGTTGTGCTGTGGGAGCGGCGAGCAAAGAGGCTACTCCTGCGCCGCTCCCCAGCTTTTATATCAATTTTTTCGCCGGGAGCCGGTTCTATACAGCTCGCCGGCGTTTTGCCGACGCGTGCCCCGGAAGTGATTCCTATCACTTCTGGTTCACGCG
Organism: Calotriton arnoldi; assembly: GCA_963921515.1. Lineage (NCBI taxonomy): Eukaryota > Metazoa > Chordata > Amphibia > Caudata > Salamandridae > Calotriton > Calotriton arnoldi. The sequence continues at coordinate 146,450 of CAWUFW010015939.1, forward strand.
CAGACCAGCCAATCCGGGAGGGAGGCGAGGCCGCCGCGTCACGAAGGTGCGCGGCCCAGCCCGCCTCCCTGTGACGTCATCAGGGGGGCCGGCACGACCGCCATACATGCTGCGTGTCCGATGCCGGCCCCTGCCTTACTCTATGGTCCGGTACGGCCTATACCCCCCCCTCTTCCTGTGACTTACACCCCTAAGTGATGGCCCCTTTCCCGGTGCCAAAGTTTGCCCGCCTCCCATCTGCCCTTAAGGCGTCAAATCAATTATCACAAGGGGTTTTGGATTAGGGGTCGTTAACCCCGGCCGTATTTATTACAATTTAATACTCAAAAACATTTATATATACATTATTTACACAATACGCAGAAAGTCCAGTCCATTACATTGATAGGTACATATGTCTTGTTTTCTATCCTTAACATATTTCTAATACATAGACATTCCTATCCTAGACTAAGCATTCAACAACAAATAACATTTATCTTTCTGCGTATCCCTATTTGAGCCTACGGCAAGGTCAATGACTGGCCCCAGATCCTGATCAAACTATGCCCGCACTCCAACCGGAGTGCCCATGCGCAAGGGGGCCCGTTCACCGGGAGGGTACTTCCCCCCCCCGAGCACCCCCGAGCACCCCCTACACCCCGTAGATTATCTCCATAAGGGGCCCTTGCAGTTATGCGCAGTTTACTTGCGCCCTTGTGCGCATGCGGGGTGGCCAACCAGCCTACTGGAGAGCGTAACTCCCCTCCCCCGCACCCTTCCAGCCAACCGGCTGTAACTGCCCCTGGAGTGCCATGAGAGACCACTTGTCCCTCCCCTTTGGGCGTCCCCATTAAAGAATGGCGCCGCCCGCTAAGGACCTTAAATTTAAGCTCACCAATCATGACCTTACCGCCACAGGCCTGCATAGTTGACCGACTATCAGGCCTCCCCCTATTGCTCTACTGAAAGTCATGCTCTGTCCTTTAACCCAACTACCCATGCAAGAAAGTTCTCCATGAAGAGTTCGTTACCTAATTTGGACAAGTGGACGCCATCTTTTAAGAAGAACGGCTCCCCTCTGATGCACCCATGAGCGATCGTCTGTAAATGCGGGGATCGGAATAGCCTATCCATTTTGTTATTGATCCTTTTCACTGAGTGGTTAAGTGCCCTCACAGACTCCCCCTCCGGCCATTGAAATCTCGGGATCATATGCAACCATGCGAGGATAGACCCCGGATATAGCCGTGCCAACCAACCCACTTCCGTGATCAATGTCTCAACTAGGCCCCGCCTACCCAGATGTACCAGATCGTTCCCTCCCAAGTGCAGGATAACAACCTTGGGGGGACCCCCTTCCCTGTCAAGTAGATCTAACACCAAACCTCTGAAATGGTCAAAGCGCAGTCCCCCCCCGCCCATGGAAAGAGACCCTATAGCCAGCCGGCCTTGCTCTCCTCTCATAATTACCTGAAAGAAAAAAGTTGTGTAAACGTTTCACATAAGAATGACCAATGACCCACACATTGTGAATACCCTGGTCCCAGGCGAGCACCTGTTCCCGCGTAGATCCCGAGTGTTGCCGTGCCGCCGCCAGTTTCCCCCCTGCGTGACAGGTTTGAGAAACTGAAAAACAAACAGACAAAACGTACCATCAGCAAACCGTCTGTGCCTCTCATCTCATAGCATATGCAGCCGCACATAGCGCTTGTAGCAGTTTGAGGACCACCTGCCAATCCTCTGCACCTTGCTCTTTGTGAAACCCCGTGCCGCCGCTTCAGTGGCGGCCCCTATCCTGAATGAATGTGTTCCGTCCAAACCTGCTTTCTGCACAGCCATATCCATGACTCTTTTAAATTGAAACCTCGTGAGTGGGGCACCATCTGCGAGAATTAACAATGGCCCCCCTACCCCCTTGGGCCTGTGCTCCAAGAAAGACTCTAAGTTGGTGATAGGGCAGCAAGGGTTCTCTTGTACCCGATGCAGCACCACCCCCTCCCCACGGGCCTCCTGATCAGTCTTAGATCTCTGGATTGATATGAATAATGAGTCTCCCTGGATTCTGACATGGCTAAACTGTAAGCCCCCCTGCCCATCTTGTTTGTTCTTTGTCACCAGTTCCCCAATCCTAAACGCACCGTAGAATGCTAGAGAAAAGGCGGCACTGAACAATAAAGCCTCTGCCTCCGTGTTGCAAACCTGTCTTAGGACCCCCAATATCGCGGCCAAAGTATTAACGCCTATTGGCCTCCTTGGATCCGGCTGCAAACCTTGGAGACGCTGCCACCCCTTTAAGGCTTTCTTCACTGTGAAAGTATTAGTGGGGTCCCCCCCGCCCCTTGCTTGAGCAAAAAAGGAGATAGCCGCTACATGTCGCCTTGCTGCTGCCACTGAGCGTCCCCCATCCCTCAAAGCGCCTAGGTAAGAGACAATTGCCCCCTGTCTTGCCACTTCTCCTCCCATTCTTTCCCCAAAAAGTTACAGTAGGCCCAGAACGCCCCTTCGTATGCCTTCCTGGTTCTGGGTGCTAGGCTAGCTGCCACGAGGTCCGGTAGTTGGGAGCACCAAGCTGCCAAAGACGTTCTGGGAAATGCGTCGGGTTCTCCGCCGCTCCTGGGAGATGCGACCTGAAGACCTGCATCTTAAAGCGAGAGAGTGCATCAGCAGCATGATTTAACACCCCCGAGACATGTCTAGCTCTAAATTGCATGTTCAATTTCATGCACAACAAAACAATTTCCTTCAACAGACGTAGGATCATTTTACAACTTGCTGCTTGCTGATTGATGCATTCCACCACTGACATGTTGTCTGACCAAAAAACTACTGATTGATTCCTTAGCCGCTCAGGCCACACCGACATTGCTACCAAAATGGGGAACAGCTCTAAAAACCCAATGTTGTTTGTTAAACCGTTCTCGGCCCACCACGCCGGCCAGCGTTGTGCCACCCAATCAGTACCTAGAATGGCTCCAAAACCCTCACTACCTGCAGAGTCAGTCATTAAACCTAACTCTGCGGAAGGCGTGAGCGGGCCGGCCATAGTACGGTGCCACGAAGTCCTGCAGGAATGCAATCCAAATCCGCATATCCTGCTTAACCTCGCCGGATAACCTGGTATGATGGTGTTTTTCTTTGAGACCTGACATGGCTTGCGCTATGGATCGTGAGAACGGTCGCGCCATAGGGATGATCCTCAATGCAAAGTTTAACTGACCCACCGTCTGTTGCAGCTGATGCAGTGTGACCTTCTCTTTTGCCAAGCATTCCTGTAAGGCTGACCTGAATTTTGTGACCTTCTCTTTAGGCAGCCGTGAGCAACCCTGGGCCGAGTCCAATTCTATCCCTAAAAATTCAATCACAATGGCTGGCCCGACCGTCTTCCCTTGTGCTAGTGGTACTCCAAGAACCTGCATCAGGGCGCAGAATTCCCGTAATGCCCACCCACACTCCCGAGAGCCTGGTGCTCCAAGGAAGAGGAAGTCATCAAGGTAATGCAACACATAGTGGTGCCCAGTCACCTGCCTAAAAACCCATTCCAGAAGGCAACTGAATTTTTCAAAGTAAGCGCAAGAAACCGAGCACCCCATTGGCATGCATTTATCCATGTAGTACTTCCCTTGGAATTGGAAACCCAGAAGATGGAAATCTAACGGGTGTACTGGCAACAAGCGGAAAGCTGACTCAATGTCTGACTTCGCCAGAAGCGCGCCAGGGCCCAGACCTCTGAGCATCTCAACAGCCTGATCAAAGGATGAGTACCTTACCGTGCACAGCTCGTCATCAATGGCGTCATTCAAAGATTGGCCCTTAGGAGCCGAAAGGTTATGAATCAACCTAAATTCCCCTGGGTCTTTCTTGGGGACCACCCCCAGTGGAGAACAGACAAAATCTTTGACTGGAATGCTGTCAAATGGGCCTGCCACCCTGCCCAAGTGCAATTCCTTCTCAATCTTTGCTGCTGCTACCTCTGGATTGGCCCTCACCGATAACTGGTTCTTGCATTCGGGTGTCCCTACAAAATCTGGTGCGGGAATTCTGAAACCATCTCTGAAACCTTCTAGTAACAACCTGGCAGATCTAGGGCAATTATATCTATTTAACCATGGGATCAAGGCACTCGTTATTACGGGGGAGTGGGCTTTTGTCAGTACCATACCCTCATTCTTGTTTCTTTCCCCCCCTATCCTTTGATTTCTTAAAACACTTGGACTCAGGATGGGAAGTATTGCCACAGAAGGAGCATGAGTGCTTGAATCTACACGAGCCCGCAGCCCTCGTGCTTGTACGACTGTTGAAATCCCAACATGTCCCCTTCTTCCCTCCCCCCGCCGCTGCTGCTGGAGCTAGCCGGGGGGAATGACCGAAAGGACTGGCCCCTCGCACTGTCTTGCGCCCCCTGAGCCCCATGCGCCCCATGCCCCAAGTGGTCTAGCCACGAAATCATGTCAATTTGGTCCCATGTGAGGGCAGGATCAGAAGCCTTCGCTCTCCTAAAGTCTTTATCATATTCCTTCCACCCCACCCCCCCATATTTGTTGTGTGCCCCAGTGATCCTGCTCTGGTAGCATTCTATTTCTGCCGCTAGGCTTGGAAACCGTTCGGCCATGACTGCCATATATACTGAGAAGCCCCTCACCCAGTTAATCAAGGACTCCTCAATCCTATATTTCTGCAATTCACTGGCCCATTCTCTTGGGAGCATCCAATCCTTCTTTTGCTTGGCCTCCTCCCTTTCAGTTTCATCAAGCAGCAGTGAAAACATATTAACATAACTCCCTTTCCAAATTTGTTCTTTTATTTCCTGAGTCACATGTCTTGCCAGCTTTTCCCTGGGCGTGCGCGCTTCGCCCACCCCTAACACAGGCAATGTCTGCCGCTTACCTGTTGCGGCTGCCCCTGCTGGCTCCGCTGGCTTCTCTTTTGTTGCATCCGCGCCTGTGTTTATTGCCGGCAACTCTTTACTGGCCCCAGGGGGAGCTGCCCCATTCCCTGGAGTGCTAGGAGATGGAGCTCCCTGCCCTTCCCCAGGCTTGCCACCCGCTGCCCCGTCTAACTGAGCCACTATCTTCCTGGCCTTATCCAGTATGTTCTCCCCGCTGCCAGACGTCCCAGCCGCCGGGTACCAGTTGCCCACTTTCTCTAGCCAAGGGAGGACCGCCGCTAAACTGGCTACCAAATCCGGCTGAACTGGAGGAACTCCCGCTGGGGCCCCCCCCTGTAGGAACGCATGGGGCCTGTGGGCTGATACCTGACGGTCCCGGTTGCCCCCCTGCACCTGACGGAGTATCACCCCCCCCACTGCCTGGCGGAGTACTTCCCCCAGCTGGCTGCCCGCCCCCCCCCCCCCGCCTGCCGGAGGGTCTAGGATAGGGGCCACTGGCTCAATGGGTCCGTTTGCTCCCTCCGCTGATCTCGGTGCCCCCCTTTCTTGGATCTATTCTTTTGGGCACAGGAGGGAGTGCTGCCCTAGGGGCCACCCCGGTTCTCCTGAGCCTGTCCTCCATCTCTTCATGCCCATCCACCTTGTCCCTAAGGTCCGCAATGGCCTGGCCCATTTCATCAACCTTTTTCAACCTGTCATCCAAATCAACCATCTTACGCATCATGGCTTCCATGAAATTCTCCATGCGGGAGCGCTGCTCGCTCCGCTTTGCCTTAGGGGCCATCGCACTATACACCACAAAATTGCTTGACACACGTGCGTACAGGTGCTAACAATTACTCCAACTTGATAGTGCCACTCCAACAAAGCTAAGGCACCCTTGGTGCAGCCCACCTGGACTAGTACTAGTCACTAATACACTCCCACAGTGCTACTTGGCCTGGGACACTGTCCCGGCCCTTACCTCGCAAAACGTAGGGGGTACACGACCGGCCACAAGCACCCACGCAACTAGAGCCACGCCCACCAGCTAATCCAGTGGGTCAGGTGAGTGTTCTCAAACCCGCGTGGCTCCCGGAAGCGCTGGAATGCAGGCCTGTCCGTGACACCTTGAAACAACACGAGCGCTGGAGATCCAAAGAAACAGACTCCGACCGGCACCCCAGCCTTTGCTCCCTGCAGGTGTTGTGACCTCCAACGTTTTCCTCGCTGGCGCTGTGTGCCTGTAGTTGAATGAAAAAGAAAACACAGAACACACTGCTCTCAGCTGCCTGCAGGTGCTCTCTTCTGCCAGCTGCTGATCCTCCATGCCCTGCGAGTCCTCCTCCTTCCGTGCTGCCTGCAGAACAAAAGAACAAAAATTGCCCCCAAATGCAACTGAGCTTCCACCCGACTGCCATCTCACTGCTGAAAACGCCGACCGAGCTTTCCTCCTCGATGATACCTGGGCAAAAACAAAAGAGAAATTGATTAGGCCTCCTAGCGAGGCTGTCGAAGCTCTGCTTCGTGGAAGCTGCGTTGTGCTGTGGGAGCGGCGAGCAAAGAGGCTTCTCCTGCGCCGCTCCCCAGCTTTTATATCAATTTTTTCGCCGGGAGCCGATTCTATCCAGCTCGCCGGCGTTTTGCCGACGTGTGCCCCGGAAGTGATTCCTATCACTTCCGGTTCACGCGCAGAACAGCCAATCCGGGAGGGAGGCGAGGCCGCCGCGTCACGAAGGTGCGCGGCCCAGCCCGCCTCCCTGTGACGTCATCGGGGGGGCCGGCACGACCGCCATACATGCGGCGTGTCCGATGCCGGCCCCTGCCTTACTCTTAGCTGTGCTTTCTGTATTTGATGAAGAATACACTGATTAAAGATATACAGAATCAACTGAAAGAAAATAAAAAAAAATTTGATTCATTTCCTCTTGATGTGTTCCGTACTGACTGTCACACATGTATTCTGTTTTGTTGCCTCTCGATTGTGTTTTAATATACTAAATTAACGATCATTTGGCAGCTGGTCATCAGAGGTGGGCAACTTTCTTTCATAATTTAAAAATATTGGCACTTTCGGTAGTGCGATAAACGGGCCCCCTAGTTGCCACTACTTGTTCATTTCCTGAAGTGCTAAAGGGGTATTTGGTGTTCAGTTTCTGGCCAAGTAGTGAGTCAGCCTACGACACCGAATGTAAAGGCTTCTGCGGACACAAATGTAGCCTAGTGACGCCTCATTGCCTGGGACCTCGAACCAGTTCCCAAAATGGCATTTAAAATAATGTCTGCATATGAATTTTTTATGAACTAAAAGGTGCACTTTATGTGGTCTCTCTTGTCGTGAGATTTTTGCAAATCCTTAGAAGCCAGAAAGCATCCCCAAGCTTAGACAGGCAGCAGGTAATTCTGGCAGTGCCTGTGTGTTGTCCGGCCTGTTGGAGCGCCAGACTGCTGTCTCTGGCCTGTTTACAAAGAACATCCACCATTCATGCATTCATTCCTTTATTCATTGTTCATTCATTCAGTAATTATTACTTAAACCATACCGGATAAAACAGAGTTCCTGCTCTTCACTCTGTAAAACTGCACCCGTCCTAATCGTTTGGTTTTGGACTCAAAGCCTCGTGGCACGAGGCTGTTTATTGTAACTTAAGCAACATTTCAGGGTTGTATTCTAGACGTCGAACTTTCTATGCTGAGTTATATACGATACATAAGATGCACAGCCATTGCGGCTCAATGCAACACAAACTGCGCACAGCCTAAACACCTGGTCACGTCTCAAGACTTTAGACCCTACTTGTGCAGTCCTTAGTTTTATCCTAACTAGACCATGGAATTACTTACTCTACTCACAGACATCCCCAAACCAAAGCTCTCACCCCTGAAAGTTGTCCTGAAGGCAGCAGCGAGATGTGTCTCTAACATGAACATTACTGAGCACATCTCTCCAGTTCTAACATCTTTGGCTCCCAGAGGACAAAAGATGCATGTTAATACTGCATGCATCACATAGAAGGCCTCTTATCAGAGCTTGCTGTCACATCCAGCACAGAAATGGAAAATTCTAGGTAAAAACTGAAGGCCTCATTTATGGGATTTTGGCGTAGGGCACTGGAGCAAGTCACCTTGCTGTGCTGCCCTAAGCCAAAGTGAAAGGGCAGGAATGCACCGTATTTAAGCACTAGGGTGCCTTCCTGTCCTCTCTGCCTGCGCTGGAGCTGTTTTCGCAGCACCCTTGCAGCTTGGTGCAAGGGTGCCTCCGTTGCAGGCAGGATTGTTTTTGTGCAGGAAGGGCCGCCTTCGTGCCCAAAACTATCCTACGAGGTGTTTTCCTCTTTCTGTGTGCGCTGCACAACGCAGCTCACACGAGAAGAGGATCAAACGAGGAGAAATAAAGCATATTTTCAGGACATAGAATCTGGAATGTCAGCCCCCGGGTTCCAAACAGCAACATGTTGCTGAGCCTTCAAGAACGGGCTAAAAGACTTCAAGCTCTGACTAGATGGTGCACTCAACGGTAAGGGACGGGGTCAGTCGACTTGATACTACCCTAAAAAGAAGACTAGGTTTAATAACATCTTCTTGGGGTTACCCGTGTTGTAAACTAACATTACGCAAACCCTGAGATGCCAGTTTCCTACCTATCACCTGTTCCCACTATACTGTTAGCTTCCAGCTAGGTTGAGTTGTAAGATGCCGCTGTATACTATGTGTTATGTTCTATATATAAGCCCACTTCATGGCAGAGAACACTCGGTGCTTTAATCTTACACCTTTAGTGCGCTGTTTTTACACATCCCAAGGTCAAGAGTCTCGAATCTGCAGCTCAGAGTCATCTAAGGAGCTGCGACCCTCAATACGACCTAATGATGACATTGTGAGCTGTGCAGCCAGATCCCCGCTGCCCGCTTGAACAAACCCTGTGATCTTTAGAAGACCACAGCAGCTGCTGATCATGGTTATGTCTGAAAAGTCAGCCCTGGCTTTTTAGGCTAGAACAATGTGTGTGCTGGGACTGTTAGACCATACTTACAATGTTAAAAGGAAAACTACAAGTTCCAGAATGCATTGGACTGTTGGTGAAGAGCCAACACTGGTTAGAAGTCTCACACGTGACACGGACTAGATGGTAGCTGTGCCATACGTGCAAAAAATAGGAGTGCTTAGAAACATTAAACATGGTTTGGCAGCGCTATGTTAAAATAAAACTGCTCGTACGTTTGGTGGAGGCGGAACGGGAGCTGTAAGTTTTGTTTGGAAGGCAGGATGCAAACCTCCGGATTTTAATGAGGCGCCCCCTGCCACGGGCCAGGTTGTGAGATCAGGGGCCCCGGCCCCTCCGGGGGCCAGCAGATAAATCCCTGTACCGTTTCTGATGTGATCATCCTGCCCCCCGCCCCTGCCCACATCTCTTGATCCCATTGTGCAGCCCACTGTCCCTACAACAAGCAGGGTCTGGGAACCACTTTCTAACTGTCCCCTGCTCATTAGCATGCCAATTAGGAGGACACAATGGCCGCAGGAAAGATAATTAAAGGCGGCCCCGGATTACGGCCCACTCATGACTGTATTTATAACAATCGCATTTCTGCTTTTTCAGCCTAATTCCTAATTAATTTAAAATGTCGAGTTCAGGAAGTCTATCTGCCTGCCCTGGTACTCCGAGTTAAAATCCCAGGGGTGCCGCTTGCTTGCCCCATTTATGTGCATGAGTGAGGAAATAGCTCAGTTGGTTTTGCACCTTGCCACACGTCAGAGTGTGTACTGCAGATAATAATTCAAGCGCCACCTGAGCTAACTCTTGCTTTTATTCTCCGAGCCCTTACTTTCTGCCGGTGCCCTCGCATCTCTGTGGTCATGGAAACCTGGAGTGATTAGCAATATTCTGAATGTTTAATTTTTTGCAAATGTAACATAGCAAGAATCATTGCAATATACAGCATAGCTACCGTTTACAGGTGTGACAATAACCACTTCCTAAGCACTGTAGAAAACATGCTTTACGGTCACCAAACGGAATGGCGCTCAGTTTAGGATCGAGTTCTGATTTCACCTTCACATGTGTGACTCGCATGCTTCAACGCTGAGCGTTTAAATCACTGAGGCATCCTGGTATAATAACGTGTACATAATATATCTAAGAGGAATGTTAATTTGCATCAGCTTCCACTCAACATGAATATTTTGTTCTCTGGAAATTAACATTTTCACTTTGTTGAAATGTGCACTATTACTTCCATGGGATAAACAGCTATTTTCTTCTGCTTTTTTCAGAAGAGTCTGCAGACTTTTTTGTGTTAAACTCCACGGAAATTGCTACAGATATTATCAAAGTAGTCGTGGAAAATTCACATTCGAAAATATTCAGTAGTTGTAGTCAAGACCCATTTGTTCTTGCAAAGACTGTGGAATATTTTTTGAATACATCCTATGTTTTTTATTCCGAGGTTAGTAGCATAATATTGCTGACCGTGTGATTTTTCACTATGCTGCCATCGTTTTTTAATGGAATGCCCGTGTTTAAAAAGCATCTTTAAATGTTTGTGCATATTTCTCCGGCATTCCGAGAAACTATTCACTGTACAGATAAATTACTTAATTTTACTTTTGTACTCAAAGTTCTGACTAGTGCTGGAACATTTCTGCAGATCCCCTGAACCTGAAAATTTCACAATCTCCTAGTTCTACTGAACCCCAAAAAAGTTTAGGTTTTCCAAAAATTCTGTTCAAATGTCAGTATAAATCCTATAAATTTTTGTATCACACTCTTCTTAAGTCTCCCAAAACTCTCCTCTGTCTTAATTGTTAAATTATTGTACTGTGGAAAGTGGAGTTTTTCTAGGCTTTGTGGGGTTCTGTGTAGACCCCACTATAAAGGTACTATTCGATGACCTTTGAACTGTGGCATGATATTCTTACACTAACTCTAAACTATAGAGTTAAAATAAAAGGATGCCCTTGATGTCCACAAAGGCTTTGCAGGCCTCCAGGCGCGGCAACACGGTTGCGCATTCTCCAATCCAGTGGGTGAAGGAGAGTCCTGATTTTATTAAAGACCAAGGAGGCGAATGTTATGCAGTGTCTTTAGATGCTGTTTATATAGCATGGGACGTTTAAAGGAACTACATTTCCCATAATCCTGCTTCTCTGGGCTGAAAGTGGCAATAACAGGAAGTGGTAGCATCATCCCCTATAAATAGGGGAAGTCAAATGTCCACATCCTCTTTCCTGTATTATTAGTGTCTGTAATCCATGGAGTAACTGAAAAAAATACAGATAGCAACAAAAAAACTAGAAGCAACAATATAATCTCCTTGTTTCCTTGGTCATCGTCCATAAGGAATGTGTCGTCTGTCCGAGAGGAACATTTCTTTCCAAGAAGGACGCAGCTTGTAGCATCACACTGTTACCCGGGAAAATGAGACTGGCACTAGAAATAACCAAAATAATTTGTTGTCCACTTTATAAGTGTGGACGAAGATATTAGTGGCGGGATAATATTCACCTGGTCTTTAATACAATCAAAACTCTCCTTCACCAAACCTGCAGTTTTATTACAAGACGGGAGACTCTATCATACAAGTCCAAAGCATATCTACTACTGACATTGCCATATGCTGAATTGGCTTACCGTAAAAGGTCCTGAATGCTTAAACCATAGACTAGTGTCCTGACTTAAGAATGTCTTCCTCCGTAATTCCGACACATGCTAGAGCTGTGAGAAAGGACCAGGAGACCTCAGTCACATGCTACTAGAATGCACCTACTCTAAAAACTTCTGGGCTGAAATAAGTAAAACCATATCACAAATTCGGAAATTGACATGGACACCAACTCTAGCCTCTATTTCCCTGGGTATCCTTGCCCCTGACACGCACTATAAGTTAAACAAAGAAGACCACCTTCTTTGGGCTATTCTTGTATCAACTGGTCTCAAAGTCATTCTTTCCGAATGGAAAGACCTTTCCAAACTATGCCCAAACATCTGGTGGTCATGGATACAATTCACCAGAGGGGCTGACAACTCCTTGAATGAGTTTCTAAAAACCAACTCAAGGAAAAAAGATAACATTTGGTCCAAATTAGACACCTTTATTCAGAATATTCACCTATAATATCTGCCAACCCCTTCCCCTCCCTCCTTACCCACTCCTTACCCACAACCCCCTTCCTCCCTGACACTCCACCACTCCCAAACATCCCTCCCCTCACCTCTCACTCCCACTCTCCTCCTTAACCAATTTAGGGAGTTACAATTTCAATGAAAGTTTGTCATTATCCTATGACTGTAAGAACTGCAAAACCAGACAAATTTCCCAGAGCTTAGAGTATCTGGGTTGAAGGGGAGTTGCGTATCTGATTCCCTTTAATAGTCTGCACACCAAAGGGTATTGCCCAACCGGATTCCCTTCAGTCTCTTGGTGCCCAGCTGTAATTGCTGACCTATACCCATTAATAGTCCTATAGGACTTCTGACCAGCAGCTGAAGATACTAAAAGGTTTAGAACCATTGTGACATCTGATGAAACGGGATCAATACCCCATTCCACACGCCAGCCAATCCAGACATCCCAAGCCAACTTATGGGCTCAAATTGTACCCTGCACCAAGGAAGCCTTGATATAGCCGGAAGCTGACTCTGAAAGTCCTGGAATGTTTGTAAGTAACCTGAAAAGGTACCATGTCTGCAGGGTCAGTTTGCCTTCCAGAAAAGGCTGTGATATCATGCATAAGAGCCCCTCAATAACTGTGGAAAGGCAGGCAGAAGCATGGGACAGCTCACTGATAACTGTTGAAGTGAGGGGTGCCAAAGTTGCGCCTTCCAAAGTGGTGTTTTCAAGACTACCTTTGCTGAGTGTCTGCATATCTGTGCCACACACCTAGGTATCAAGAGGAAAGGTGGAAAAGCATAATGATTTCCATAAGGCCAATCCCAAAGGCAAGCAGCTGTCACTTCTCGATCTAGTCTCCAGCTGAAGTAGCTCTGTATATGAGTTGTCAACCCAGAAGTAAACAAGTTTATCTTGAATGGTTCCTAAACTTCTGAAAACCTGAAAGGTTAGGCACCAATCGCTGCTGTCATAAAGATTCTTTGAGTACAAGCCGCCAGAGAAATCTTTGGACAGAGACAAAACTCCCACAGTGGTCTGGCCAGCTCTGCCAGGAGCTTTGATCTTGTTACACCTAACCTGTTTATCAGCGCTAGGATACCCTCCCGTGTGATTGTGCGCTCTACAAATCTGCACAACATATACCTGACTGCCGTTAGATTGTCGATAGATAGAAGGACTGCACATCTCACCCTGTTCTTTATAACGCTTTGTACTGATAAAAAGCCTGTAAGAAGCTCTAAACAACTCATGCACATTGATAACTCCCTCTTGGACGATCTTCCTCCAATCGAGAAGTTGCCAGATGTGGCATCTGGCTACATCTGGCATCCCAGCCCCAAAGACTTGCCTCTTATTCTAATGCTAGATCTAAGGATGTAGAAAAAAAAAAACAACTGTTCCAGGCATCTGTGTGACTTAACCACCTGTTTTTGTCTCCCCTTGACTCTGGATCAGTGGCGTAGCTAGACTTATGGCCGCCCATGGAAACCCCTGCATTTGCTGCCCCGTGGCCATAAGTAAGAGCGGGGGGGTGCTGGAGATTTCCTCTGCGGCAGCTCCGCGAAGGCCGCAGGTAAGAGGGAGGGGGGGAGGCCCCTGCCCACAAAACTTGAGCCGCCCGGGGCGGACTGTCCCCCCGCACCTCCCTTGCTACGCTACTGCTCTGGATCTATTGGACTGACCTCTTAGTATTCCAGGCCTGTTTATAAGCGTAGTGTCTTTAATTGTTGGAGAGCCCTGTAATAAAGGGGTCCCAGAACGATTGCCTGGGTGGAAGATGAGAGAACAACCACAAGTCTTGCTAAGTGCATCAGGGAAATCTGTTGGCGGGCCAACACCATCCTCAGTTATTTTGTGATTACTTTCAATTCCGAGTTCGGAAGAAAAATAATCTCTCTATAAATCTCTCAGAAACCATAGAAATGCCATCCTTTTTAAGGGAATCAAATCTGACTTCTCTATATTCACAATGAATCCCAGTTTTTGAATCAATTCTATTACTGACTGTACCTGCTTCAACAATTTTCCTGACCTAGAAATATAACATCGTCCAGGCATATCACCACCCTCAGCCCCGGGCGCTAGCGGTTTTATCAACTTGGTAAAACACCAAGGAGCGGAGAATAGACTGAATGTTAGGGACGTAACCTGAATGCCTGGCCCTGCCAGAGGTCCTGCAGATACTTCTTGTGATCTTGACAATCTTGTGATCTTCTTGTGATCCCGACATCGTGACCAAGGAGTGGAGCAGACACCGACGGCACTTCCTTTGACGGGTGCCCTCTGCAAGTGGAGGCTACATCCCGACATCGTGACCAAGGAGTGGAGCAGACACCGACGGCACTTCCTTTGACGGGTGCCCTCTGCCTTCATATTAGAGACCGAGCTGGGCCCACAATCCCTGGTGTCGGCGTGCTTGAGCCTACACGGGGACCCCCCTGTGTTCGGAGATACGCCGATCTCTCAGGGGACTGGTCCCGGCTGAGCCTGCCTACTCGGTCACTCCCAGCTGGCGACCCGGAGACTCCATGGGCAGCTGCCCTGTTCGGGACCCACCACGATGTGAGATGCCCTTGTCATCCATGCGGGAGCCTCGCAGGTGCTCTCTCGCTCCAGAGGCCCTGTGCTGCCAAAACCTGGATTACGGCCTCCTGCTTCGTCAGCCCTGAAAGGCGGAATCTGTGCCCGCCAATACGATCTGCTGGCTCCTGCGTCGATGGATCCCGGGAACTGGAGTCTAACCTGGGAACGCACCCACGCCCGGCGCTGAGAGCCTACATCACCGCTGGTGTCTGACACAGCCCCGATGACACCATCCGTGACAATATCCTCCTCCTTCGCCTCGATGCCCGAAGCCCCCCGCAGTAAACATATGCGCTGAGAGCCCACACCCGCACTGGAGTCGTTGCGGCCCCGGTTGACACCATCCGTGTCGATATCCTCTGCCTTCGGCCAGCATCACCGCGCGGGCCTTTGCTGCTACCAATCCCCGCGCCTCACCAGCTGCCCCGGCACGGCCTGGCCCCAGCAGACCTAGTGCAGCTCATTCACTGCCTCTTCAGAGTCCCCCGTGCCTCCTAACGCGGCGCCTGACCCCCGAGGTGAGGAGTTCTCCCGAGGCTAAACGTGAGTAGACGCGCACATGACATGTTGACTAAGGGCTCAAAGGTCACTGATTTAGCCCCACATCTTTGCTGATTCCTGACACACTCGTCAGGTTTTTAGTGGTTTTGGAAGGTTTTCTGCCATTAGATCATTCATCTCACTTGTCCTTTATGGGAAATGTGATGCAAAGGGAAACCACTCTCTTAAAAGCTATTTACTTGCAGAGGGAAGCCATTTTCTTACAAATCACTACCCCTCTGTACTTTCCAGCATTTAAAATGGCTGAACTGCTGAGAACCTCATAAGTAAAAAGGACTACCCAGCTACATACTGATTACCTATGGAGGACTCCCCCAAATCTGGCAGCCATCTTGTAACGGCTACCACCATAACAGCAGCCATCTTGTAACGGCCCCCATCTAAAACAGTGGCCATCTTGTAACGGCTCCCAACTAAAACGGCAGCCATCTTGTAACGGCTTACTCTTATACAATCAGCACCAAAAACAGCACCCATTTTGTAATGGCTCCCAACTAACACGGCACCCATCTTGTAACGGCTAAATCTTATATAAGCAACAACAAAACAGCAGCCATCCTGCATTGGCTCCCAACTAACCGGCAGCCATCCTGTAACGGCTAATTCATATATATTCTCAATCAGCTATAAGAACTACCCAAGTTGAATGATAATTGATAACACCCACTAAGATGGCAATCATCCCGATACGGCTCCCATCAAAAACATCTGCCATCATGTAACGGCCACTAACAGAAAGAGTTATACTTCACACTAATAACCAACTGGTAACGGCTCTCAACCCATTATTATACTGTCGCTCCCTCCCCGTCCAAAGGAATCGCACATCATGGCTGGACCAAACATGATACCTGAAGGAAACAGCACATATTCTATTCAATACCCCCATAATCTAACAAAAAGTGCCTCTAAAACCTTCAAACACAACCTCCTCAGAAAAAACCCTGATACCCTGTTCCTGGATCCCTCCTTCAATGCCAAAAAAGGCCTTATAATCAATAACCTCATATTTTTCACAAGAAAAATAGCCAAATGGCGATCGGCCTTCTACAAGTTACTAACCATCCATGACCATAAAAATATTCCCTACGGAACCAGGATTACAACGACACCCACGCAGAATCTCAAAGCCACCTTGAATATAACATCCTACAAAAATGGCACTGTTCTTATTCAAGCAGCTAACAAGGACCTAGAACTATTCGACAAATACTTCATCACCCTAAAAGCTCACACCATCACCTCACGCAGCGCCTCTCAGGACCTTACTACCCCCACCACCCCTTCCACTCCTGAAGATCAACGACCCCCTCCTTCACCCAGACCCGATGATAGAAGCATCACCAACACTCCTTCCTTATCACGCATTGCACTGACACCCTCATCTACCTCACGCAGCGCCTCTCGGGACCTTACTACCCCCACCACCCCCCATCTCCTGAAGATCATCGACCCCTTCCGTCACCCAGAACCGATGAAAGAAGCATCACCAACTCTCCTTCCTTAGCACACACTGCACTAACACCCTCATCTAGAAATGCCATGAGAACTAACAGCAATACGACTCCCTCAACACCCAACATCCTGTCTCCCCCTCCACATCAGCAGATTGAACAAGTCTCACTCAAAACCCAGTCTTACCTCACCGCCAGGAACTTACAAAATGTTATCCTAGAAATCAGAACCATTCTACAACTTGCTGAAAAATCTCTTGCCAAACTTAAGCATCTTCAAAACTCGCTAGCGACAGACGACAACGTGACAAAAACTGTCCCCCTGCCGCTAACCAATCGACACTTGCGCACATGCAAACTCCCCAACTACATATCGGACCAGGAAATTCAAACACTTCTACTGCTATACGAAGCTCCTTCCTGCCCTATCATAGACAAAGAGGAATACGCTATTCTCCCAATCCCCATCAACCCATGCAGAACATCCCATCCAATCCATAGAGGAATAAACCGGAATAACCTTCATTCCATAACCCCGAACTACGATAGTCAGGAGCCTACTTTAAAGAATTCCTCAAACCAGATCTCTTGCCTTCTACTAAACTGCCGCTCAGCCACTAAACATGCCTCTGACATTGCCGACCTCGTCCTTAACATGAAAATGGATATAATCATCCTCACAGAAACTTGGCTCAAAGAATCATCCTCACCATGCCTAGACCTTCTTGTCCCTCCAGACCACAACATCATTAGACTAGACAGACCACACAAAATAGGCGGAGGCTTAGCCTGCATACATCGCTCTGACATCACCATCTCAAAGTTTCACTCGGAACCCCTGGACTCCTGTGAATACCTTGGGATTTCTGTGAAAATCATCAAGTAACCACTCCCACAAACTACATATACTCTACCATCCACCAGGTTTGAACACAATTTTCACAGAACAACTTATGGAAATCATTACTGCAAACTCTTCCCCGCATTCCAACGACATATTCCTTGGCGATTTCAATCTCCACTGGGAGAACCCACTGGACAAGCAGGTTAACGCCCTCAAAACCTTCCTTGCAGACCATTCCCTGATCCAAGCTATCTCAAAGCCTACTCACACAAAGGGTGCTACTCTCGACTGGCTCATCTCTAAACAAAATACAATTGAATCGATCTCGATTACCCCGTGTGACTGGTCAGACCACCACATTATCACCTTCCAAATTCCCTCCGCTAACAAGAAAACTTTCTCGCAACAAATCAAGCCGAAACAATGGATAAGAGACACAAAGAACATCAACTGGAACAACCTTGCCTCCCACTGTGAGAAGGCTCTTATCCCCCCAATAACTTGTCAGACGTTAATGCACTCACTGCTCACTATAACTCCACGATGACCAAAGTATTCGACCAAGCCGCTCCGCCAAAACTCAAAAGAATTCCGGACAAAGATAAAAACCCATGGTTCAGCGGAGCCCTGAATGAAGAGAGACGCAAACTCAGATCAATGGAACGGAAATGGAGGCAACATCCCTCCCCCCTCCATCTTAAACTACTCAGGAAAACCAGAAACTCATACAATAAAAGTATTCTTCAATCAAAAAAAGACTTCTTCAAATCAGAACTAGAGAATGCCAAAAATAGACCAAAAAAACTCTTCGAAATTCTGAAACAACAATCGAACAAATTGGCCAAATCCTCACTCTTAACATCGACTTCACAGCTGAGTAGTGAAGAATTTTCCTCATTCTTCACAGCAAAAACGAATTCTCTCCAACTCGAACTTAGTACGGCGGCTATCAACTCAGCCACCCCAAAGATCACTCAAGCCATTAACCCGGTACAACATGAGCTAACTCTGCCCAAAAATAACTCTCACTGGTCTACTTTCAAACTTTACGATCTCAATGACATCACCAAAATTCTAGCGACTACCAAACTCAACAACCACTTCAATAACCCCGTCCCATCAAATTGCCTACCCCACATCTACCATATCATCTCCCCTCTCTGGACCAAAATCATCAATGCCTCGCTAACACAAGGTCACATCCCGGACTGCCTAAAAACTGGCCAAGTCACCCCTATCCTAAAAAAACCGACAGCTAACACCTCCGACCCCAACAACTTCCGACCAATAACCAACATTCCCATGCTAGCAAAGGTCTTGGAAAAATGTGTTCAGCAACAACTGAACCAACACATCACAAACTTCAATCTACTGAACATCCATCAATCGGGTTTCAGACCTGGCCATAGCACTGAAACAGCTATCCTGCATATAGTAGACGACGCCCTCCTAGCTCTTGACCGCAATGAAACCTGCCTGTTAGTCCTGCTCGACCTCTCATCAGCCTTCGATACGGTCAATCACGACAAACTTCTAAGAAGACTAGAAAACAGGATGGGTTTATCTGGCACAGTCCTTCTATGGTTCAAATCCTTTCTGGAAAACAGAACGCAATCGTTCATGACCAACAAGATTCTTTCTCTCTCCTCACCTAACCTACTAGGAGTACCACAAGGTTCTACCCTATCCCCCACGCTATTCAACTTATATGTCGAACCACTCACCGATCTACTACAGCAGGCGAACATCTCCTACCACATGTACGCGGACGACACTCAACTTTACATTAAGATCACCTCCATCGAAGAGATAAAGACAATGAATCTAGCTCTCGAAAAAACCGTCCAATGGTTAACAACCAACTTCCTCAAGCTAAACTCACAAAAAACTGAATTTCTCTTAATCTCCCCCCAATAACTCCCGGGAAACAAAGGAATGGACCAAAATGATCACTGCTCTGAACTGTACACCAGCGTTGGTGGACTCCACAATATCACTTGGAATCACACTGGATAAGAACCTTAACATGCAAGCTCACATCAACTTGATGGCTAAAAATGCCCGCTTTCACTTCAGCTATCTCAGGAGAATGAAGCCATTCATCGAAAACCCGGACCTCAAAACTGCAGTTCAGTCCTTAGTCATATCAAGGCTGGAGTACGGATGTTCTACCCTCTCAGGGCTTCCCAAAATCTCAACCGCCCCTCTAAAAGCCTGTCTCAACGCCGCAGCAAGACTCATAACAGGATCCAGGA
This sequence comes from Calotriton arnoldi, assembly GCA_963921515.1. Lineage (NCBI taxonomy): Eukaryota > Metazoa > Chordata > Amphibia > Caudata > Salamandridae > Calotriton > Calotriton arnoldi. The sequence goes on from CAWUFW010015939.1 coordinate 166,105, forward strand.
AATTTGACCACATATCGCCACACCTAAAGGCACTCAACTGGCTACCCTATGAAGCTCGTATTCACTTAAAGATGGCTTGCATCACTCACAAGGCGTTACACCACAACACCCCCCAGTACCTAGCCCAAAAACTTACCTTATCTGGAGGAAACAGACATTCTAGGAGCACAGACAATCTACTCCTAAAACCCTCGCGGTTCAACAAGACTAAAACCTCCAACAGAGCATTTTCTGGAGCGGCGCCAAGAATTTGGAACTCGCTTCCGCCATCCATCAGAAAAATCGCCCCGACACCTCTCTTCAAAAAGGAAGCAAAATTATTCTTGATGAGCAAATTCCTCCCTTAAATCCGCACAATCACCACACCAGCTTACAACCTCAAACTTAACTATACTCTCCGTCTACTGATATTTTGAAGCTAAGACTCGCACAAACTCGAATTGACTCTTATTGCTCAGAAAGTTCTCTATTCTGCTTCTATCCCCTGTACTCTGTTATGCTTTGTTGTTACTTTATATGCTATGCTTTTTTGTATGCCACGTTTTTACTATATGTGCTATTCATACCTTGCTCACTATGTAAAGCGCTCTGATACCCTACCTTGGGTCTGGTTCGCGCTATAGAAAACTCTAAAAATAAAAAATAAATCTTGCCAAACTAGTATGTTTAGATATGTGTCTTTCAGATCTAGACTCATCATCCAGTCCCCCGGGAGGGGAATATCTCTGAGATTGACTATTGTCTCCATTTTGAAGTGCCAGTAAAGAACAAATTAACTGATACTTTTTAGATTTATTACAGGGCAAGCTTTCTTGTTCTTTTTCTGAACCAAAAATATGTTGCTTAAAATTCTCTGGGTGCAATTCCACTCAGCGAAAGCCCCCGGAAGCAATGAAATTGATTTGGCAACAAAAACAAACGACTATGCCAGTGTGACCTGCATACAACTGCGCTAATTGTAATATATCACAATCTTCAATAATGGCAAACGATTTCAAAGCACATTCACAGCTGAATGAATCCAGAAACTTTGCACAAGCATGACATGCACTAACTCAAGCAGCAAGAAAAGAGGAAGTAGATATTGGGGGTGAATGACAAGAATGTTGTTCCATAAATTTCAAGCTGCATCAATATTGTGTCAAAAATATTGGCAATACAAATATATTGAGGAACAGGATATAGAGGATAGAAATATTGTTTTTATGTATATTACATAAAAACAAGACATTCAATCTAAGAATGCCCTTCCACAAACTAGTGCTCATGAGTCTACATTTCTCTCACAGATCAAGGACCATTTTAGTATTCCGATTGAAATTCCAAAAACAATGCATCTTGGCACACCTTCTCGCCCATCCCTGAATACGAAATCTATAATACTCTTCTAGCAATTAACCCCTCCAATCACTTCTCTGATCCCTTACCTCCTTCCCTATTCAATATGATAAAAACCTCTATTCTGCCCTTATGGTCAAAGATTGTAAACGCCTCGCTGAGACAAGGTTCCATACCTGACTGTCTTAAAGTAGGGCAGGTCACACCTATACTAAAGAAAGCCAACTCCCTCTCCTCAGATCTCAACAACTACCGCCCTATATCCAACATCCCCACTTTGGCGAAACTGCTGGAAAAATGTGTACAAATTCAATTATGCAATCACATCGAGAATTACAACCTCCTAGACAAACACCAATCCGGCTTCCGTCAAGGTCACAGCACTGAATCTGCACTTACCCACATAATGGATGACATACTAAAAATGTTAGACCATAACGAATCATGTCTATTGATACTTCTCGATTTATCCTCCGCTTTCGACACGGTTAAGCACGACAATCTATTGACCCTACTGGAACGAAGGATGGGCCTAACTGGCCCAGTGTTACAATGGTTCACCTCCTTCCTAAATAACAGAAGCCAAAGAATCAAGATAAAGCAATCACTTTCTCAACCCTCCATGGTCACCATAAGGGTTCCACAGGGCTCAGCACTTTCACCCATTCTTTTTAACCACTCATGGAACCCCTGGCAAACGCACTAAACTCTGCGAACATTCTATATCACCTGTATGCGGACGACACAAAACTGTATATGAAAATCTCCTCTCCAGATGACTTCATCTCCCTCAACGCTAATCTATATAATACTCAAAGTTGGCTCACTGGCAACCACCTCATGCTTAACACCAAAAAAACTGAATTCCTTCTCATATCTCCCCCCCCAATCACACACCCAAGATAGACTTATGGCTGAAGCATCTAACTTCCTTTGACTGCGCTCCCCACATCATCGACTCAGCGAAATCCTTGGGAGTCACCCTAGACAATCACTTGAATATGCAAGCGCAAATCAATAACGCCACCAAGGGAGCTAATCATCAGATGAGTATCCTAAGGAAACTTAAACCCTTCCTCCCACAGACCAACTTAAAAATGGCGGTACAAGCCCTAGTGCTACCAAGATTGGACTATGGAAGCACCACTCTATGCAGTCTTCCCAAATACAAGCTGGCCCCGCTGAGGGCATCTCTTAACGCTGCGGCCAGACTGGTATCAGGAACTAAAAGAAATAACCACATTTCTCCGACCTTGAAAGTTCTGAACTGGCTACCCTACGAGGCAAGAATACAACTAAAGATCGCCTGCATGACCCATAAAGCCCTGCATAGCAATACCCCCAGCGACTTAGCACAAAAGCTTGAGCGGTCGGGAGGATGCAGACAATCGCGAAGTGCGAGTTCACTACTACTGAAACCACAATCCTTCCATAAAAAGAGAACTGGTTGCAGAGCATTCTCAGGGATCGCACCGAAGATTTGGAACTCTCTACCTCCAGATGTACGCAGAATCTCCTCCTTTACCTCCTTCGAAAAAGAAGTAAAAATGCTTCTAATGAACAAATTCACATCGTAAGACTTTAATTTCTTTAATGACTACTAGCCACCTATGCTATCCATATACCACTGTCTACCTCTTTTGTATTGAATGGCGAATTTCGAATGTATGTATATTACCCCAATCATCTAATGTTTAAAACTGTGTATTGTAAAGCGCTCTGATACCCTCGTGGGTCATGTTCGCGCTATATAAAACTTTATAAATAAAATAAATAAATAAATATAATACAGTTGTAAAAAATGTTGTCCATAGTATAATTTACTTTATTACAGTTATACTAAATATTGTTGTTAAGTAGTTCAATATATATTAGTTATCATATTAATTGTAGGTGTTAGTGTAATTAATATAATTGTTTTACATTTTTTAGTATAGTTTGTAATTTTTAATCCGTAATGAATTTTTTTAGAATCAATTAGTAATGTATAACTTAGTAACAGGTTGTTGGGCTTGTAGGAAAATATAGGGTGGGAATTTATTTGAATTATAAATTGTTTTCCTATTTTACTTTTTTATGTTAATTAAAGACTCCGTTTGTAATTATGTAAACTATTTGACGATTAATTGTTATTTTAAATATTTAAATGTACTCTGTGATTTTTATTGTGTAATTTATTATTCTATAGGTTAATTACTAATTTAGTAGCAAGAAGTAGGGTTTGGATGGGAGTAAGATGGTAAGTTATTTAAATTATAATGTTTTGTTTATTTAATTATTTTTTTATGTGACTATTTGTTTCATTAGTATTTATTTATGTAAATTGTTCAATTGATTTTTATTTTAATTATTTAAGTGTATTTTGAGATTTCTAATATATGTTTTATTTTCTATGGCTTAATTACTAATTTATAATTTAGTTGTGATTGTTGGGCTTATAGGGGAATAGGTAGACAATTAGTTAAATTATTTTTTGCAAATTCATTTTTAACATGAATTAAATATTTTATTGTGGGGGGCGTGGCCAAGACTCGGAACGAAATGGCCGCTTGAGCGCTCGGCTCCGTGAACCCTATCCCTCCTCCGTCAATCCTGAATAAAGATCCGGCTTCCCGAGGTGGGGATCGTGCCTGCATACCAGCGGAGGCTCCGGGGCCAACACCCGCCGCCCTAAATCATCCAGGGCCGGAGTTCTGGGTCCCGGAAGACGAGGGCCTATCCGCAACGTGAAGCCGGGGGCTAGATTTGAAGGTCCGGCCGCCGGGAGAAGGCGGGGCGCGGCCTGTAGCCCCAGTGGATCCTGCGCAAAAGTTACCCTGCGAGCGGTGGCTGCAATACATCGAGCTGGCAAGACGGCCCTCCCGGTCGCGGACCAGAAGCACTCGACGCCGCTCCAGACACCGAGGCGCCGACGTGTGGCGGCTGACCGGTGGGGCTGTGTGACGGTCCGGAGACCCTAAATCAGGGGGTAGACCGAGAGGGGCCCAAGGAGTGGTGGGTCCCGGACTCCCACGCACCAAAACCCCCCCCCCCAACAGTCTGAAACCGGAACACCGATCCATGCAGGGATCCGGCTGGGGGTAAAGCGGAGGCGCCTTCCACTATTCCATACGGAGGCCAGGCGATGAGCGACGGGGAGGCTTGCCTACACGGTGGCCGGGGCAGACGCTGGGATAAAGCGGTGTAGCGGAGGATGCCTGGCCGCACCCCAATGATCTAAACCCCACGAGCCGCAGGGCCAGCCGGGAACGGGGTAGCAGTGCCTTGCGGCCCCGCTGACTATCGCCTAAGGATTGGCAGACGACGGACAGGGGCCGCACATCATAACACCGGACATAGAACCAAGCGGTGCAGCGGAGGGTTGACCACGAGCCACAATGGCAGCGGAGAAGAGCAAAGTCACAGGTACAAGGGGTTCGAAACTGGTGCAAACTAACAAGCTGGACCGCTATACCCTCCCAAAAGATATGCTACAGAGCCGACAGTCTGGCGGTGGCGCTACCGGAGAACTCGGAGATGGGGACCGGGAACTGTCCCTAAAAGACGTCATGAAAGCAATCACTACGGGCCAGGCTGCACTGGAACACAAAATGGACACCATCGCCATCGAGGTCAACCTGATCCGGGCTGATCTCACTAAACTTAACGAAAAGGTTAAACAGGTTGAGCTCACCACTTCCAGTCTGGTAGACGATGTGGCCCTGCTCCAGGGTGAGATGCAAGACATGCAAGCATTCCGGAAAACCACAGAACTTAAGCTTGATGACTATGAAGGGCGCCTACGCCGCAATAACCTGCGCATTTTGGGAGTACCTGAAAAAGCGGAGGGACAGACACCGGACCTTTTCGTGGAAGACCTTGTGTTGCAACACCTAAAACCTAAGGGCCTGAGTAAGTTTTTTGTCATTGAGAGGGCGCATAGAATCCCAGGGGGTCGTCCCAGGCCGGGAGCCCCCCCACGCCCAATGCTGGCTAGAGTGCTAAACTTCCGGGACAGAGACGTGATCCTTCACAATGCCAGAACGGGGACAGGCCTCCGCTTTGAGAACGCCAACATTTCCTTTTTCCCGGACTTCACGCAACGAGTGCAGCGTCAACGAAAGTCCTTCAACATAGTGAAGCAGAAACTTAGGGAAAGGGGACTGAAATACTCTATGCTATTCCCAGCGCGCCTTCGAGTAGAAGCCGGAGGGAAAATCTGGTTCTTCGAACAGCCCGAGGAAGCGGCGGACTGGCTGGAACATCAGACGGAGCGGGCCTTGCGAGATCGAACGGCTGGGGGAGAAGATGCCTCTCAGGCACACATCTGACAATGACGTCATGAACAGGAATCCCCTCTAGCGAGGTCTGGCCATCGAGTGTGGCTGGGACAGGTAACAGGCGGTGCGGCGGCTGGATCCCGGGGAGAAGCCTCCCCTCTAGTTGACAATTCTTCGGATCCTTTGGGGTGTATCCCATGTAGGGAACTTGTCAACGTATAATAGTCCCGGGGGGATGGGAAAGCGGGCTGTCACGCCCTCACATTATCTTCTATTAGTTCTTTATTGGGGCGACAGGCACTCTGCAAGTTTCTTATGGGCAGTTCTGAGCCCAGAGTGCAGGGCAGCGGGGTGGGGTGGGGGGATGTTGGGGGAAGGGGGGTTGGAGGGTTGGGGGTTATGTTTATGTAGTAGTATTGTTTTTACATCGGTATCACATGCCACCAAGATGACAGAGCCATCTGCCAATAGTAACCTAAACCACGAGCATCATGGGGGATAAAAATGTTAAAATATTGAGCTGGAATGTTAACGGACTTGGGGACAAGATTAAACGCAGCGTGGTACTCCAATACCTAAAACGTCAGGGTCCAGACATCGTACTCCTACAAGAGACTCACCTGGTCGGGAATCTCTGTAGAGCTATGCACAGGGAGGGTACACAATGGTCGCACACGCGGATTCACCTCGGGCTCCAGAGGGGTGGGCATCATGGTTAAAAACACTTCCCCTGACGGTGGAATCCGTGTGGACGGATGGGAGGGGTAGATATGCTGGGATCTCCGGAACATGGGAGGGCCGCTCCATTACATTAATGTCGGTCTATGTGCCACCGGGGGTGCAGGGCTCCACCTTCGCCGACCTGGGCTCCGTCCTACTTACGGTGCCAGATGGCCTCCTGGTCCTCGGAGGAGATTTTAATGCAGTAGTTTCAGGCACACTGGACAGATACCCCCCAGGGAGATAGGACCAGCTGCACGCTGGCTGCCCGAATTTCTCGACACTATGGGGTTGGTAGACGGTTGGCGCACACACCACCCAGACCAGATACAGCACACCTTTCACTCGGGCGCCCATCATAGCCTATCTCGTTTGGATTACTGCCTGGTCCCCGCAGCGCAAGTCACGCACATACACGAAATCAGACACTTAGCGAGGGGCATCTCGGATCACTCTCCGATATGGGTACACATAGTACTCAATCAAGTAGCAGTGGGTAGACTGGCTCCAATTAATCCCTGGTACCTTCGAAACCCGAAACTCCGTGGAGACCTCCACAAGGCCATGGACGACTACTTCTCCGAGAATGTAGGGTCAGTATCTTCATCCCAGTCCCTGTGGGAAGCGTTCAAGGCTGTGATTCGGGGACAGGCTCTGTCCTTGATCGCCGGGGCGAAGAAAGATAAACAAAAAGAAGTCCTCGCTATAGAGGCAGACATCTACAGGCTGGAAGGCGACCTAGAATCGGGCGTGACACCGGAGAAACTCCATTCCCTCAGCCTGAAACAACACGAATACAAAGCCCTAGTTACAGACACGGCCAAACTACTAGGTAGGGAGCGACAAGGTAGGATCTACGAACAGGGTGACAAAGTAGGGAAGCTAATAGCATGGCTAGACAAAAAGAATGGGCGAGTAGACTGGTCCCGGAGCTTAGGGGCGAGAGAGACGTCTCCATTACTGAACCTCAAGAAATAGTGGACAGATTCGCCGCCCACCTACATAATATATATACGACAGTGACCCCACACACAGAGGAAGACTCACAGGACTTCCTTCGCGATATCAGGCTCCCCTGCCTCTCCTCAGCAGAGCGCGACTTTATGGATAGTGACTTAACCACAGATGAAATCGCGCAAGCAATTCGTGCATTGAAACCAGGCAAGGCCCTGGGACCCAATGGTATCCCCATCGAACTATATAAAATGCGGCCCGACAAACTTGCACCATACCTAAAAGCGATGTTTGAGGAATCTAGAGATTGTGGGGTGCTGCCACGGGAGCAGAGAATAGCCACTATCGTTACGATACATAAGGAGGGGAGGCCCAGGACGGACTGCTCCTCCTATAGGCCGATCTCCCTCCTCAACGCCGAACCCAAAATCCTGGCAAAGCTCCTGGCGATTCGCCTGCTAAAAGTAATAAGCACCCTGGTGCACCCAGACCAATCAGGCTTCATGCCCCACAGAAACACGGCCCTAAATATTCGCAGGATTAACGGAGTGCTAGGGAGAGCATCCACCATTCGGGAGGCGGCGGTGATAGTGTCATTGGACGCAACCATGGCGTTTGACACGGTCGAATGGTCCTACCTCTGGGCAGTTCTGGCAAAACTGGGCTTTGGCCCAAAATACATAAAGTGGGCTCGTCTCCTGTATCAGGATCCACTGGCACAGGTAGTAGTCAACAATAAACTGTCGGCCACGTTCCCGCTCAGTCGTGGTACCCGTCAGGGATGCCCACTCTCGCCGCTGCTCTTTGCCCTCGCTCTGGAACCACTGGCTGCATGGATCCGATGGGACCCCAGGATACGAGGGCTGGGGTGGGCCCCCGAGCGGGAGGACCGGATTTCACTCTATGCAGACGACATTTTACTCTATCTGGCCTCCCCGAGGAAATCCCTAATAGTAGTGTTAGATATCCTGGCAGTATTCGGGAGATTTTCTGGATTCACCATTAATTGGGGCAAATCCGTACTACTCATCATTCAGGGGAGCCCCCGTCCTCCCGAGAGACTGCCCGCTTCGAATTACAACTGAGGGCTTTACATACCTGGGTGTTTTCATCTCTCTGGATCCCGTGGCCCGATATGCCCACAATCTTCTTCCACCTCTGCGTAAACTCAAAAAAGACATCGCCAATTGGAAAGCACTCCCCCTCTCCCTACTGGGCAGAGCGACCCTGTTTAAGATGATGTCCCTGCCCAGATTCCTATATGTATTACAAAATGCCCTGGACCCGGTACCGGCGCACTTCTTCAGGGAAGTAGAGGGTCTTCAGAGAGAGCTGCTCTGGGACGGCAGATCGCGCATCGCCCTAAATAAGTTGACCCTAAACTGGTACGATGGTGGCATAGGCCTCCCGGACATTAAAAAATACTATTGGGCAGCACACCTTGCTGCCATCAATCATGGTACATATGGGAGGGGCGACGACCCGGGCTATGGCATGGACAAATGGCTCCTCTCCGGAGGCAACTACAACAGGGCACTATACGCGCGGCCCCAGAGATACCATCTAACAGGCCCAACAAACCACTCGGTCCGCATCTGGCATGAAGCAACCAACTCCCTGGGGTGGGGACGAAAACTGACGTTGGCAACCCCACTGTGGGATTCTGAATTACTGGGTAACTTATGGAGGTCGAAGGGCTTCGACAAATGGGACCTCATCGGCATAACACAAGTCAAAGACGTTTGGGAAGAGGGAGAGTTAAGTCCTTCACCACACTGCAGACTGAATATAACCTAGCCGACACTGAATATTTCAGATATGCTCAAATCCAACATGCGATCCAATCGCATCTGCCCAAAGGGGTACCCCCCCGGGAAGCCTCGCCCCTAGAGGACAGAATCCTGGACGGACACCTACCAGACAAGACGATCTCCTTAATATATAAAAAGCTGATAAATAACACGACAGACCCACTCCAGACATTAAGGGAACGATGGATGGGGGACGGGATCGAGATGGATGATGAGGACTGGCGGGAGGCGGTGGCCTCCCCTAGGGTGGTCGCCATACCGGCACGCCTGAGACTAGTTCAGCTAAAGATACTCCATCGGGTATACATCACCGGGCCACGCTTGATCCGGATGGGGGAACAGATAGTGGGGAGTGCAGGAGAAGGTGTGGACACCTGGGAACCTTCCTGCACATCCTATGGGAATGTGAACACGTTAGTTCCTTCTGGCGCGGGGTACATAAGGTAATGTGGGAAGTGTTACACGTCCGCCTCTCGCTGGAGGCGAGACGCTGCCTTCTAAACATATGGGAGCCCACAGACCTGAGCACGCATCAGATACAATGGGCCAGCCTGGGGTTCATGATAGCCAAGAGAAACATTGCACAACTATGGGGCGCTGCTAAACCACCGACTCTGGAAGCCTGGGCGAGGGACCTAGATTGGTGTATGTTTAGGGAGAAGACAGTGTATACCACCAGGGGATGCCCCAAAAAGTGGGTCCGAATCTGGAATCCATGGAACGACTTTCGTGGAGGAATATGTATGCCACCTGTTATGGCTGACTCAGATGTTCCCTCCTGATCCGGGCCACTCCCCTCTGATGTAGATATGTAATCCTTTTCTTCTGTACAAAAGAACTATTTATTAATTGGCAGTGATTTCTGTATTGTATATATGAACCGATGTATGTTGTAATAAAAAGATTTATAAAAAAAAAATATATTTTATTGGAACTACGTATGTAAAGTATATAATCAGTTATTTGTTATGTAAATTGTTTGTTGTATTTTAATTCGTTGTTAATTTATTGATAGGTGTATTTACTGTTAAACTGTGTAAAATGCATTTTATATTTATTATTGGTTTTCAATTAGTTTGTTTTATTTATTTACTATTTTAATGTTATCATTATTTTATTTATGATCTATTTCAATTTTTTCTGGGTTGGTGATTTTTGTGTAGTAGGAAAATAAGTATATTTAATTTAAATGTATTTCTTTTATTTTTTTAGTTAAATTATTTTTGCATTATTACATTTTTGTTGTCAATCACATTTAATTTATTTATAAACCATATATTCAGTTTTTTTTAATATGTTTTAATAATTGGATGTTGTTAGATTCATTTTTAGGTCTCGCCTAGCGACGCAGCGCATGCGCTGCTCGCTTGCGAGACTATTGTCGTCGGTTATGCTTTGGAAGCGGGGTGGAAGCTCCACCCATGCTTGTCATTGGCGCACGTGAAAAATCCTTGCTTTTGATTGCAAGGGAGGCATGTTTGTTCCCTCCCTGTCTCCTGTTTGCCGTGCCTGCACGGACAGGAGATGTGCACGGCGTCTCTTTTGCTCTCGGCATTTCAGGCAGCACGCTTTAACAATAGCGGTCATGCATTTCTTTCCTTCGGAGTAAGAATGGGTTGGGACCGGTCCTTTGCCACAGCTTGAAAAGAAGTCACCTCTGCTGAAACTTTATTTAAGGCCCGACACACTTTAACAATAGAGGTCGTGCACTTTCCTTTTCTTTGGAGTAAGCAGGTGGGTGTAACGGTTCCACCTCGCTGGCTGTAGGTCAATATTTTAGCGCACGGCGTCTCTTCCAGACACGCGTGTTTAATTTTGCATCGCGCTTTCACTTAAAGTGAAAGCGCGATGCAAATCTAAACAAGCGGCTTTCGTTGGCGTAATGGCGACAGCTTTTTTTTTATGCAGTGCGGCACTCTTTAACAATAGCGGTCATGCATTTCTTTCCTTCGGAGTAAGAATGGGTTGGAACCGGTCCTTTGCCACAGCTTGAAAAGAAGTCACCTCTGCTGAAACTTTATTTAAGGCCCGACACACTTTAACAATAGAGGTCGTGCACTTTCCTTTTCTTTGGAGTAAGCAGGTGGGTGTGACGGTTCCACCTCGCTGGCTGTAGGTCAATATTTTATATGGGCTCCAAGGCTGGAATGATTGCCAGGAAAAGCAGGAAGGAGGCAGACTGCAGCTCTGAGGTAAGGCACCTCCATATCAAATTCTGGACTGCCAACAAGTTCAGAGATAAGCATCATCCAGCAGACCTGACTGCCTCGTAGCTAGCGGTGTTATCGGTAAAATAAAATATTTGCCTCAGATCACACTAGTTGGTTACGTTCGGAAGCTGTACTTAATCCAGGTTTCTTGGTTTCACTTTCTGCCTCCTCACCCATGTGGTTTATTAGCTTGCTTTGTGTTTGAATGATTTAAGCACTAGTAATTGTAAACACCAAACTGCTAATTGAACCAAATAAAATAATTTGGTGTTTTCCCGATAAAAAAACTCCTTCCCCGCTACAACAGTGCCACTTGCCTATTCCCAGTGCATATCACCGGCCACCACAATAGCCCCGCCTCTTCCACACAAATGTAAACCCAAAACTTGATACAGTAACACTCTCAGTGTAAGCTTTATCCCCTCCCTAATGGTTTCCAGATTTAGGATTACGTGTATGTAAGTGGCCTCTTACCCTGTGTTTACAAAAAATGTCTGCTCTGGAACATACTTTAGTTTGTTACTGTCACTAAACCATATGGCACTTTCACTGAGTGGCCAGCTAACTGCTTTCCTGATAAGGTTCTAATCACAGTATCCACGCCTGTGTAATGTTAACCTTGCTGCTCTGACATCTTGGCCAAAATCAACTCCAAGGCTGTATTTACATTTGTAAAACGGGAACCAGTACCCAGCACACATGCTCACCTCAGAGCTGATGCTGTGGCCAGTGTGGTGTGTTATCGGTAAAATTAAAATATTTGCCTCAGATAAAACAATTTGGTTAAATTGAAAAGCTGTGATGAATCCAGGATTTTTTGGTTTCACTTTCTGCCTCCTGATCCATGTGATTTATTTGCATGCTTTGCGATTGAATGTTTTGAGACCTGCTGATTGTAAACATGAAAACAGCTAATGGAGCCAAGTAAAATAACTTGATGTTTTCCCCATGTTTGTAGTCTCACGACTTCTTCATGTGCTCTCATTTTCTGGGTTGCAATTGTTTGCAGTCGGTCATTAATTAGAGGAGTGTCCACCTCCCCCACTTTATAAATGCCACCCGTTTAGCTGCCGCTGCGCACAGTTTGCGGTGTTATCAGTAAAATAAAAAATCTGCCTCATATCACGCGATTACTTAAACTCGGAGGCTGCGATTAATCCAGGTGTTTTTGGTTGATTGTAAACATCAAACAGCTAATGCATATACACAGCCACTCGACTGCAGAAAAATCATAAGTTAAAAACATTGCCATTTACATCGCCAATTGCTCTAACTTTCACAAATGCGAGACCTATTGCATTGCAAATGCTTGTTATTATTAGGAATTGGAATAGTATAGCTAACACCTCCGAACTCCAACACATTCCCTGCTTTTGCTTACGTTTGAGTGAGAATAGAAAATCTAGCCCCGTCAAAGTCCCAAACTTTTCCTACTTTTGCTTAAGTGAGATTTAGTCAATCTGACTCCTTTGAAGTCCAACACTTTTGCTACTGCTATTTATTTTTGATTGTTGTTCTTTTTAAATATTTTTTCTTGAATGTTTGTATTATAAATCGTGCTTATTTTTATATTTATTTATTATATTATTTTGTATTTATTATTTATATATATATTTTTTTAGTTAAGTGTGATATATTTTTTGTTGATCAGTGTGCTCATTGTTAAGTTATTGTCTATATTACTAATGTTTTATTTTATTGTTTAAAATGTTGTTATATGTTTTAAAGTAAGTATGTATATATATATATATATATATACACATACATACATTTGAAAATATTCAAAAATATTTAAACAATAAAATAATACATGAATAATATTAACAATTATATATATATACTTTCAAAAATATAAAAAGCAAAGAATAAAATAATACATTATTATTAACAATAATGTAACAATTAACTCACTGATTAACGACAAATATATCACAGCACAAAGTTGTTACTATTGTAATATAATGCTTTTTTTTAAATTGTTTCGTTATTTTAGCATTTTTTAAAGAATAAATATATATATTTAATTTACACTTAACTCCACACCTCCCGCTGGCAGCCAACAAGGCATTTGACTACACCACATACCTCGACACTCTAACCATGTTTAATACCATAACACATCAACACATAAGCTACGCCTCCCATATGTCACAAGACCTAACAATACAGCATCTTGCCACATAAACCACATAACATCGCACCTAACATCACATTATCACTGCAACTCACCATACAGCTCCACCAAACACTGCTCAACACTGTTCCCAAATTACAAGCAATGAGTCATGTAAGCATGGGCGTAATGTGTACACAACGCATGTTTTGCAAATCAACGAGTAAGGGGTGGTGGCGTAACCCTTTCAGCGACCACCGCTTGCAGTGTTGAAAAATGATTGTCAGAAATGACACCTAAAAGCGGCGGGGCTAAGTGGGCGCTGAGGGAGAAACCTTCCTGGTTCTATTCAGCGCCTCGCTGTTATTTCTAGAGAATTCGAAGAGAGGCGCTATATCTGGGCAGAGTCGTTAAACGCGTGCCTTTGCGACACAGTGGTGAAGAAATGTTTGTTTATCTGCACTCACTGAGTGTCCAACACATCTGAGAGCATGTCTGTCTGCAGGGACATAGGAAGCAGCCATGGAGCGCCGCTTCCAGCAACAAACTCTGTCCCTGCTTACTCCGCGGGTGGTCCTTTCAGAGGCACTAGATTTACCCCATCAGTCCTGCCAGGTCTCTACCTGGAGCCCGCAGATCACAAGTTAAAAGGCGTAAAGACGGACCTAGCCCAGCCCTTCGCGCATCCGATGTCGATAGAAGGGATACTATTACAATACAGCGCTAGGAAACCACGTGCTACGAAAAATAGTTTCTTTTCTGTAGAGAGCTTGATTCGCTCACTTCCGGGGGCCTCTGAGGAGGCCGGGTACTGAAACTACACCTGCAGGTCTTTATACCCCAGGGGGTGTCAATGTCTCGCTCATATCTCCCTGCCTGTCTCTTCCGGGCTCACGGCCTAAGACCTCATTAATAAGACTAGAGCAGTGTCTTCACCCGTCTCTAATAACATTTCACTAGACTTCTAGACATAATATATATATGTCTAGATTTCAGTGTCGAAACTGGTGCAATTTAGGAACATGGTCTAAAGAGCTAAACACCCAGCCAGAGAATTAGAGCGATAAGAGAAAAGAGAGAGGGGTAGGTGAAAGATAGAGAGAGAGAGAGAGAGATTGATTGATTGATAAATAGATAGATAGATACACAGGTGATAGATAGAGAGAGAGATAGATAGATAGATAGAGATAGATAGATAGATCTGACCCCTCTCTCTTCTAAACCCAGACGGCCAATACACAAACGCCGGCGGTTTCCAGACACTGCCCGTCAGCCCCGCCCATGCACTATTGTCAGGTACATTTTTGTTGAGCTATTTAACCCCATGCGGCTCTCGTTAGCATATGGTAATCCGGAAGCATCCTGTACAACACAAACACACCCCAGCCCCCTCACTGGGCACATTCAGCCGTAAACATCACCAGCCCAAGGGGAAAGGAGCCCTCTTCAACCAGGAGGGGGAAGAATGAGCGCCTCTCCCCCTCCCCCCCGCTACTGACGTCAGCAGGAGACGCCATGCCAACTGGCATCATATACATCATACTGCAACCTTCCAGATGTGAGCGAGCAGAGACAGACTGCGCTTCTGCAGCACGGGGTGACTGTATACAGACTCCGGACCCTCCAAATATGGGCGGCCAGAGACAGACTGCACTTCTGCAGCACGGGGTGACTGTATACAGACTCCGGACCCTCCAAATATGGGCGGCCAGAGACAGACTGCACTTCTGCAGCACGGGGTGACTGTATACAGACTCCGGACCCTCCAAATATGGGCGGCCAGAGACAGACTGCACTTCTGCAGCACGGGGTGACTGTATACAGACTCCGGACCCTCCAAATATGGGCGGCCAGAGACAGACTGCACTTCTGCAGCACGGGGTGACTGTATACAGACTCCGGACCCTCCAAATATGGGCGGCCAGAGACAGACTGCACTTCTGCAGCACAGGGTGACTGTATACAGACTCCGGACCCTCCAAATATGGGCGGCCAGAGACAGACTGCACTTCTGCAGCACGGGGTGACTGTATACAGACTCCGGACCCTCCAAATATGGGCGGCCAGAGACAGACTGCACTTCTGCAGCACGGGGTGACTGTATACAGACTACGGACCCTCCAAATATGGGCGGCCAGAGACAGAATGCACTTCTGCAGCACGGGGTGACTGTATACAGACTCCGGACGCTCCAAATATGGGCGCCCAGAGACAGACTGCACTTCTGCAGCACGGGGTGACCGTATACAGCACATACAGACTGCACCAATGCATGCAGGATGACCATATACAGACTGCAGGTCTCCGAATATAGGCGACCAGAGACAGCCTGCACTTCTGCAGCACGGGGTGACCGTATACAGCACATACAGACTGCACCAATGCACGCAGGATGACCATGTACAGACTCCGGACCCTCCAAATATGGGCGGCCAGAGACAGACTGCACTTCTGCAGCACGGGGTGATTGTATACAGACTCCGGACCCACCAAATATGGGCGGCCAGAGACAGACTGCACTTCTGCAGCACGGGGTGACCGTATACAGCACATACAGACTGCACCAATGCACGCAGAATGACCATATACAGACTCCAGACCCTCCAAATATGGGCGGCCAGAGACAGACTGCACTTCTGCAGCACGGGGTGACTGTATACAGACTCCGGACCCACCAAATATGGGCGGCCAGAGACAGACTGAACTTCTGCAGCACGGGGTGACCGTATACAGCACATACAGACTGCACCAATGCACGCAGGATGAACATATACAGACTGCAGATCTCCGAATATAGGCGACCAGAGACAGACTGCACTTCTGCAGCACGGGGTGACTGTATACAGACTCCGGACCCACCAAATATGGGCGGCCAGAGACAGACTGCACTTTTGCAGCACGGAGTGACTGTATACAGACTCCGGACCCACCAAATATGGGCGGCCAGAGACAGACTGCACTTCTGCAGCACGGGGTGACTGTATACAGACTCCGGACCCACCAAATATGGGCGGCCAGAGACAGACTGCACTTCTGCAGCACGGGGTGACCGTATACAGCACATACAGACTGCACCAATGCACGCAGGATCAACATATACAGACTGCAGATCTCCGAATATAGGCGACCAGAGACAGACTGCACTT
The DNA here is from genome assembly GCA_963921515.1 of Calotriton arnoldi. NCBI lineage: Eukaryota > Metazoa > Chordata > Amphibia > Caudata > Salamandridae > Calotriton > Calotriton arnoldi. The sequence goes on from CAWUFW010015939.1 coordinate 182,656, forward strand.
CTGCAGCACGGGGTGACTGTATACAGACTCCGGACCCACCAAATATAGGCGACCAGAGACAGACTGCACTTCTGCAGCACGGGGTGACTGTATACAGACTCCGGACCCACCAAATATGGGCGGCCAGAGACAGACAGCACCTCTGCAGCACTGGGTGACTGTATACAGCACATACCGACTGCACCAATGCACGAGGGGTGACCATAGACAGACCGTAGGCCTCCGAATATGAGCGACCATTTACAGCGCAGGCGCTGTGTGACCATACATAGCACACACCATCTGTGCTACTTTACAAAGGGTCCAATATATATATATCACTCACGATCGGCACCTAGGGTGGTTCCCTCCCAAATGAAGTCTGCATTGACTGCATGTGTACGAATGTTGTATTGTATTTATATAGCGCTTACTACCCCTGACAGGGCTTCGAAATGGACCAACTATATACACGGATACGGTCTGCACACCTACACATGTGGCCTGCCACATGCAGTACCAATACTCACCAATGGGGTGTACCCTCACAAGGGGCGGGGCTAACCAGCACAATATCAAAACCAACAAAAGTGCCCCTCCTGCATCAAATTAATTAATTTTGCATTATACGTTATACAATTCACAGAGGAGAGAAATGTTTTAATCATCCAATACTTCAATGTACAGCAAATTTATAATGTACAAGTACCCTATTCATATCCCCTTAGGGGTGGGACAATTGAATTCCATCACCACTTCCTTCTAAAAGACAGAAATACAAAAATACAACACTTGGGGATAAAGTAAAGAAATATGTATATATCGAATAAGGAAGCAAGCCCAAGGGCTAAAGGAAAGAATATAATGGGAGTCCAGCCCTGATGGTTTTACAAAATACAGCTTGAATCTCTTCCTTCCTCCAAATTCAGTACCACCCTCCAGAGCTCATATTGTGTCCACGTTTCGGTCCCTTATCAGCAACTCATGGAGATTGCACTGCCATCTGCTGTTCATTTTCCCACCAGAGTGTTCCTATAAACCACTTTTTCTCCAGTCGAATTACTCTCACCTTATTCACGAACTGCCAGTCACAGCGTGTTCTCCCTTCCTCAATCAGAGACATTAAATGCATTAAAATTTTGCTCTACATTAAAGTATTGAATAATCAAAATATTTCTCTCTGTTTGTGAATTGCATAACATGAAATGCAAAATTAACTAATAGATTCATTTGATGTATGAGGGACACATATAGTACCAAAGCACACACAGAGTGACCGTATACCGGGGGCATAGCACAGGACCCTGCAGCCCCTGCGGGACAGAGGGGTGCAACACTGCAAAGGGCTCCTAACCTTTCAGAGGGGTCCCATTCAGCCCAAGGCAAATTCATTCCAGTGAGATATGGGAGAGACGGGGCCCCTCATCACATTCTGCAGGGAGCTCCATCATTTTATATTACACCATCGCCATATACAGCACTTACAATCTGCGTCACTGCACACAGAGGTCCACTATGTACAGCACTCACGAGCTGCATTTCTGCACATATGGGTGCACCGTGACATATTTAGGGTACCCACATACTGTGCATATAGATAGATCTTTTGTTGTGGTTCGGGTCTAAAATGGCAGCCCGGGGTGGACCCACAGCTTCCTCCGCGCTGGATGCTGCACCTTCCCACTTCTTAGCTTTCTTGCTTCAGTTTATGGCCATTCATGGTGAGCCAGTGAGGATGGGGGACCTATGTGTGAGACGGGGAGCGGGAAGCAGATGGACTGTGTTTTAGATGAAAAGTATTACTTGACCCCCTAAGTGAGAAGGGAAATGTGGGCCACGTGGAGAGAAGTGAAGGAGGCGGAGTCCTACTCCTGCCAGGAAGGGATGGAGAAAGATCTAGAGTGTCACTAAAGTGGAGGCAGGGTGGGGAATAGGGGAAGCAGTTTGAGTCTAGAGGCCAAATGAAAGGTGGTTGATCTCTGTGAGGAAGAAAAGCATTTGGTAGGGAGAGTGGATTTACGTCCGAGTAGTTTTGTATTTGTCACTGGCTAAGTTTGCTTTCTTGCCTCTGTCTCGTCGGTGGGAGTGCAATCCACCCCTAAAATTCCCATGTCTTACAAGAATTGTAACATTTGGGGGCATATTAGCAGCGATTTGCGATAATTATCGCAAAGCGCGCTTAGCGCTGTTTTGTTTATCGCCGGCTATCGCTGGATTTCAACGCCGAGATAGCGCGTTATTAGCAATGCTTATCTCCAAGGCGATAAAAAATCCAGCGATAGCAGCGAAATGCGAGAATATCGCAGGAAATCCTGCGATAAAACACCAGCGATAGGGGAATCCTTGATGATAGGCCATGGTGGACTTAGCCTCACAATCCACCTCCCATTGAGAAAATAGGTAAGTCAAGTTTTTAGCAGGTGTTAAATTCCAGCGATAATCGCGGTTAGCGCAACTTTTTTTATCGCTTCGCGGGCATTGATAATAGGGCGAAGTTGTGATTGCGACTGTTTGCAGTTGCTTTTAGTTGGGAACGCCTACTTTGCATGTCATTAGCGATAATTATCGCTGACATGCAAAGCGGCAACAAAACGGCCGCTATCGCCATTAAGCTGTCGCTAACAGCTGTTAGCGACAGCTTGCTAATAGGGCGATAAAAATATCGCCGCTTTATCGGCAAAAAGTGCCGCTAAAGTGGCGATACTGCCCTTGATAATATGCCCCTAGGTTTTCAAAATATGTAGACATCCATTCCTAAATAGCCTTCTTATTGCATATACGTGACTTTTCCTAGGAAAAGTAGAGAATGTGGTCTATTTTTAGTAGATAATGGAGTTCAGGACTCCAGTCGTAAATAGTTCCAAAAATTGATAGATCAGAATGCTGCTGTTTGCAGGGAGTTGAGGCAGAATTCAAATGCGTGACGCCGAGCCCAACAAGTTTAGATGTCTATATTCCAACATTTTCATTCCATTTATTTGTTCTTTATTGAGTTTCCGGAGTGCTGCTGGTATGTCCTGTTCAAAGTACAAAATGTCTACAGGAGCAACTTAGTAAACACAAGGAGATGATGGATGGAGCGCTGAAACTTTTCAGATACTCACGCCCAGTCACAGATCTGGGTTGAATCCATCATCATTCTTTAGCTCACTTCGCCACCTCAGTTCAGACCCAGCTATATGCAAATCAGTCTTGACCCTGTGCCTCATGGGAACAGTCCAGCCCGAACTGCCAAGCCAGGTCTTCCCTGAACCGGAAACAAGCATCCTGGGACCGGTTTCTGGGTAACACCCTTCATCAGCCAGGCTAGCTTGAATCCAGTGGCAAAGTGAGCAAGGGACCCACGTCTGGGCATACCCTGTCAGCTTAGGGCGAACAAAGTAAACACAAGGAGATGATGGACGGAGCGCTGAAACTTTTCAGACACTCACCCCCAGTCACAGATCTGGGTTGAATCCATCATCATTCTTTAGCTCACTTCGCCACCTCAGTTCAGACCCAGCTATATGCAAATCAGTCTTGACCCTGTGCCTCATGGGAACAGTCCAGCCCGAACTGCCAAGCCAGGTCTTCCCTGAACCGGAAACAAGCATCCTGGGATCGGTTTCTGGGTAACACCCTTCATCAGCCAGGCTAGCTTGAATCCAGTGGCAAAGTTCGCAAGGGACCCACGTCTGGGCATACCCTGCCAGCTTAGGGCGAACAAAGTAAACACAAGGAGATGATGGACGGAGCGCTGAAACTTTTCAGACACTCATCCCCGGTCACAGATTTGGGTTGAATCCATCATCATTCTTTAGCTCACTTCGCCACCTCAGTTCAGACCCAGCTATATGCAAATCAGTCTTGACCCTGTGCCTCATGGGAACAGTCCAGCCCGAACTGCCAAGCCAGGTCTTCCCTGAACCGGAAACAAGGATCCTGGGACCGGTTTCTGGGTAACACGCTTCATCAGCCAGGCTAGCATGAATCCAGTGGCAAAGTGAGCAAGGAACCCACGCCTGGGCATACCCTGCCAGCTTAGGGCAAACAAAGTAAACACAAGGAGATGATTGACGGAACGCTGAAACTTTTCAGACACTCACCCCCAGTCACATATCTGAGTTGAATCCATCATCATTCTTTAGCTCACTTCGCCAAGCTATCCTGGCTGATGAGGGGTGAAACTCCGAATCCGGTCCTAGGATGCTTGTTTCCAGTCCAGGGAGGACCTGGCCTGGCAGTTCGGACTGGACTGTTCCCATTGGGCACAGGGTCAAGACTGATTTGCATATGGCTGGGTTCAAACTGGAATGGCATGGTGAGCAAATAAAACGATGGATTTAGGCCCAGATCTCTGTACTGGGGTGAATGTATGACATTGTTCTGCATTCTGTCCATCAATTGTTGTTTTTACAGGGGCAACTTACTCATTACATATAATGATGAAGAAGAATATTTGGGCTTGCTGGCCCTCCCCCCCAAAAAAGAGATCACCTTGCAAAATCAAGTCTCGCTACCCATTCTAGGCATGGCGCAACTCTTTGGCATATGCGCTTCCCCTCTTTGCAACAGACAGACAAATGCAGACATGTTGGAATGGTGCAACTCTTTGGCATATGCGCTTCCCCTCTTTGCAACAGACAGACACATGCAGACATGTTGGAATGGTGCAACTCTTTGGCATATGCGCTTCCCCTCTTTGCAACAGACAGACACATGCAGACATGTTGGAATGGCGCAACTCTTTGGCATATGCGCTTCCCCTCTTTGCAACAGACAGACACATGCAGACATGTTGGAATGGTGCAACTCCTTGGCATATGGCGCTTCCCCTCTTTGCAACAGACAGACACATGCAGACATGTTGGAATGGTGCAACTCCTTGGCATATGGCGCTTCCCCTCTTTGCAACAGACAGACAAATGCAGACATGTTGGAATGGCGCGGAAGGCCTAAAAGCAGTGCTTAATTTGTGCAGGTAGTTGTACGTGGTGGGCGGCATCACTCTTTTAAGTGGATCAGGACTTATTTTTCGTTATCATTTGTTTGTACAAATACATCTATACTACTTATGAATAAAAAGATATATACTTTCTTATATTTCTGCTTAACAGATGTAAAAATGTATATATTATTTATGGTCAAAATATATACATTCCTTATATTTCTGCTTAAAATGCATATAGGTCATCACATAAGTATTTGACTACATGCTTATGGGTCTCTATTTATTATGGTGACTTATACCACAAAATATAAACATGATTATACAGAAAGTGTGCGTAAATGTTATTAATCAATACACGTTTTACTTAAAAATCATAAATACATAAATCAAAAATAATAAAATAATGAAAACAAATAATACTAATTAATTAATAGGAAAAAACAAACAAAAAAATAATATGGGTATATGTCTCTATATATATTTTTGTACTTACTAGGGGAAGACTAAATAAATACATTAAAAAACAAAGAAATAAAAAAATATATATATTATTAACATGCACATAGGTATAACTTCATCATTATATCCATATATAAGTAGATCAATACTTCAATAACATATATGGTGATGCGTGTATGCTTATGGTTTTATTTTCATATAATAACACATATGTGTCACAATGTGCAAATATGATTATAGTAAGTGTATCAAGAAGGGCGTCACTGCTGAAATACTGGGGGACAAATATAAATAAGAAAACCACAATAATAAATAAAGTTTAAAAAAACCCTTAATGTACAGCAAAAATGGAAAGCCTGAGTTTGTAAATATTTATCCATGCTTGTACATATGGGACTTTATCTAGTACAATTTTATTTCACATGATTATTTTCCATATGTGTATCATTTTAATATCTCTATGTATGTGCAACTCTTATGTGTGGTTATGTATCTACATATTTATATATTTTCCTCCCACTTCAGAAAAAAAGTTAACTAATCACTTAAAACTTACCAAACCACCATTCTATGACTCGTCTTATTACTCTTCAAAATATCCCCTACCTCCACTCTCTGACTCATCCCAAATCTCTTTTACTACTATGAACTCCCAAATAATCCTTTCTAAACTCTTTCCTCCTCTATACATCCTTTGTCCGACTAATAGACTCACATGTCTACCACTCCCACTATTCCCAATAACAATTTATATTTCCCTCTACTAATCCATCACTAATCCACCTTTGGGTTCCAGAGTAGGGTGCTACTCGCCAGAAATCGCTTCAGCTCCTCGTAATGGATAGTAAGTCCTATATAAATACAATTACAATTACAATAGACTGCACCTCTACGAATATAGGCCAACTACATACACATATATGTAGACCGTACACCTACGCGCGAAGTACTTACTCATGGTCTTCACACCTACACATATGGCTGGCCACAGGCAGCACATAGTGGCAATACATACAGACTGCACATATGGGTTGGCCATATACAGCACAGACAGCACTGTTGAATACACAGAGCAGCGAAATACAGCACATACATAACTCACTGCTACACATAAGAAATTAACATATACAGCACGTCTAATTCGGGCTGCCCATTTACAACACATACCGACTACGCTGCTACACATATGGGATGACCATAGACAGCACAAAAGGCTCTCCTCCTGCACATATGAGGTTACCGTATACAGCAGTGTGCAAGTAAGCCACATACAGACTACACCCAGTCGCGGCCGGTATGACTCGCAGGTGGGGGGGGGAGGGGGGGGGTCGCGCAAGTGGGTGGGGGGGTTAATTAAATTTAAAAAAACTTATGTTAACTTACCTTTGCGTTTGCCGGCCAGTCCCGCGTCGTCCGTCTCAACAGGAAGCAACCACAGGCAGCCTCCCTCCCCTCCCCTAAGCCAATCACAACGCTGCAATGGCAGCGTTGTGATTGGCTGGGAAGCCGACCCCACAGGCGTCTATGGGGAGGCCATTTTCTTTATGTAGGCTGGATGCAGCCTACATAGAGAAAATGCAGAGTGCGTATGACTGGTTTGGTCGGCCCTGGGGCCGACCAAACAGTCAGCGCACTCAGAGTGGGCAAGCCACTCCTCCCCTGGACTCCTGCACGACCGCCCACCCACCCTTCCCTAACCAGGCATACCCTTCTGCTTTCTCGCAGTGCGAGAAGCAGAAACATAAAATGGTATTTAATATACCATTTTATGTTTCTGCTTCTCGCACTGCGACATCGGAGGCGAACATGTACAGTGTACAGACTTCATTCCATCTTATATGGCCCCACCATGTGCGGTGGCAGAATCCAATATAAGTCCAAAAAGGTTGAATAAAAATCAGATTTTCAGAAGAAGCATGTTGTGCACGAGTTCAGTTTGGATACATTTTATTTAAGTTTAATTCATGTGGATTTAGTGAAAATCTGTCAGGGATCAGACCCTCCTAATAAACAGCGCCTACAGCAAAGGGACTCAAGCATTTTCTCAGAGGCCAAAAAGTATGGTTTGAGGAGTAGTCCCGGCTGAGGCTGAAGGACAGAACATAACATGTGAGTCATGGGGTACATCTCTGGAGTTTTGTTTCACACCTCCCTTCTGTAAATCGGGGCTTTTAGAGCTGCAATTCTTCTACAACCTCCTAGACTGAGCCATGACTGTGTGCTAACACCACGCTTGGATAGTCAAGTGTACAAAGGGAGTCCCGTGCTTATCCAAATGGAAGGTAATAGTAATGGGACACCACCAATGCTCACAACAGAAGCCACCATGGATGCTGCCCAGTATCCACCTACAGCCCCAGGACCCAGAAAAGGACTCAACCTTCCTCGTCCTTTTTGTTCCCTTTCCTGCAAGCGTTGGCAACGCTAATTAGAAAACGTAGTTATGTTCGTGAATTCCAGAGACAGGACCTCCACGAGGCGGGCACGGTAAGAAGAGGACTGCACATACAGACTTTGTTTGACCCTGATTCAAAGTTGTGTTTTAAATTCTGAACCATGCACATTTTGATTTTTTTGCACATAGCTCGGAATTCTGAGTAGTACATCAATAACCACATTCCACAATTTTCTCCTGACAGATTTCACCAGAGAAACCTTGAGGAAATTATCAGAATAAAATGCTAAGTCATAAATGCAGAACATGCAGTAATGGTGTGGTAAACACTGAGGGGCATATTCTCAAGAACGTGCGATAAACATCGCCAAAATAGGTTAACGCAAGTTTACATATCGCCGTCTATCGTGGGAAAATGACCCCGTGTTAACGTCGTATTCCCAACACGGCGGTAACATGCAATAGTTTTGGGATAACGCGGAAAATGACCGCGAGTAACTCACCGGGACGGCGATAAAAATCCAAAGCCGAACGTGAAAAAAGTTGCGATGGGCCCAATCGCGATAAGACAATCAGCAAAATGCAGCGCCAGGCCTGCAAATCACACACGTCAGGCGGGAAAAATCACCATAAAAGCAGAAAAAAACAAAAAAAACAAAAACCGAACCACAGTGAAGCACAATGGAGGCAGCCGGAGCAGGTACAGAGGACGGCCAGAACCCCACAAGCCCCACGGAGGTCCAGCCTGGGACCTCGGGGACAGGGAAGGGCAAGGACAAGAAGAAGAGGAAGACGAAGTTCAGTCTGCAGGAAAACAGGATCCTGATCACGGAGGTGGTAGAACACCATCAACAACTGTTCGTCACCTCCACTGTGTCATTGGCAACCAAAAATGCAACATGGTAGTCCATCCTGGACAAGGTGAATGCAGCCGGAGTGCTGAGGTGGACAATGGAAGAGGTCAAGAGGCGCTGGAATGATGTCAAGCGCAAAACCAAGCAGAAACTCGCCAACAACCAGAAGGCAGCAATGCAGACTGGAGGTGGGAGTCCAGCGCCACAGGAGGAGCTGGATGACATGGAGGAAATGGTGTCCATAGTCATCAGTGGGGAGACGGGGGCAGGAGTTGGGGGACTGGACACTGCTCAACATGACCGGACACAACAGCAACAGGATGAGTAACCACCAGTGACTGGGGGGACAGGGGGAGATGGGCACAATGGCACACATGCACAATCAAGAATAGCACACTGCACACCCACAATGACTCTGGGCCATGCCCCTGATCTCCTTGGCATACTGCAGCACACATAGAAACAGCAACTGGGCCCTCGTCCACAATGTGCACAGAGGGGGCACTCCCCACACATCACTAATCTCACAACAAACCCATGCACATGTGCCGAACCCAGCAAAGCGGCGTGTCAGTGAGCCACACTGACAATGCAAGTGACACTGCATGACGAATAGCATGGCTGCAGTCAACATACCATGACATGTTGCACGCCACGACACTGAGGTGGCTGAGTGTGGACCACATCCGTAAAGGAGCAGGTCACACTCTGACACATCCACCTGCACAAACAACCCCTGACCTCAACAACACACCTGCGGACAAACCATGCCCCACAGTCCCAACTCCCACCAAGAGCCCAATTTTCCCAAGTATGCAACATCTCAGCACTGTAGAAGCACAGAAGTCAAGGCACACCGCCTGAAAGGGATAAGTGCCAGCCACATCAGAGCTGCAGGGGCGACTCTCCCAAAATGCAGCACACACACATTATAGTCAGAGCACATCAACATTGACAACAATTTCTGTAATCAAATAAGTACGATGCTTGACCAGTTAGCACCCTTAAAAGACATCAAAAAAAGGGGTAGACCTTCTGCTCCCTGGTATAATGATAATTTGAGACTTTTGAAAAAGAAATGTAAACAGGCAGAGCGGAAATGGAGAAGAGCATATAGAGACGAGGATAAAAATGCGTGGAGAGAAACAATAACTAGTTATAAAAAGAAATAACTATGGCAAAAGCTGAGTATTTTGCTGACTCTATTCTGAAATCTCCTAATAGCGTTAGGAGTATTTTTAAAATGTTGAATGACATCACTAACCCTGCCTGCACAAAAGGAGATTCCCCACACAAGATCTCTGTGATGGTTTGGCCACCTTTTTTGAGGAAGAAATTAGCAAAATCATTAAGGGGCTACAAGTGGGAATTATGTCCACGAGGGAGGATCAAAATGGAAAGTCTCAGGGGTATCCAGCCATCCAGAAACAAGAGCAGGGCAGAGACCTCTGGCAGACTTGATCATTTGGTATACCATCAGAGGAAGACTTTACCAAATTAGCCCTTACCTTTTCCTCAGGCTCTCCGTTGGATCCGCTACCTCACAAAATATGGAAAGCCTTAGGAACAGAGCTCCTTCCGGTGCTCAGGCTGATCTGCAAGCAATCTTTGGAGAGTGGAATAGTGCTAACATGCTGGAAAAAAGCGATAATTACACCTCTTTTGAAAAAAGCTTCGCTAGATCCAGCTTCTCCAAAGAATTATAGGCCCATCTCCCTGCTGCCCTATCCAGTGAAGATCACAGAGCTACTGGTCAGTAGAGCACTCTCCCAGTTTCTTGAAGTTAACAAGAGACTGGAGGATGTGCAATTTGGCTTTCGCCCAGGACATGGGACAGAGACTGTGTTGGACGATCTTCGAATGCGGGCGGACAGGGGACAATCAGCAATTTTGATTTTGCTGGACCTGTCCGCCGCATTTGATACGGTCAGTCATGAGGTACTACTGGCCAGGCTCGCGGGAGCAGGAGTTGGAGGGCTGGCACTGGAGTGGCTTCAATCCTACCTTTCTGATAGGCAACAGGCGGTTGCTCTTCCCCCGTACCAATCACAGTTCATGAATGTCCAGCATGGTGTGCCACAGGGGTCTGCTATCAGCCCAATTCTATTCAATATCTATATGAGGCCTCTGGTTGCTGTCATCAAATCACATAACATTAGTCTTGTGAATTATGCTGATGACACTCAATTGATTCTGTCACTAGAAGGCCACCAGTCGCTTTCGCTGGAAAAATTTCATGACTGTTTGCAAGATACCGCATTATGGCTACGAAACAACTATTTACAATTTAATGGGGAAAAAACCGAGATCCTGTGTTGCCCAGCTGGGAAGGTTCCCCTCACTCTACCGACTGGGTTTTGGCCAATCCCGGTGACAGCTCCACTGATTCCCGCTAAGGCAGTACGCAATTTAGGAGTTAGCTTTGATTGTAATCAGAGTCTAGAGTCTCAAGTAAATAAAACAGTTGGTAGCTGTTTTGCGCTGATTAGAGTGCTCCGAAGGATCCTCCCACTGCTCCCCACACAGACTAGATCATTGGTAGTAGGGAGTATTATTCTGAGTCGACTGGATTACTGCAACGCATTGTTGCTGGAGTCTCCTAAACATCTGATAGGGAGACTCCAGAGAATCCAGTCGATGGCGGCCAAGCTAGCTCTAATGAGACCACGTCAATCATCGGCATCTCAGGCCCTTTCTGAGCTTCACTGGCTCCCAGTTATGCAGAGGGTACAGTTCAAGTCGCTATGCATAGTTTTCAAGGCTCTGCATGGCCTTGGGCCCAAGCCATTACAGAGCAGATTTGAATGGACTGTCCCCTCGCGTAACCTTCGTTCCTCCTCAGCTAAACTGGTGAGAGTGTCCATGTTTAGAAGAGTCAGATCAGGGGGAAGGGCCTTCAGTATTGCAGCAGCTTCGACTTGGAACAAACTCCCAGTCGAACTTAGGCAGATGGAAAACCTGCTGCCGTTTAGAAAGAAGTTGAAGACTTGGCTCTTTCCTAGGACATAAGTTTTTGGTCGTGGTTTCTTAGTTCTATTGATTCTATGCCCTCCAATATACTTAGAGCTTAGCTGGTCTCACGTGTTCAAGCGCCAGGATACCCGTAGGGTCACAGTGCGCTCTATAAATGCTGATTATATTACATTACATGAACTGCAACACGTTCACAACAGAACAGAGGACCCAAGTGGTGCCGCTTGTGTGTAGAAAATGGCCAATCACATTTGGCATAGCAGGGAAACGTGGGATGAAAATGTACTAGTACAAACACACATCCGTGATGTTGTCGAAATGTCCACTGTCCCGCATCAAATAGGCAGCTCCTCCCAAACAGTCACAATGTACATTGTCATGCAGTCTGTATGTAAATTTGTACAATGGTCAACATACATGTGAATACAATGTTAAACTGCATCTACCCTTCACATTGCAGAGGGAGAACCAACACCTCCTGCAGAGCAGACCCAACCTCTCTTCACTGATGACGAAGAGGACCACACCACCATCGACCCAGACGCCCTCCAACTGCTCATGGACACCCTCAGGACCCCACGCCCAGGAGCAGGGCAGCCCAGCTGCATCGAGGAAACCCCACCCCCTGCACAGACCACACAGCAGGAAGCACCTACCACCACGGCTGACTCCCAGGACCCCCACGAACAACACATGGCCTTCCAACACCGTGTGTTGAAGTGCCAGGAGGACGTGGCTGATCAGGTGCGGGTGGGGTTTGACCGCATGGCAGCCAAACTTGATGCCATACATGGGTGTCTGATTCCCATCAGGGACCACTTGCAGTCCCTAACGAACACCCACAGTCCGCTCCATGCTCTCCAGCGATCCATGGCTGACATTGCTGGAGTCATGATACTGAGACAAGAACAACTGTCCAGTCAGAGTGGCTCCAGCGATGTCTGCCGGGAGTTGGGACAGATGCGGGGGCTCATGGAGAACATGGTGCGGATGACGGCGGACAGGATGGCTGCCATGGCTGCACACCAGCGGGATGTGGCTGGGGCTTTCAATGCCCTGCAGCACATCGTCATGGCATTGCTGCCTCAAGGCCTTGCTCAGATGAATGCTGCTGCAGCTTCTACATCCACATCTTCGTCCCCTGATGTCTCAGTGCCTCACAGTGCGGCAGGCAATCCACCACCACCCACATGTGAGGCACATGTGCCATCAGAGGACGAAGATGCGGCTGACTCAACCTTACTGGTAAGGAGGTGGCAGTAGCATTCAGCTCCGCAAAATGGCGGGTTTCTGCTTGGTCCTGCCCTTTGCATCCTCACCTTCCACTGTCCCCCGATACACTCTACGTCACTCACCTTGGACCTCGACATGGACTGCCATCTCCTGCTTGGTTACCAATGACACAGCGATCAGGCTGCGAGAAAGGCGGGGCCGGCATCGGCCACGCCGAAGTTATGGCGGTCGTGCCGGCCCCGAATGACCAGAGAGGCGGGCCCTGTCGCGCCAGGAGTGACGCGACGGGCCCGCCTCGCCAGCAATTGGTCACGGATGGGGGGTGTGACCCGGAAGTTATTGAAATCACTTCCGGGTCACGCCTCTGGGCAGGGGCCAAGCCGGTCAGAACCGGCTTGTCCCGCAGAAGGGTTAAAAGGCGAGGGAGCGGGGGAATCGGCCTCTGTTGCCCCCGCTCCTCCAGCTTCCTCACGCCAGCCTCGCTAGGAGGCTGCTAATCTGTTTTCTTTGTCTTTCAGGACTGCGGCAGAATACCGGCGACCGGAGGCGTGCGACCCGGCATTTTTCTCTCGTCACGACAGGTTCGCGGTGCTCTGCTGAAATCGCAGGACTGTGGCGGGGTAGCGTGGGCGGCGACCGGAGGCGTGCGGCCCGACAGGTATCAGTGCTCGCTGGGGAGGTAAGAGGAAGCAGGCTACCGGGGGCAGTTACAGGTGCTGCACGGAAGGCAGGGGCAGCGCGGGAGGTCACTGTACTCCCGTCCTTATAGCAGTTGCATTGCGTGGCTCAGCAGTCTAAACACCCTGGAGCTTCCTTACTTCAAGTGTTGGAATCCCACGCACTCCTTTTAGAAAGGGGGGCTGGGGCGCATCTGGCGCGTGTCTCGGCGGCAGTACAATAGCGGGTGTATGACCGGATAATCAAGGAGCGAGTGTTGAGCGCTGGGCTTCTCCAAGCTGGGGACGTGTTGGGGGTAATTGATCATTGGCGCTTGTGTGGGTTTCAGTGAGCAGAAGTTGGGGGGGAATTCAGGCGCTTTCCAGTGTGTGTGGTACTAGGGCCATATTCTCAGGGCTCCTTGGGGACCTAAGTTTAAAAGAGGTGTGGGACGATTTAATTTATGGTGGCAAATAGCAAACCATTAGGCTGCCTGGAGGGGAGTTTGCGAGCGAGATAAAGGAGACAGACTATAAGGAAGGAATTTTGGTTTCCCTTGATCTTTTTGTATTGCAGTCTGGGAGCACCGGGACGACAAGCAAGGGGTCCGGAGTCCTGTTCCAGGTGTCTTGGAAGATCGTCGAGGACACGGGCGGGCCTGCATTACAGCGCCACCGGGAGCCACGCGCGTTGAGCGAATCTCACGTGCCCCACTAGACTAGCTGGTGTGGGGTGGCTCGGGTGGTGTGTGTGCTCACGGCCGGTCTGTGTGCCTCCAGCGTAGGGTAAGGGCTTGGACTGTGTGCCAAGTCGTGCAGGTGCGGCAGAGGCGTGGTTGGTTAGCGCAACTGACCCGTGGCCTGTGTTTTGCGGTTGAAGGTAGAGGGCTTACTGGGAGGGGGTTGCAATGGCCGGTAAGGCAAAAAGGGGCGACCAACGCTCCCGTATGGAGAAACTCATGGAAGCCATGTTGAAGAAGGTTGACGAATTGGGGCATGGCCTGGCTGACCTCCGGGAAAAGGTGGAAGGGCAGGACGGGCCAGAGGAGAGGGCTAGGCGCACCATGGTGCCTCCCAGGGCAGCTTTTCCCCCTCTCCCTAAACGGACTAGATCCAAAAGGGGGGAGCCAAACGAACCGGTCACTCCGGTGCCGCCTGCGCCGGTCCCGCAGCCCAGGGAGGAGCAAGGGCCCAGGGGGGGAGGGGACCCACCGATACCTGGTGACCCTGCCCCTCAACCCCACCCGGTTCCTGTGGGGGGGGCTCCGTTAGGGGATAGCCCCCATATTCCAGGGATTCCTGCGGGAGGTAACCCTGTCCCTCAGGATCTAGCCACGCAGCTGGCGATGGTCTTGCCTTGGTTAGGAAAGTCTGGGATTTTGTCACCAGCGGTAGGGGCCACTGACATCGGGGGGGATGTACTTGCAGAGGCAAAGCGGATAGTAGCCCAGTACAATGGGACGCCGGGGGCTAAGCCAGGGGAAGGGTCGGGCACACCTCCCCCAGCCATTCCAGCAGGTGGCCCGCCCCCAGTGGAATCCACGAAAGGAGCGGCAGCACCCGGCTCAGAAAAGGAGAAGATGACGGAAGCGACCGGGGCAGCCCCAGCAGGTAAATTGCAGACATTGCCTGTGTTAGGAGTGGGGAATCTCGCTCAGACAGGGAGCATGTGGCGAGACATGTCACAAAGGAGGTCAAGGAGAAAATATGGTCAGGGAATTATTTCAGTATGTTCTCATTGCTGCTTGATGAGACTGAAAGGGAAGAGGCTAAGAAAAAGAAAGACTGGATGCTCCCAAGAGAATGGGCAAGTGAGTTACAGAAGTTCAGGATTGATGAGAGTCTGAATAACTGGATCAGGGGTTTTTCAATCTTTATGGCAGTAATGGCTGAACGCTTCCCTCATATGCAGGCAGAGATGGCATGTTATCAAAGCAGGATCACTGCGGCGCACAACAAATATGGTGGTGTGGGGTGGAAGGAGTATGATAAGAGTTTCAGAAGAGCTAAGGCTTCTGACCCATCCCTCTCGTGGGACCGCATTGAGACAATAGCCTGGTTAGATAATTTTGGGGGGACACCTCAGGACAACACAAAAAACCAGTCTTATCAGCCCTTTCAGTCCTTTCGGTCACACTCCTCCGCGGCCCCTTTCAACAACACAGGTAACGGGGGGACAAGGAAGGGAACATGTTGGGACTTTAATAGGCGCACCTGCACCAGGCCCCCAGGCACGTGCAAGTTTAAGCACGCTTGCTCTATATGTGCCAACACCTCCCATCCGGAGTCAAAATGCTTCAAAAAATCCAAGGATAGAGGAAAAAAGAAACAGGATTGAGGGTATCATGCAACACAAGGCATGGTCACCGATTGATGTAACGGCAATGACACCCTGGTTAAACAAATACCATAGACCCGCTGCAGCTAGGACATTGCTTGATGGTTTTAAGTTTGGCTTCAGGATCCCAGCACCTGACTATGTAGGGGCGGCGGAATGCAGCAATCAACTCTCTGTAAGGGCTAATCCAGGGGTGGCGGCAGCAAAAATTGGAAAGGAACTACGCTTGGGCAGAATAGCGGGGCCATTTGACTCCATCCCGGTTACAAATTTTGTCTGTTCCCCGCTGGGGGTAGTCCCAAAGAAGGAGGTGGGAGAATTCAGGTTGATACATAACCTGTCAGCACCCAGGGGCAATTCATTAAATGATGCCATCAGTGATGAGATTTGCAGTGTGAAGTATGCCTCTTTCGACCAGGCAGTGGAGATGCCGTGGGCCCGGGAGCCTTGTTGGCTAAATCTGACATAGAGTCCGCCTTTCGTTTGCTGCCGGTCCACCCATCAGATTTTCATCGCCTGGGTTTTCAATTTCAGGGCAAGTTCTACATGGATATGTGTATGCCTATGGGTTGCTCGATCTCCTGTGCCTATTTTGAACAATTCAGTTCATTCTTGGAATGGGTCTTTCGACAGGTGACGGGGCACCGGTTTGTGATGCATTACCTTGGTGACTTCCTTGTCTTGGGGTCGGCGGGCACCCGGGAGTGTGAGTGGGCGCTGCAGGAGTTTTGCACGCTCATGCAGTCGCTTGGGGTTCCGCTGGCGCCGGGTAAGACAGTCGGGCCAGCAACAACGATAGAATTCTTGGGTATTGAGCTAGACTCAGTGCAGGGGTGCTTCCGCTTGCCCGCAGACAAGATTGCCAACTTCAAGAGATCTTTGCAGGAATGCTTGGCAAAAAGGAGGGTCACCCTACATCAGTTGCAGCAGACGGTAGGACAGTTGAATTTTGCACTAAGGGTCATCCCTATGGCGAGACCATTTTCCAGGTCCATCGCACAAGCCATGTCCGGCCTCAAGGAGAAACACCATCATACCAGACTGTCGGCTGAGGTCAGGCAGGACATGCAGATTTGGATGGCATTCTTGCGTGACTTTAACGGCAGGGTAGTGTGGCCCAGTCCACCCACTGCATCAGCAGAGTTAGGTTTAATGACTGACGCTGCGGGAAGTGAGGGATTTGGTGCCATACTCGGTACTGAGTGGGTGGCGCAGCGGTGGCCGGCGTGTTGGGTGGAATCTGGGCTGACGACTAACATTGGTTTTTTGGAGTTGTTCCCCATCTGGGTGGCATTAACAGTGTGGCCGGATTTATTGCGTAATCAATCAGTAGTGTTCTGGTCTGATAACATGACGGTGGTTGAATGCATTAATAATCAAACGGCACGGTGTAAGATGATTCTCCGGCTGTTGAAGGAGATAGTGTTATTATGCATGAGATTGAGCATGCAATTCAAAGCTAAACACGTGCCAGGGGTCTTGAATCATGCGGCTGACGCTCTTTCCCACTTCAAGATGCAGGTGTTCAGGGCACATCTCCCGTCTGCAGCAGCAACTCCCACGCCCTTCCCAGACTGGCTTTGGCAGATTGGTGCCCCCAACTACCGGACCTCGTGGCAGCTAGCCTAGTTCCCAGGACCAGGAAAGCATACGAAGGGGCGTTTTGGGCATACTGTTCCTTTTTGGGGAGTGAGTGGTCTGAGAAGTGGCCGGACACTGGGGCACTTCTGGCATACTTGGGGGCTTTGAAAAAGGGTGGACGTTCAGCAGCAGCGGCTAGGCGGCATATAGCGGCAATCTCATTCTTTGCACAAACAAGAGACAGGGGGGACCCAACTAACAGTTTCACAGTCAAAAAGGCGTTGAAGGGGTGGCAGCGGATGCAAGGGTCAGCACCAGACACAAGGCGTCCGATAGGAGTCGAGCTATTAATGGCATTGCTGGGGTTCCTCCACAACATCTGCAACACCGCAGAAGAAGCCTTGCTATTCAGCTCTGCATTTTCACTAGCCTTTTATGGAGCGTTTAGAGTAGGGGAGCTGGTGGCGCAGAACAAGCAGGACAAAGAGGGTGGTCTACAGTGGGACCGCGTGAAGGTGCAGGGGGACGTGCTATTGATATCACTCCGGAAGTCCAAAACCGACCAGGAGGCTCGTGGGATAGGAATAGTACTGCACCGGGCGCAGGGTAAACCCTGCTGCCCCGTCGCTCATCTCGAATCGTTCCTGCGGCACCGACCTACTAAGGAGGGGGGGCCGTTATTGATACATGCGGATAGTACTCCACTGACAAGGTTTCAGTTTAAGAGAGTCATGGATATGACAATACTGAAAGCAGGTTTGGATCCGGGTTGCTTCTGGACCCATTCCTTCAGAATAGGGGCAGCCACGGAGGCAACAGCGAGAGGTTTTCACGCTGGCAATGTTCAAAGGATTGGGAGATGGTCCTCCAATTGTTATAGACGTTATGTGCGACTGCATATGTTGTGAGTGGGTCAGTCACCGGTACTGATGCTTTTCTTTCTCTGTTTACCTTGCAGTTTCTCATACCTGTCACGCAGGGGGGAAACTGGAGATGACACGACAGCGGCATCAAGCAACACAAGGACAAGCACCGGCACAAAAGTCTGGACCCCATATCGTTTGGGTTATGGGTCATTCATATGTACAGCGTTTGAATAACTTTTTTCTTACAGGCAACTACAGGTCTAGGCGGCGCAGGCAGGTTTTCAGGTTTCATTTCATGGGAAAGGGGGTCTCCGTTTTAGCCAGTTCAGGGCCTTTGTAGATGAACTATTGATGCGGGGGAACGCCCTCCCCAGTATCATCATACTGCACCTGGGAGGGAACGACTTGGCGAATCTGGGCAGGCGGGGACTGGTGGAAACCATAATCACCGAAGTGGGGTGGTTATCCCGGATATGCAGGGGGTGCACCATCGCATGGTCGCAGATGGTGCCCAGGCTCCAATGGAGGGGGGGGGGTCAGTGAAAGCACTGAACCACTCGGTAAGGAGGGTCAATAACAAGATTGAGAGGCTGTTCAGGGCTCCGCAGTTGCAAACTATCGCCCATGGATGTATTAGAGGGGAGCCCTGCTACGTGAGGGACGGGGTCCATTTGTCAAAGGTATGGAATGAAATCCTCCTGGAGAATCTGCTGACATGGTTGGGTGGTGTCGGAAACGGGATATAACCTACTAGTGAGCAAGTGGGGGGGGGGCCAGATAGTCGGTCAACTATGCTGGCCTGTAAGGTCATGATTGGTGAGCAGTAAATTTAAGGTCCTTCGAGGGCGGCGCCATTCTTGAATGGGCTCGCCTAAGGGGGAGGGACAAGTGGTCTCTCTTAGAACTCCAGGGGCAGTTACAGCCGGTGGCTGGATGGGTGCGGGGGAGGAGGGAGTAACGCTTTCCCTAGGCGAGTGGGCCACCCCGCACGTGGACAATGGCGCCAGTAAACGGTGCAGAACTGCAAGGGCCCCTTATGGAGATATTATACAGAACGTACGAGGGTAACCGGGGGGGGGGGAAGTACCCTCACGGTGAACGGGCCCTCTGCGCATGCGCACTCCGGTAGGAGGGCGTGGCATTATTTGATAAGGATCTGACACCAGTTATTGACCTTGCCGTAGGCTCCAATTTTTTGTTACGCAGAAAATTAAATGTATGCTATTTTGTTGATGTTGAGAACTTTGATTCGGATAGGAATACCTTTGTATTAGAGATATGTTAAGGTTAGGCATCTGACATCTGTAAGTATCAATGTAATCAATGTCATTAAGTATTTTCTGCGTTAAGAATGTTTTGTAAATATGTATATTAATTAAGTGGTAATTTTTTATGTTAATAAATACGGCCGGGGGTTTACGACCCCTCATCCAAACTCGTCTCAGCTATCCATCTGTCGGGTAAGATAAGGGAGGAGGGGGTATAGGCAGTACCTGGCCATAGGACAGAACTCTTCCCCTTCCGATGTACTTGTCATTCCCTGAAGGACTCTGGCTGGCCCTCCACGGGCCAATAATGTGAAGTGGAGTTTGCATGGCCCTGTACTGCTCCAGCTGCAACACTCCACTGGATGTGAATTAAACATTCAGAATCGCACAGATGTGTCATGCCTTTGATCATTCATGTATGTGAGTATGGTTGAATGTAGGGTGAGAGATTCCCCCTAACGTCCATGTTGCTCATGTCGTGGAACTTAAGTGACAGGGTGCAACAGTGCCGATTGTGGTCCGGATGGCGTAGTCACTACAACAGGGACACACGCATCAGTTACTTCCATGTCCAGCCCAGAACTGGAGCACGCCCAGAGCCCCGGGTTTATTGTTCCCACCCCTACGCTGGCCTGCCATACGCCAGGCCAGTCCACTCCGCTTACGCTTACAGGGGACGACGACAACGCTAAATGTCCCAGGTCGTCCCTGTAGTGATCTGCTGATCACTGGTCTAGTCGTCAGCATGCCACAGCCACTCCCTGAGGGCTCGTTCAGACCCACACCACACCCATCCAACACAGGCGTCACAGGACATGTGACCCTGCCAATCAAAGGGGCCTAGCACGTCACATACCCCACTGCCGGTGTGGTAGTCCGGGGGTGGTCCTGGGGGGATTGGGGGGCCTGGGTGTGGTCGAGGTGGGTGTTGTGGCCCTATTGGGGCTCGGAGCTGCATGATCAGTAGCTCCATGGCATCTGTTGTTCTTCTGGTGTGGCTGTGGGCTGGGCTCCCTTTCATGGTGCAGGTTGTCGTCCGACTTAACACCAGGTAAGAGCAGGTGTTAGATCCCTGCTGCTAACGCGCCTTATCGCATGTTTTTGACTCTTGTCGCCGATCTGGCTGGTCGTTGAGAATGTTGCGAAGTGGTGTTTTCGCGGCTTTTTGCACGGGAACGCCTACTCTGCATATCATTAGCGTTAGTTGCCGGTATCATTTGTGGCGATGTTTTTTGCGGCTGCTATCGCAGGAAAGCTGGTGATATCGGCTGTTAGCACCTGCTTGTGAATGGTGCGATAAATTTATCGCCACTTTGGCTGTGATAAAGTGCCGCTAACTCGGTGATAAGTCCTTGAGAATATGCCCCTGAGTACACATGTTCGGCTTCATTTTGAGGTGGAAACTCAGGAGAAGTTAATTATGTTACCCATTGAATACCCTACACCAGGGTAGCAGTAATTACTGTCTGCTCTAGTTATCGTTTGAATTCTACATAACTTAGAACAATGGCCTTGGTCTCCAAATCTGTCTTTGTACTTCTGTCATGACAATATGTATACAGGAATCTATCACACAATACATGTGTCTCGGTCTGGGGTCTCCAAACCCACCTAGTTTGCCATTTTCTTCTTGCTGTAACCTCACAGCTTCTAACAAATCCCCACCTCCGTCTTTGCCCGGACTTTGCAGTTACATTTGGGTGGAGCGGGAGGGGCGGGTTGTGTGCGTCTGTTTGTTTAGAGTTATGAGACCCATCTATTCCGTCCATTTTCTTGCACTTATCAGTTCTGTCTTTGCTCTTGCACCAAGACTGATACGTAAAATTACCTGTTTATTGTAACCTTTTAGACCATGGTTAGGGGGACATTGAGAGCCTGGTGAGCGGGCAGTCCATCTGCCCGGGGTCCGGGGGATGAGTCCATTGCCGCCGCCGCCACTAAGGCAGGGGACTGTCTGCCCTGTTTAGAGATCAACACCTGCAAGGCTGGGATTTCTGTGCTGTGGGCAGCCGTAGCGGGGGCACCCTCCTCAGACTCTGCAGGCTTGCTGAGCAGGCGCTATTTTTAAAGAGCCCACTTGGCACACTTTTTTGTATTGTAAAAATAAACTCTCAAAGCAGGGGTTTGTTACCTCAATATAAAACACAGGTGGCTGATCCGCAGGAAGCTTGCTCCCTGTGTGTGGGCACCATTTTACATTTTCCCTGTGTGTATCCATCATGCCTCAGTTAGGAATATTAGTGATGGTAGGGTCACCCTCAATAGAGTGAGACAACCATCATGTGACTTGGCAGCCCCTTGGCAAAAGCGTTGCCAGGTCAGAGGTTTACACCAGCAGAGGCTCTATCGGTGTAAACATGTCCCTTCCGCCAACTCTGAATAAAGTGGGGGAACAGCGCTTGGCTGATCAGAAGCACTGCAGAGCTATGATGGTGCTCCTGCTCTGCAAAACTCTAAATGAGGCCCTTCGTTTCAACTCCTGGTATCTTAAACCTACCAGTATATGGTATATAGTGCCTAAAAAAAAACAAGAATAGTCTGATAAACAGCAAAGCATCATTCTTTAGAGAGTAGGGCAGGTGGGAGGTAGTTTAGGCATATCCAGCTGAGGTCAGGAGAAGAGAAACAGGGCTGCAATCTCTCCACCTTTCTATGTAAAATATATACAATTATGCATCTTGCTAAATACAAACCTATATGTACACACACATACTCCAGACTTTGAAAGCGCCATATAAATGTCAACAAATCAGGCATTACAAACTGTATCTTACTGCTATTAAGACCTATTTTATTTCAAATTCTATTTCTAAGCCCTTCAACTCCTCAAGAGCTCCATCCAGACAGCCTCCGATCTCACCAATCTGCCCTCTGTCAAAATGACTATTACCCCTCCCACATTGTTTGAGACGATTTGGCCTCCTTTTTCAATGAGATCAAGAGTTCAAGGCCATTCATGATTGTATTGTCATGCTTCCAGTTTTATCTGGTCTTATGCAGCATAAACAAGCCTTCACCCTTTTTCTCACTCCTGCGACAGCTTTCCCAATGGTTAAAGAGGAAGAGGAGGTTTTTTTTTCCTTCCCTTCCTTCAGTTAGGCTCCCCAGATGATGTATGTCCAGTCAGGATTTTCCAATTACTACACCTGCTTTAACTTTCATCCTTAATACATGTTTTCATCTGTCATTTTTCCCCAGAAAACGGAAGAAAGAGTTAATCAGCCCCCTTTTAAATAAGTCAAACTTGGACTCCAGGACAGCTGATAACTGTAGGATCATCTAAAAATGCTAAAAATGTGTGAGAAGTTCTGGCTCACTGGCTTTCTAAACATCTTACTAGTTACTAGATGCTGGTGAGATGAGTTTAAGACCTGATTTAGGCTCTGAGACTGACCCTCAGACAATATTGCAAAGATAACATTTCCATTTGCCTCATCCTACTGTTGTAATTGTGTTGTACTTATAAATGATCTTAAAGAAATACCTTCCTTTTATTGTGTGCCACTTGAAAGCTTGTATTGTTAAGGCTACCATCATTTCTAGATTGAACTACGCCAATGCTCGCTACATTGGCCTTCCAAAGCCAATTATTTACAAGCTTCAAGGCGTTCAGAATATGGCAGCATAGCCTACCACAAAGTTCTTTCTCTTTTATTGCATTCTCTATTTGGAAGGCATTCTGTCTTGGCCTGCACATAATAGAGGAGCATTCTATGTTTAGGAAGGCTCTTAAAATTCATCTGTTTTAATGATTACCCTCATATCCTTTCTGATGTTGTTAAGCAGTTCAGCCCCAAGATGACTGAGGGCGTTTGTTGCACTTTTTAAGTAATGACTCAACTCGTATCTTGCATATTTAGGTTTTTATTATATATTTAGTGAGGATTGTTAGTCATGAAATGCAAGGCTGAAGGGAAACTGTATAAGAAATGGGCCAGAAATTATGGGTTGTGACTGTATCCCTTGATGATGGAGCATTGTCACCTGAGGGATAGCTCATGTGTCTAGCACCTGACCTGTGGATAGACTGAGAGATAGCTCAGCTATGTGAAACCTGAAAATATAATTTGTCATACCTCTTCTGCCTAAATCAAATGCCTCTATGACCAGATTCTCAGAGTGCATTGTTAGATATAGGAATTGCTTTAATGTATGGCTTGTGTGGTTTTTAGATTTCGCCTGCACATCGCTTGGCCTGTGCTTGTGAAATTTCTTGTTTTAATATATCCTAAAAGGGGGCTCTCATCAGTATTAGTTCCCGTAGCCGAATTACTGTGTTCATTTGCTTTTGTGTGGAACTTTTTTTTGTCAACTTACCCTGGCTGCATGCATTTACGATACTTCTACTAAAGCTGTTCACACTGTTTAAGCTGCATTCACTATCAATATAAGATCTCTTCCCACGGAAAAGGCAGACAGCTTCTAACAGTATGCTGGAATGCTTGCTTTTTAGGTCTCGCCTGAGCCAGCGCATGCGCTGGTCTGGCGAGACATTTAGTAAGTGGGTCTTAGAAATCCTACCACACGCTTTTGCTTGTGGCGTAAAGCTTGTGGTTACGCGCGCGGTTACGCGCACAGGCGCCATCTGGCTTTCCGTCATGGCTCATTAAGCGCATCGCTCGCGGCACCCTTACAGCACGCGATCACTTTCACTTTAACATCCGCGCGGCCAATGCTTTTTTTTCTCGCTTGCAGTCTTGCTCACGCTGCCCAGCGGCCTGCCCCTCACTGCAATCCAATCCCCACGGTCGGCCAGGAAGCGCCAGCAGTGCGTCTGTCCATCCGTTCGAGCCTGAGGTGATTTAGCTGAGGTTTGCACCGTCGGAGCTCCGTCTGCGCTGCTCATATCCGCCAAATGCACAATTCAACTTCAAGAAGCTGTCTTGCGTACAATCTTTCTTTTCTATATCCCACACAAAGTCCCGCCCTACCCCCCCATGAGTTTTCAAATCCGCCCTTACGCCTACTGTTTTTTAAAATTTCGTTTTAGCGCTCGCGCGCGCACACAACTTCCGGGCTTGTCTTTCCTGTTGCCTGCCTCTCGCCTCGCATACCCGCCCTTCTCCCTCCGATTCTTTGTTTCTGACTGCCTTTCTCTTTCTGACTCGCGCTCTCCTCCTCCTGCCTCACGTGTTTGCCTCTCTGCGGGTTTCCTGTGAGTGACTGTCTCAGATTACAACCCCAAACAATGTAATCCCAACTGCAGCAGCTAAGTGATGTCCTAGCGCATGGTATAGCGTTATTCACAGCTCTCCTCTGCCAGCATTCCATACGAGATTCCAGTCCTCCTGACACAGCCGCCGGACATGACTTGCTTCAAGCCGTCTGTGGAATCATCAATCTGACAGTAGTTCTCGTAGCGTTCTCTCGGCACCCAGGCAGCACCCACACCAACGCCGGTGATCGGACAGCCTGCCTGACTCTAGGGTTGCGATCCTCCCGCACGTTCCTACTGGTCCCTGGCTCCTTATTTCAACCCACTTGTGGGGGCTTCCAGCCGCTGTCGACCTCACGTCCTCTGTTGGCGTCACTTTATTTTTAACTCAAGAAACCAAAACAGCTTCCCTGGGATGTGCTGTGTTTTGAAACGTGTTTGCCCTTACGCCTGGCATGCACACATAACTGGGCCCCGCATACAGTACGCTGAAGGCACTATGTGTTTAATCCTTTCTAACACCCCCCATCCCCCGGACAAGGGACATCCTGCAATAACATTCAATTCCAAATGACTAGCAAACGTGTGGCTGTTGACCAACTTTTAAAGGTTTGCCCACAAAACTGCACACGCAAAAATATTTGCTTGGAAGTAATTACAATCTACTGCTGGGGTTTTAAGTAAGTAAATGCCACCGGTAATATTTCTGCTTTAGTGACACCTCCGGATGCTGAGATGGTTTATTTCTCTTTCCTACTAATTCTAGCTTCCCTCGTGGCAATTTCATTTAGTGTTGGCATGTAGAGCCAGTACTGAATACGTCAGATGTTGCAACAAGAGCTGTGCTAAATACAGATAAAAGAGTTGTGTGTTTGCTGGCGACTTGTGACTGCATGTGTTTATTTTTTTAACTTTTGTTCTCCCCCTTCATTCACACTCCCCGTTCTAACTTCCAGTCCTCATTATAGATAATCGCCCCTTTTTAACACTTCCTCGTGGGAAAGTAAACTCAACTGCAGCTTCAGCAGAAGGGTTTATCTACTTTCTTTTGTGCTTACTTAGTTTATTTTTAATTCATTGTGTTCACACGCCTTTTCTGAATCCACTGTGAGCAGAATGTGTTTGCTAGGACGGACTGTGCGTGCATTTAAAGCCTCTACCTCCTTACATCCTCGAGTTCTTGTGAATTCTGTCCCATGAAGTGCATCTGATCTAACCGCAACGCCCTGCTCTCATCTATGTTTTTATTTTTTATCGATCGCAATTCTCCATTCTAATAAATTCAAGAACAATTTCCATCTGCGGGAAACCTACTGATAGAGCAAAAATGTACATAAAACATATCTCCACGATGAAATCTTGTAGTTCCGAAATGAGCGGGGGGTGTGGGGGGCAAACATGAGGCAAAGAAGGCACTATTCATTTGGAGAATCGCACCAGGCTCGCAACAGCACAGCCTCTGTCCATTTGTCCTAATTAATATTCGAATGCGTAACATATATCTACCCAAAATCCTTCACACCTAAACCCCTCTTCATTTACCTCCCCGTTCCACCCAGTTATACTTTATGTTGTCAACACCGCTAAAACCGCACTGACGCTATGTATTCTTGGGTCTCAAAGCCTTTATTCCAACCTCACCCCAACTTTCACATGTTTAACCTCATGATCATGTCCTACTCACACCAGTCACCATGGGCAGCAAAGAGCACGAGGGCCAAACTCTTTCCGGCATGTTCAGGTTCCATGTTATTTTACATTCAGTCATTTGTCATTTATGTACTACATATAAAACCAGGATAATAAAACGTAAAACTAGATCATGAAATGAAACTCGTTTTCTGTTCCAGTTGTCCATACCCTCTGCTTCCACAGCTATGCTTTAGGGTGCTGATGTTTATACCACCAGAAAGAACCCTCACCAAATTATGCTAAATTCTGTGCCCACTCTTAGGACTGCTCCCTCTTTCAGCAAGCATTGGCATAGCCAATAGGTCTCGCCTTTGGGACCTTATAAGTGTTTAGCCATGCAACAGTTTATGTTGTTGCACCAAGGATATTGTGCTGCATAACTAAATACTTATAAGGTCCCAAAAGCGAGACCTATTGGCTATGCCAATGCTTGTTATTACTTAGTTGTGTAAAGCAGATACTTTAGTCTTAGAAAGTTTGTGGCATTTCCTATTCATGCCTCGGTACAATTCTTTGCACTTTTTAGGCATTATCGGATTGATTTTTCAACATAATCTATTTGGTCATTATGATCAAATTTGAAATGCTGTACTAAACATTGGGGCATATTAGTAAGAACGGCGTTAAAATTATCGCCGCTTTAGCGACAGGAAACTGCCGCTAAGCGGCGATAATGGGCTTGATAATATGCCCTTGTGAATTCCAATAGAAGCCCAGGATCACAGCAGAACATGGGCTTCTATTGGTATTCTCAAGGGCATATTATCAAGCCCATTATCGCCGCTTTAGCGGCAGTTTCCTGCCGCTAAATCGGCGATAATTTTAACGCCGTTCTTGCTAATATGCCCCCTTGTGCGTTAAAAACAAAGTTAATATACAAGAGCTATGCTATATTTTACTACTAAACAGGCAGCTACAAGTGCAGTTACCCTGCAGACAGCAGGTTCATAATTTGAATGGTGCAGCAGGTGCAGTAGCACCAAGCCCAAATGTTGTCAGAACTTCTCTAAAGTCATAATATTGCTATATTTGACTACTAAACAGGCAGGGTTAATTGCAGTTACCTTGCAGTTGAAAGGGGCTTGATTTAAATGGTGCAACAGGTGCAGTGGCACTGGGGCAAAAAGTTGTCATAACTCCACCAAAACACCTAATATTGCTATATTTTACAGCTAAACAGCCAGTCACAAGTGCAGCTATCTAGCAAGCTCTGGGGTCATGATTTCAATGGTGCAGCAGGTGCAGGGGCACCGGGACCAAAGGCTCCAGGCACCCCACTAAACACTGATTATTGTATGTTTTACAACTAAACAGGCAGACACAAATGCAGTTATCTTTCAAGCACTAGGGTCATGATTTGAATGGCGCAGCAGATGAAGTTGCACCGGGCCAAAAAGTTGTCAAAACTCCACTAAACACCAAATATTTCTATATATTACTACTAAACAGGCAGTCACAAGTGCAGTTATCTTGCAGGCAACAGGGTCAATATTTAAATGGTACAGCAGGTGCAGTGGCACTGGACCCAAAACTTGTCAGAACTCCTCTAAACACATAATATTGCTATTACATCAATTAATTCTATTATTTCCCTCTTTCATTTCATTTCTCAAAATGTTGCTATTACTTACTCGCACTATACCACTAGCAACAGCACAATATATTGCTTTATTGTCCATAAACAAGTCATAACAATTAAACAGATTTTCTGTAACTTATATTGTACAACTACTCAGCAAGCTACAACTTACAACAAAAAACAGCTTATTATTAATCGCATAGGCGAAACCTAATGCATTTACCAATGTTTGTACACTGTGGATGGTGTCTATATAATGGAAGTACATCAGCTCTTCCCTTATAGAGGCATTCCATCTTTGTGTCCTGCGTCGTCAAACTAGCGTAGCTTGGCAGCAAAATTCTTGAGAAACCTTATTCTGCTATCAAACTAAACCTGGGATGTCAAAAGCTATACTACACTGATATTGTGTATAATAGATTGCCAATGCAAAAGCATTGCACAGTGAAAACAATATTTTGTGCACTACTTGTTGCAGTGTCACTATGCAAATGCAACATGCAAATGAGGGAACGGCCCCTCGTGATAGCGCTGATGCAACATGTGTGCCAGCACTATCTGTATTACAGAAGGGGACACACAAGTGGTCTGTGGCCCCTTCTGTAACACCATTATGCTCTGGGGAGCTCAAAGCGGACGCACATGCTTGTTGCGCCCCCAGGGCGCAATGTATAATATGGGCCCTGGTGTCTCTCTTGTGCCCCATTCAAGGGTGTCCCTTACGCTATCCAGGACAGGATAATTGCTATAATGAGGATAGATACTTAGGAACAACCATTACAGAGCAAATGGTCATTCTAGTCAGAGGAATTTTTGAGAAATTCATAACAAATGTAACACATTATGATGCACATTGCTCCTGCGGGATTTAATAATAACATTGCTATTTTAGTGGATGTGACACTGTATGTGCCGGGGGCTTCAGAACAGACTTGAACACACGTTTGTTTTATTATAACATATGCTATTAACAGACAGGATTTCTGTTTCTGTTGGAGCGACCTCTTTGCAGGACGTTTACATACATTCTCTGTGCTTAGGAGATTGAAGGAATACTTGCATTCTTTACATGCTAGAACACCATTCTTTGCAAAGTTATTTTAAGGCTACTACCCTTTTCACCAGTTCTTTAGACGTGGTGGCTTCCTGTGCGGTCGCAGGTTAGTCATCTCATGGAAATGCGCGTACTATAATGGAAGCGCGCCATTAGGACACGGGACCCCGGCCACGCCCCCGTGACTCCTCGCTGATGGATTGGTCGTCGCCAACGGCATGAATTACTTCCGGGGCGAGACTGATGTCACTTCCTGCTGGGGCCAGTAATGGGGGGGGAGGAGATGGTGGGGGGTCTATTTAGGGCACCTTGCCCAGGCCCTCATTCTCTCTTCCCTACAGCGCCGGCCCCGTGTGCAGTGGACTTCGTGAATCTCAGAAGCCGGCGGGGGAGCGGAAGAGTCAGCCGGGAAGCGAGAGGTCGGACTGAGACGGGAAAAGATGACTGGGAATCCGGTGTCAGAGTTTTCTTTCTCTTCTCTCTCTTTCTTGTTCTCACCTTGCAGGACAGTAAGCATCGGGACACCGGGCGCACCACAGCGGGAATCCTTTGGGGGGCGTCGCGCCGCCTGAAAACCGGGAGCCGCATGGGCTTGAGTGTTCTCGCCCAGCTAGAGTGAAGTGCTCGGGGGAGGCTTCAGGCAGGGGCAGGTTGGCCCGGTTTGTCGTCATTATGCGGTGAGTGCGATAGTTCCGGCCCCCTTTGACTGCATAGCGCTCCATGATATGAGTCGGGTTAGTGTTGGGCCTAATAGGCGTGGGGGGACCGCATTGCATCGGACATTGGTTGAGAGCGGGGAGCTCCCCCGCCTCCTTTTTTGATAGGCGGAGAGATTGATGGATTGAGTCGGGGGGCTTGGTTGGAGCATTTCGTGTTGTAACCGGCGCATGCTGGTGCCCGACTACTGGGGTAATAGTTGCGGGTCCTATTTTGGCGAGCCTAGGCCAATGTCGAGCACGGAGGGCGCCCATCGGACGGTTTATGGCTGGGCCATTGTGCTGTAAGCACGCCACACCCGGCATTCACGGGGCGGGGATTCTCCACTAGTTTATCCTCGATGTTTGGGAATCTGGCCCTCCTGTTCGTAGTTTGAGGCAAGGGCCCAGTGGGGTCTCGGGGGTGTGATGTGGCTGTATGGTTTTCCGCCCGGGGAGTTATACACTAATTCGCACGGTTTCGGCGCTATCACGATAGTGGGTGCAGAGAACGGCATTTCTGCTGAAGGGGACATAGGACTACGAATCAGCCTCTATCAATGGCACAGCCATTGAGCCTCGTGTTGAACGAGCAGGGGATAGGGGGGATTTTGGTGGCGCAGTATACATTTAACTGCTATGCGCAGAATCTATAACGAGCATATATTCGATGGTTAGGTCCGAACCCCTCAGTTAAACTCAAATTCTCCTACACGTATGTGGCAGCACAAGCACAACATAGGCACTTCTGCTCACAGCTGCGTTGGTAGTGGTTTCGTAACACTACGAAAACTTGCCGGGTGTCGCAGTGAGGGGTCTGGCCAGAACTCAACCATGTGACATGCAGGCTGTGTCCCGGTGTCGGTATACCCAGATGTCTAGATAAATGATGGTTGAAGCGTTATTTGTGCCGTAATGTCCCCAGCAGACGGTGACTGACCTGCCCGTAGTGCAGCCTCCTAGGTTGGGGCACTGGTGCACTTTATTTCACAAACCAGCAAGATTTCATGGCAGCGGCTTGTTTTCCCTAAAATGCTGCAATTTACTTAAGTGTTACTTTTGAAACTGTATCTTGTGACTGTGAATGAATGGATATGGAAAACCCTGACGTAATGGGAATATTATATGCTGAAAACGTGGGTTACACAAATTGGTGGTACCGACGGCTTGAATCTAAAGCTAGGCAGTTCAAGATGGGTGTGGGCAGTGGGAGTCTAGCAGAGGTACGAAGGGCGGAGGGCGTGGCCTGAAGCTAGAATGGTCGTCAGCAAAGCTGACGAGTCGGGTTCGAGTTTCGGCGGGAGCGCTCAGGATTTTGTGCGATTCGGGGCAAATCACGTAATTCCGCATTGTGTGTCCTTGAAAGGCGGGCACGGACTCAGGCACGCCGCCAGTATGGCGGTCGCGCCGGTCCCCCGCATCTGTAGGAGGCTGGGGCGCGGCGCACAATGGTGATGTAGCGCCCTGGCCTCCCCTAAGACCTCTGGTGATTGGCTATCGCATGCGTGAACCGGAAGCAATTACAAGTGCTTCCGGGTCACGCGTCCAATCAACGTCTGGCACGCCGGCCTGAACCGGCTTGCCCGACTCTGCGTTATAAAAGGCTGGGGAGCGGAACGAACGGTCTCTCTTTTCGCCGCTCCCCAGCCTGCAGAGCACAACAACGGGTCAGGGCCTCAGTCGGAGGCCCCAGCGATTCTTTTCCCCACCCACCATCCCCTAAGGCAGGCAAATTTGGTAGCTAGTATGTTTTTCCATTTCAGGAGGAGTAATGTAATAAAGTCTATTGATTAATGAGTTGTCGTAATGTTTGAATAAAAGTGTTTTCTTAACAAATCTTTTTCAATTTTCAGGAAAGTTTTCTTGTCGTATTTTGTATGTGTTTCCCTTGGTCAAGCGGTAAGGTCATGATTGGTGAGCATAGTTTTCGGTCCTTAGCGGGCATCACCATTGTCAAATGGGGACGCCCGAGGGGGAGACAGAGGGTCTCTCATGGAACTCCAGGGGCAGTTACAGCCGGTAGGCTGAAAGGGTGTGGGGGAAGGGAAGTCTCGCTTCCAGTAGGCTGGTTGGCCAATCCCCGCACGCGCATGCGCTCAAGGGCACAAGGACGCATAACTGCAGTGGCCCCTTTATGGAGTTAATGTTGAGGGCGTAGGGGGGGCCCGGGGGAGGTATCCATCCGGTAAGCTGGGCCCCCTGCGAATGATCACTCCGGTAGGAGGTTGGGACCTAGCTTGATCTGGATCCGGGGCCGCCTGTCATTGACCTTGCCGTAGGCTCTAACAGGGATACGCAGAAAGAGAATATCTTCATCGCTTAGCTTACGATAGGAATGGCTATGTATTAGAAGCATGTTAAGGTTAGCCTATTGACATCTTGTACCTATCAATGTATTGGACTTTCTGCGTATTGTGTACATAATGTAAATAATATTGATTTTAATGTTTGATTATTTTATGTAATAAAATACGGCCGGGGTTTTACGACCCCTAATCCAAACAGTTGTGGTGTTTGAATTGTTTGCCTTGGGGGAAAGGGGGCGGTGAGCCCCACGGGAGCCGGGAGGGTCCCCACCCTCCCCACCCCAAGGGTCCTGGATTAAAGAGAGGAGGGGGATTAGGCAGTACCAGACCTTATTCTGTAACGCATTGAATGCTCATGCGAAGTGCGCTGATACCCGCATTGTTAATCGGTTTTGGAGGTAGTAATTTGACGGTGTGGCTAGTGAAGTAATCGGGATGGGCACACCGATTATATGGTCGAGGACCCCGCGTTGGGTTCGAGTTTCGGCAGGGACGCACAACATTTTGCGATGCTGGGCAAATCACTTAATTCCTGCATTGTGTGTGTTCTGCTGTGTGCTCTGATACCCCCATTGCTAATCGGTTTTGTTGTCATATTTTGACGGGGTTGCTAGTGAGGAAATCGGCATGGTCACACCGAAGATATTGGGGGGGACCCCGTGTTGGGTTCGAGTTTCGGCAGGGACGCTCAACATTTTGGGTGTTGGGGCAAAGCACTTAATATTCGCTTGGTATGGGTCCGTCCGGAACGCAAGTGGCGTATGCATAGGGCTCTGATACCCCCATGTCTAATTGGTTCGTAATTTTAACAATTGGACAGGGTTGTTAGTGCTAAATTCGGCTGGAAATTTTTAGTGCGATGCGTTGCACCTTTACGACTGTCGTTGGGGTTGTGTTGCAATTTTGTGTCTTAGTCCTCTGTGAGGCTTGCGTCACCAGCAGCATGTTGGCATCTTTAACTCGAATGGGAGGAAAGTGCAGTAGGGACACATACTGTTGCAGCGG
This sequence comes from Calotriton arnoldi, assembly GCA_963921515.1. Classification (NCBI taxonomy): domain Eukaryota; kingdom Metazoa; phylum Chordata; class Amphibia; order Caudata; family Salamandridae; genus Calotriton; species Calotriton arnoldi. The sequence goes on from CAWUFW010015939.1 coordinate 215,674, forward strand.
GAGATGAGGGTGCCTAAGTAGTAGGTGCTTCATGAACTTCGTGTGGGGAGAAGCGAGAAGACAGCGATGACTAATCGAGTAAACATACCGATGCACAGCCCGGGGATTGATGAACGGAGGGTAATGTCCTAGAGGTACACTCCAAGGGGGGCTTACAATACAGACATTGATGGTGGCCTGGAACAACCTCTTCGCTGGTCACAAATTGTGTAGTAGAAGGAATGAGATCCAACCTCGAGAGTACGCTGCTCTGGGGGACATATTTGTACTTACTTAGAAGAAGCGCGGATGGAAAGGGCGTGATGGGATCAGTATGGTCATTGCTGATATGCACTATGTTGTCAGTGGAGCAGTGTGGGTGGCGGAGGTAGCTTCTTCCTTAAGGCTCTCTGCCCATTTTCCATCCCTGGGTCCCCTGCCCCTCTGCTGCATTACTCCCTCCGGGGGAGAGTGTCCATGGGCTAGGGGGGTGCTGTGTACCTTGCGCAGGCATGCTTGCTGGCATAGAACATCCTCAGTCAGTTCCTTTCCTGCATGAATTTCAGAGGCGCCCTTATCACAGGGTCCGCCATGCGTTCCAGTGTTGGCAGCGGACAGGCAGGTAACATACTTGCTTAAGAAGGGTGCTTCCGTGGCAGCTTGTTCAGGTTACATGATTCCTTAATCTCACCTTCTGAATACCAGTTGGTCGTGTAACTTTCTTCTGATAGTTTGGGTTAGGTAAAGTGTCCTGCTTTGCCACCCATCTGCTCATCATTTAATTCCTTTTTGATTAGCCCCATCTCGTCGTTTTCCGGAATTTTCCGTGCCTACCACAGCTTACTCCAGGAGCAGATCTTTCAGGGGTTTATGGCTGGATTTAATTTCTAGTGGCCGGGTTAGTCATCCTCCCCCTACTTTGACAGCGCACTCGTTACACTCTTGTGCGGCCCGTCCATCGTATTGTTTTAGCCTCTTGTTAGCCAATGAGATAGATTTGCGGCGGCCAGCCAGTTCCAGGGCTCAAGTCGGGGGTGCGCGCGGGTAGAGGGCAACGACCCATTATGTGTCGAAGGGGGGACGCTGTTCACCCGTCCAAGAGGTGGGGTCCCCCAGAAATATGTTGAACTTACTTGTCCGGGGGTAAGTTGCGGACACTTGGACACTTTCAGCTGCACCGGCAAGTTTGCTATTCTTATTCGGAGCGGCAATGTCAGCCGGGGAGGAGGCTTAGCTGGTTCCAGCTGCGCCCATAACATAGGCGGAAATCAGGGGGCCATCTGGCCTCCTTCCAGGCAGCGGTTCAGATGGCTGGGTTTTCGACATCTCTTCGGTGGATTGGAGTCCGGCCCTACCACAGTTGATAGGGGCCTCGCTTTGAGCGCACTCCGAGGTCATGCCAAAAGTGCATAGAGCTGACAGGCAGGCCCACTTAGGGCAGCTTGCAACTATCGGGATCACAAAGCAAGCTTGTGTCTTAAGGGAGGGCCCAAGGGGCGGTGATCGGTTTCTCCGCCAAGCTTAGGGGATACAAAATTAGGGCAATTCCTCCTTGAGGAGTAAGACCTTAGCAGGATATCTATTGGCTAACTTTCCCTGAGGCGGCAGCCCTCCGACGAACTCACCTTATTTTCTGCAGCAGGTGCGGTGGCATGTTAGGGGGCTTGCAGAAGGATCAAATTGGTAGGGGCATCACGACTCTGTGCACTGGAGAGGTCTGCAGTTCCGGGACGCTGGGATATAGATGGACAGGCTCACTCAAAGGGGGAGGTGCAAACCTGACTCTACCAGAAAGGGGACGGTGGTGGAGCGCGAATCATCATAAAGGGAGAGAGTAGGCCGGTTGAGGATGTCCATCCGTTCTCAGGTTCAAACTCGTGCATAGTTGTGCATAGCATAGTTTGGATTTCCTAGCGCAGCTGGGGGATGGATCTAGTCGGTTACTCAAAACAAAATGGGGGCTGCGACATGCGCAGCGGGCCGGATATTTCACCGGACGAGATTGAGGTAGTATGTCTTCCAAAGTTGTGTGGGTCACTTGCCCGTGCAATGGGCCACTTATTGTTACAGCTGGGGCGAGGGTTGAAGCTAGTGGGCTTTGAGAGTGCCTCCCTTTCGTTTTGTTTGAGGTTGGTGCCTTTAGATCGCATTCATTCGCCAGCTGGTGGAAGACTCCATGTGCCATGGGGGACTGCAGTTCCCAGAGTTGGTTATCCTACATTTAGGAGGTAATAATATGTCTGGGTGGGGACACAGGGCCGCAAGGGAAGCTCTGTTGTCTGGATTCGCCCAGTGGAGTTTGTCGTGCCAAAATGGCATGGTGTCATAGTGCCATGGCGGAAGTGGGGGCCAGGACTACGGACAAGTGCCTCCCCCTCCCCGACCCCCCCTCCCCCCTTTTTTAAGGCTGCGGCCAAGTCCCTGGAATGCTGGAATGGCCTAGCTGTGCCCGGAGCAGGGCCCTGCTGGGGAATGCACCCGCAAATTATGCATAGGGGTCGTAATGGTTCGTTCCACTGGTGAACACATGTCTATCTGGGACTCAGGCTCGTGGATCCGTGGCATCGGAGAGTCTGATATGGTTATGGGTCTGTGGATCGATGGAACTTGGTGGTCAGAAGTTATCTGGTGGTGGGGAAGGCGAAGGACCGGTTGGCCCTGGTCGCCCTTGTGCCGGTAAAGAGGCCACATAAAGTGCCTTACACTGTTAAGGGGAGTCCTCCTGCATACTCCCTAGGCCAGCACTGAGGGGGAGAGACGATAAGCGCACCCCAGAGAGAATGGAGACACCGGCTGGGGGCAAGGGCGCCAGCTTGCAAACTAGGGCATGGGGCACCAGCCCCTGGTTATACCCTACGAGCCCCGGTGGGCAGCCTGGTGGTAGAGGGGTGGGCCCCTAGGGTGGCGGACAAGGACCAGATGGCAGGGGCTCACCTCTCAAGGACGCAGGTGGGTTGCGCCTTGCGTGGTTCTCAGCTGGGGGGCGCGAGCCAGAAGGCCCCTTAGTGCTGGAGCGATAGAGAACATTCTTTGTCGATAAATTAAGTTCTGTCATTTCTGCTGATAGATTATGATGTTATGATCAACATAAATGTAAATATCGGGCAGTGAACGAATTTGATAAATCCATGTTGTATGAAATTTGAATCTTATTGGTTATATATTGTCATGTTTATATGTGATGGTTTATAATAAACATGGCCTCTTTTACCCACAGCTCTTTTACTCCCACCTCGCCGCCAAGACCTGGAACACCCTCCCCACCAACCTCCGACAGACCCAAGACCTACTGGCCTTCAGAAGACTCCTCAAGACCTGGCTCTTCGATCAGTAGCAGCACCACCCCCCTCTTCCCCCAGCGCCTTGAGACCCTCGCGGGTATGTAGTGCGCTTTATAAGTGACATGATTGATTGATTGATTGATTGATTGATTGTCGTCAAGTCTTGATTTGTGGGTTCTGATGGGGGCGGGGCCGGGAACAACCTGGGGGGTCCGGGTCCTATGAGAACTGCTCAATATGGGAGACTATTTTACTATTTTACTTTGATTTAGAAAGGATAGCGCAGATTCCTGGCAGAGAAAGTAATAGGTGGTAACATTGCCAACTGACTGGCACTCACTAACTCAACCGAAGGAGGAATAGAAGATGCACTGGAAACAGTGGCGGCTCCTCCGCTATGGCGGAGGAGCATCGCCCCCACTGCTTTCTCGCAGTGCGAGAAGCAAAAACATAATATGGTAATAACTTTTAGTTATTACCATTTTATGGTTTTTTTGCCGGCGGGGCTGCTCTGCTTACGGATCAGGGAAGGGGAGGAGTTGTTTGCCCACTCCTGAGTATGCAATGACTGTTTGGTCTGCCCTCTTGGGCCGCCCAAACCAGTCATGCGCACTTTCCCTTTCTCCATGCAGGCTGCATTGCAGCCTGCATGGAGAACATGCCCACCCCTCCAGCCCCTGACCAATCACAACGCTGCACTGCAGCATTGTGATTGGCTCAGGGGTGGGAGCCTGGCTGCCTGCTTCCTGTTCCTACCTGGAGTCGGACACAGGCGAGCAGGAGAGAAGACACTGGACCCGGCGGTGGCAAGGTAAGTGTTATTCATTTATTTATTTCTTAATGCAGCCCGTGGCCGAACCACCCTCCACCCCCTCACGCCCGCCCCCCACCCACGAGCCAGGCCAGCCGCCCCTGACTGGAAATCAAGCCTGTGGCTTGCCAGTCACACACCCTGAAATTAGATGTGTTTTTTTTTGATAAACTGACTTTATTGAGATTTGCAGTAAAACGTTAACACGACGCACATGTAGCATATTAGAGAAACAATACAGCATATGACAACTTACAGGCTATGAAATTACGTGATGTCATGACATAGAGCAACACCAGCTTGCTGTTCCTGGATCGTAACTCTAGGGTAATTGACCAAGTCATTTCCCCCATACTCGCCCATGTTTCAGGAAACAACCCTGGGCTTCTTAGACCGGTTTCTCTTGTTGTGCACACCATTCCCCCGTCACCATTCTGAGAGTGTAGGGGGTGCAGGGTTTTTCCAGCGAGTGGCAATGTCTCGCTTGGCAACCATGAGGGCCATGCCCAAGAATGTGCGGTCTGTTTTAGCTCCCCCGGAGCCATCAATGACTCCCAACAACAGCATCAAGGGGAAAAGGGGGACTTCCAACCCCAGCACATCGGTTTGTTCACCCACCACTGTGGACCAAAAGACCTGAATCCTAGGACACAACCACACCATGTTGCAGAAATCGGCAGGTATAGCTCTACAACGTGGACAAGTGGTCTCAGGGAGGAGACCCGCTTGGTGTAATATAGCTGGGGAAAGGTACTCGCCATAAAGGTAATATATTTGAATCAGGCGCAGCCTGGAAGAGATGGTAATGACCCTAGGTGCCATCAGTGCATCCCACCAGTCATCATCCTCAAGTGAGCCCAACCAATTCTCCCACCGGGTTCTAAGGTGGTCCAAGGTTCCTGGTGCATTAATGATTAATGTGAGGTACATTTTGGAGACAGCACCCTTGCTCAATGCACCCATGAGGATCTTGGCTTCCAGCGGACTAAACTCCAGGAGAGGGTCAGTCTGAAAAACATGGGATTGAAGGGAATGTCGCAGTTGAAGATATTTATAGAATTGTGTGATGGCAAGGGTGTAGCTGGCTGGGAGTTCTTGAAAAGATCGCATATGTGCCTCCGACCATACATCACCCAACTGCGAAACACCAATAAGATCCCATTTCCCAAAGCCCCTCAGAGACACTGTCTCACACAGCCAGGTACCATGCCAGAAGGGTGTTTACTGTATGAGTGTTGTGTTCCAGTGAGTGTGGCATAGGCGGCTCTCTGAGCCAGGACAACTGTTTTCGTCACCAGGAGAGTGCTGTGTGGGATCGGGGATCCATAGAGCGTGGCCAATATTTGGGCAAATCCAAGATCTTCGGTGTGTTAACCCACTAAGCTGAATAGTTTGAGACCTGTACATGTCTGCGGCCTCAAACAAGCATGTGTTGTAACATCCCAATGAGCAGGCTAAAAACGTACCTTTGGTGAAGAGACAGGCAGTTGAGCCTTCCTGAAGATGGAATTATAAATATTTCATAATCTCTTTGTCATTTCATAAAAGAAATATTTTTGAAGCATTGACAGAAATAGTAATTGCCTTGAAACAACTTTGTGAAAACTATTTCTAAACTGATTTGGATTGAAATTTGTTGAAGATGTTTTTGGTTGTCAAATCACTCGTTCGCCTTTTTAAAGATCTGTCAGTAGCCTAATAAACACGGTCAGGTCCTCTCAAACGTCAGGAGCCTATAAACATCGTCAAATCCACTAAGAGACGTTTGTTCTTAGCTTATTGGGTTTGATCAAGACGTTTAAAATGCACAGTTTATCGCGATATCCTTGTTTTTTGCCCTAGGACAGCACCGACTGTTCTCTGAAGCGTTAGCCCTGTCCCCATTGGTTGAACTGTTCCGGCACCCGGAAGTTCGGGTCCAGTTACGCCCCTGTTCCTCATAGTAATCACAGCGTGCACCGTACATCGCGACTCGAAGAGCCATCTCCTGATACAAATACAAATTGTGCCTGCGGTTCATTGTAAATAAGCACCGAGAAAGCTGTGTTTCATAATAGATTTATGCACGACGGTTCATTAGCAAAAAGAGGTACCTTTTCCTGGTATGCATGCATCATGTAGCGGGAACAAACTAAATAAAAGGATTTCGTGCACTCCAGATGGGCCCCGGAAAAAACCACGCACAAATTATAGCGAAGAGCTTTAAAAAACAGTGGCCTTAAAGGCTTTTGTTTAGGAAGTGAGTTGTGTAGCTGGCGAACGTCAGCTGGTCGTGCTGCCAGCACAGATATCATTGGGCGGTGACCCATGGACATCCTCTGAGGTCATAGGTGGTCATTTCCGGTGCCCTTGCACACAGTCCTTTAAGGCTAGCTTTTGTCCTTTGGGTCGGCATAGTTATGCCCGTCTTTCTGGGGAGGTGTGAGATTTCTCATGGTAAAAGCAGCATGGGGGCGGTAAGAGCACCCACAAATAAAGCAGGCCTCGTCTCCAGGCCCGCTGAAGGTGGGTCCTCTGTGGGGCGGCTGTAAAGCGGCTTTCCCTGCACTCAGGAGGCCTCGTGCAGGGGCCGCCATTACATTCAATTAGGCCCGTTTGAAGTGGCTGCACCTTTGTGCGCGCAGCGTCCTTTCAGGGCCACACAATTACCCCAAAGTAAGGACGGAGCCCGCCTTTCATCTCCCCCCGGGGCATTCGGCATGTCAATGAGCAGGAAATGCTGCCCAGCCCACCAGGCCGGAACGGGGAGGGAGAGGTGGAGCCGAGGCTAGCCCATCAAGGCCTCGGCGTGAACGCAGGTCCATCGTCCAAAGGCAGGGCTGGGTGGGTGTAAGGGGCCACGCAGAGGACTTACAGACAACATACTGCCACTGAAGCTCCGAGGTTTGACCAAACCCCAGAGTGTGCTTAAGGGCCTGGCTGGGAGGAGACGTGTGATCCTGAGCACCTCTGTGACCTGCAGGAGCGGGGGTTCTGGGTGCAGGACAGAGAACAGGCATGGACCCTCGCACTGGGATTACACCTGAGCTGGAAGAGGGGGAGTCGTGGTGCTGAGCAGAGCACCCTCTGATAACAGGACTGAGGTGTACCAGGGCACTGTGGCAGGGCCAGTGTTCGCACAGAGAGCCTAGGGGCACAGTTCAAAGTCAGGTATGAGACAGTCACGAGACCTTGACTTGAGCACAGGGTACTCTGGGAGTATTGAAGAGCGGTGAGAGGAGTGTGGTGTCTTGGCACAGGCCCTTAAAAAGCCAGGACTGGTGGAAAGACTTGGGGTTATGAGTACTCGGCACTCTAAGGTCAAGACGAGGAGATAGGAACAGGGTGCTGAACAAAGGGCCCTCAAAGGCCAGGCTTATCAGACATGGGAATCCAAGCACTGGGAAATCTAAGGCCAACCCTGTGAGGGGGCATGGAGTTCTAAATAGAGGGCCCTCTAAGGCCAACCTTGTGAGAGGACATGTTGTTATAATCACAGAGCCCTCAAAGGCCAACCCTGTGAGAGGGCATGGAGTTTTAAATACTGGGCCCTCTAAGGCCAACCCTGTGAGGGGGCATGGAGTTTTAAATACTGGGCCCTCTAAGGCCAACACTGTGAGAGGGCATGGAGTTCTAAATACAGAGCCCTCTAAGGCCAACCCAGTGAGAGGGCATGGAGTTCTAAATACAGAGCCCTCTAAGGCCAACCCAGTGAGAGGGCATGGAGTTCTAAATACAGAGCCCTCTAAGGCCAACCCTGTGAGGGGGCATGGAGTTTTAAATACCGGGCCCTCTAAGGCCAACCCAGTGAGAGGGCATAGAGTTATAAATACAGAGCCCTCTAAGGCCAGCCCTGTGAGAGGACATAGAGTTCTAAATACGGGCCCTCTAAGGCCAACCCCCTGTGAGAGGGCATGGAGTTCTAAATACTGGGCCCTCTAAGGCCAACTCTGTGAGAGTACATAGAGTTCTAAATACAGAGCCCTCTAAGGCCAACCCAGTGAGAGGGCATGGAGTTCTAAATACTGGGCCCTCTAAGGCCAACCCTGTGAGAGGACATAGAGTTCTAAATACGGGCCCTCTAAGGCCAACCCCCTGTGAGAGGGGCATGGAGTTCTAAATACTGGGCCCTCTAAGGCCAACCCTGTGAGAGGACATAGAGTTCTAAATACTGGGCCCTCTAAGGCCAACCCTGTGAGAGGACATAGAGTTCTAAATACGGGGCCCTCTAAGGCCAACCCTGTGAGAGGACATAGAGTTCTAAATACAGGGCCCTCTAAGGCCAACCCTGTGAGAGAGCATGGAGTTCTAAATACTGGGCCCTCTAAGGCCAACCCTGTGAGAGGACATAGAGTTCTAAATACGGGGCCCTCTAAGTCCAACCCTGTGAGAGGACATAGAGTTCTAAATACAGGGCCCTCTAAGGCCAACCCTGTGAGAGAGCATGGAGTTCTAAATACTGGGCCCTCTAAGGCCAACCCTGTGAGAGGACATAGAGTTCTAAATACAGGGCCCTCTAAGGCCAACCCTGTGAGAGAGCATGGAGTTCTAAATACTGGGCCCTCTAAGGCCAACCCTGTGAGAGGACATAGAGTTCTAAATACAGGGCCCTCTAAGGCCAACCCTGTGAGAGAGCATGGAGTTCTAAATACTGGGCCCTCTAAGGCCAACCCTGTGAGGACATAGAGTTCTAAATACAGAGCCCTCTAAGGCCAACCCAGTGAGAGGGCATGGAGTTCTAAGCACTGGGCTCTAAGATCAAGGCTGTGAGAGGACATGGAATTCTAAGCACTGGGCTCTAAGGTCAAGGCTGTGAGAGGACATTCAGGAGAGAGGAAGTACGGGAGGAAAGGAAGGATGGAGACGGGGTGGGGGCGGAAAGGGAGGAGCGAGGGCAGGAGAAGGAAGGGACGAAGGGAGGCAGTGGGAAGGGAGGGAAAAAAGGGAAGGTGGGGAGGAAGTAAAATTGAAATAAAGAAGTGATGAGGAAGGGACAAAGGAAGGCAGCCCAGCTTGGAGACATTAATACAATTACGCAAGGAATGGAGTCTGGAGGGCTGGAAGAGAGATGGACGGTGGAACAAGAGCCCCCGTGAGCCCACCCTTTCCTGTACCACGTCATCGGGCAGGTTTACTAATGAGGAATCAGTGTCAACCCGTGGAAGTTATTCCTAAAGGTGTGAGGCAATCACCCAGCTGACTGGAATGAAGGGCCCTTCCCAGGGGTGTTAACGAGTCGCCCACCGCCGCCCCCTTCCTAATGCTAATCAGCGGAACAGATGGGGAGCGAGGCTTCCCCGTTGGGTTTACGGGGGGCAGTGGGTATAAAACCCGGAACCACAGGCAGGTGTCAGGCAGCAGCGGACGGCAGGCAGGGGGTGCTCGGTGCCCCCCACACAGGGCTTCGATTCCTGGCCACACATTTCCCAGCTCGTTACTAGGGGGTGAAAATGCCCAGCTTCTTAACCGAAATGCATTAGCAGAGCACACAATGCTAATGAGAAACAAAATGGCTTATTAGTCGACTAATTAATACAGGCAGTGAACACCCTCACTCCAAGCCCCCTTCTGTGTTGCCCTGAGGCCCGTGTTGCCGCTCAGTGCCCTGTGTTGCTGCTCAATGCCCTGAGGCCTGTGTTGCTGCTCAGTGCCCTGAGGCCTGTGTTGCCTCACAGTGCCGAAGTCTGTGTTGCCGCTCAGTGCCTTGAGGCCTGTGTTGCTGCTGAGTGCCCTGAGGCCTGTGTTGCCTCACAGTGCCGAAGTCTGTGTTGCCGCTCAGTGCCTTGAGGCTTATGTTGGTGCTCAGTGCCCTGAGGCCTGTGTTGCTGCTCAGTGCTCTGAGGCCTATGTTGCTGCTTTGTGCTCTGGGGCATGTGTTGCTGCTGAGTGCCCTGAGGCCCGTGTTGCCGCTCAGTGCCCTGTGTTGCTGCTCAGTGCCCTGGGGCCTGTGTTGCCGCTCAGTGCATTGAGGCCTGTGTTGCTTCTCAGTGCCCTGAGGCCTGTGTTGCCTCTCAGTGCCTTGAGGCCTGTGTTGCTGCTCAGAGCCCTGAGGCCTATGTTGCTCCTCAGTGACCTGAGGCCTTGTTGCTGCTCAGAGGCCTAAGGTCTGAGTTGCCGCTCAGTGCTCTAAGGTCTGTGTTGCTGCTCAGTGCCCTAAGGTCTGTGTTGCTGCTCAGTGCCTTGAGGCCTGTGTTGCTGCTCAGTGCCCTGAGGCCTGTGTTGCCTCTCAGTGCTGAGGCCTGTGTTGCCTCTCAGTGCTGAGGCCTGTGTTGCTGCTCAGAGCTCTGAGATCTGTGTTGCCTCTCAGTGCCCTGAGGCCTGTGTTGCCGCTCAGAGCCCTAAGGTCTGAGTTGCTGCTCAGTGCCCTGAGGCCTGTGTTTCTGCTCAGTGCCCTGAGGCCTGTGTTTCTGCTCAGTGCCCTGGGGTCTATGTTGCCGCTCAGTGCCTTAAGGCCTGTGTTGCTGCTGAGTGCCCTGAGGCCTGTGTTGCCTCTCAGTGCTGAGGCCTGTGTTGCTGCTCAGAGCCCTGAGGCCTATGTTGCTGCTCAGTGACCTGAGGCTTGTGTTGCTGCTCAGTGCCCTGGGGCCTGTGTTGCCGCTCAGTGCCGTGAGGCCTGTATTGCTGCTGAGTGCCCTGAGGCCTGTGTTCCCTCTCGGTGCTGAGACCTGTGTTGCTGCTCAGAGCCCTGAGGCCTATGTTGCTGCTCAGTGACCTGAGGCCTCGTTGCTGCTCAGAGCCCTAAGGTCTGTGTTGCTGCTCAGTGCCAAAGTCTGTGTTGCCGCTCAGTGCCTTGAGGCCTATGTTGCTGCTCAATGCCCTGAGGCCTGTGTTAGTGCTCAGTGCCCTGAGGCCTGTGTTGCTGCTCAGTGCCCTGAGGCCTGTGTTGCTGCTCAGTGCCCTGAAGCCTGTGTTGCCTCACAGTGCCGAAGTCTGTGTTGCCGCTCAGTGCCTTGAGGCCTATGTTGCTGCTCAGTGCCCTGGGGCCTGTGTTGCCGCTCAGTGCCTTGAGGCCTGTGTTGCTGCTGAGTGCCCTGAGGCCTGTGTTGCCTCACAGTGCCGAAGTCTGTGTTGCCGCTCAGTGCCTTGAGGCCTATGTTGCTGCTCAGTGCCCTGGGGCCTGTGTTGCCGCTCAGTGCCTTGAGGCCTGTGTTGCTGCTGAGTGCCCTGAGGCCTGTGTTGCCTCAGGGCACTCAGCAGCAACACAGGCCTTAAGGCACTGAGCGGCAACACCATGGTACCGTCAGCCCAGTAGATGATGAAAGGAGTGCTCCCATTGTACCACCAGCCCAGTAGATGATGAAAGGAGTGCTCCCATGGTACCGTCAGCCCAGTAGATGATGAAAGGAGGGCTCCCATGGTATCGTTAGCCCAGGAGGTGATGAAAGGAGGGCTCCAATGGTACCGTCAGCCCAGTAGATGAGGAAAGAAGGGCTCGCATGTTACCGCCAGCCCAGTAGATGATGAAAGGAGTGCTCCCATGGTACCGTCAGCCCAGGAGATGAGGAAAGGAGGGCTCCCACGGTACCGTCAGCCCAGGAGGTGATGAAAGGAGGACTCCCACGGTACTGTCAGCCCAGGAGGTGATGAAAGGAGGACTCCCATGGTACCGTCAGCCCAGGAGATGAGGAAAGGAGGGCTCCCATCCCAGTAGATGATGAAAGGAGGGCTCCCATGGTACCGTCAGCCCAGGAGGTGATGAAAGGAGGGCTCCCATGGTACCGTCAGCCCAGGAGGTGATGAAAGGAGGGCTCGCATGTTACCGCCAGCCCAGGAGGTGATGAAAGGAGGGCTCCCATGGTACCGTCAGCCCAGTAGATGATGAAAGGAGGGCTCCCATGGTACCGCCAGCCCAGTAGATGAGGAAAGGAGGGCTCCCATGGTACCGTCAGCCCAGGAGGTGATGAAAGGAGGGCTCCCATGGTACCGTCAGCCCAGGAGGTGATGAAAGGAGGGCTCCCATGGTACCGTCAGCCCAGGAGGTGATGCCGGAGATGTGGTGCAGCAACTTAGACTGGAACTGGTCACTAATCTGGGCACTTCAATTCTGGAAAAGGAGAGTGAGATGGGGCTCGTAGGGGAAGGCGTTCATCTATAGAAACAAACAATAAGTGAGGTTCAGTCACTCTTGGAGTCAGGCGATAGCTTCCCAGAACCTGCACTCCTGGTTAGAGCAGGTAAACGACTGTCAGGTGCCAGTAAAAACAAAATGTCCTGTCTCCTTGCATGTAGCCACACTGCAAGACAGAAGGGAAGGGGAGGTTTATGGAGGCCTAGGGTGCCGCTGGTGGGTTAGGGAATATATTATTTTTGCCATCGTTCCACTCTCAGTAGAGGAGGTGCAACCTGTCCTTTTCAGCTTGTACTCCATCAGTTAGCATTTGTTGCCTGAGTAACAAAGACATACTGAACAGAGCGGCTTCTCACTGCCATGGAATCACCCAAATGCTCAAGATTTGCTCCAAATATATATTTTAATGCAATATGAAAATTCCCGGCGCAGGCTGTAGTTGGTGCGCAAACACTGCCTGCAGCTCTCCTGGCTGGTTACCCATCGTGGCTTCGAAAGTTAGATCAAATAGAAGGCGCTTGGTCCAAAGTAAATTCTGTTTACTCATATAGTTCAAAAATTGCCTGACTAAAGTATGTCTGAAGTATACCAAAGCCAACATTTAAGGCACAATAATATTAATTATAGATGAGCCTGCTAACACAAAGGTCCAGTATTTACTTTGTGCTGGTGGCTACTGGCGAAGGGCACCAGCGCTCATTTTTGCAGAAGAGGACCTATTTTTCATTATCAGACTTCAACCCAGAGCAAGCGAAAGGCAGAAAAGGGAAAAAGCAGGAGGGAATAATAAAAAAACAGTGACAAAAGGAGAGAGCATGGGTGAAAAATAATCTTCAAAGTGCGATAAAGATACAGGAAATACAGGATAATCAAAGAAGGAGGAATGAGGTGGCATATTTCCATTTTTGCCTACCCTAAATGAGGCCCTAATAGTCCACATTAAAAGAAGCCATTTCGTAATCCTATTTTAAATGCACCACAGTTCCGAAATTTCCACCATACATCCAACCAAGTGTGTTCCCAGCATCGAACAAACGTCACTCGTATTTTCTTCTTGAAATGTTGACAGCTATGGTAGGCTGGAGCCATCAACCCGGAGACGGTGAACACGCTGATTGAATCACAGACTAGGTTCATTTGCCGACATGGGCTTATACTAGAAAATTGCAGATTTGGATTAATCCTGCTTTACAATAAAACAAGCATCTCCATTTTTGAATTGAGGACTTTTCTGAACTAATTAATGTGATTGGATGACTGAGAAACATCCATGGGAGAGGATTAAGCCCTGAAGAAGTCTCGGGAGAAGGGATGAAACGCGTTAGCTACGCTGGTGTGAACAATTTTGTACATTTCCAATAAAAGAATTTATCATCATACAACAACCCTGAACGATCTTGAATCAATTTATGAAATATCGAGGTAAATTGCTAGAACATTTTAAATTGCAAGTGATTAATCCTGTTCTGATTCGAAAAGATAATATTTGATATAATAACAAACAGGGAGTGCTGATCTATTTGATATACAGGTGTGTGGATTATATCCACTTATGGGGACTCAAGAGGCAGTTTTCCCCTGATCAGAACACCACTCAGCTATAAATGTACCCTACAGCTAGATAGGTGCGGTATTGGGAGTCTACGCCTCTTCTTGTAAATCGTTAGCTATGGGAGGCACTGCTGCTGCCTAGAGCCTTATGCTGGCCTATACTGGTTCCCAGTACTGTGGTCAGTGCTGCTGCCCAGACCGCTGTGCTGCCGCCCAGACCCTTACGATGCTGCAGAGCACCATACAGCATGTACTGTTCCCATCATCCTGCGACTGCCTGCAGTTATCCAGCAGCCCAGTGCCTTGAGGCATATGCTGGTGCCAGGAGCATAGTGCTGCTGTCCAACACCGTATCTTGTGCTGCTGCTCTGCACCATGCAGCCTATGCTGCTGCCATTTGTAGCCTGTGCTGCTGACCAGGCCTGTGCTTCTGTCCAACACCGCATTGTGTGCTGCTGCTCCGCACCATGCAGGCTATCCTGCAGCCATTCGTAGCCTGTACTGCTGCCCAGGCCTGTGCTGCTGTCCAACACTTCATCGTGTGCTGCTGCTACGCACCATGCAGCCTATGCTGCAGCCATTTGTAGCCTGTGCTGCTGCCCAGGCCTGTGCTGCTGTCCAACACTGCATCGTGTGCTGCTGCTCCGCCCCATGCAGGCTATACTGCTGCCATTCGAAGCCTGTGCTGCTGCCCGGGCCTGAGCTGCTGTCCAACACTTCATCGTGTGCTGCTGCTCCGCACCGTGCAGACTATGCTGCAGCCATTTTTAGCCTGTGCTGCTGCCCAGGCCTGTGCTGCTGTCCAACACTGCATTGTGTGCTGCTGCTCCGCACCATGCAGGCTATGCTGCTGCCGTTTGTAGCCTGTGCTGCTGCCCAGGCCTGAGCTACTATCCAACACTTCATCGTGTGCTGCTGCTCCGCACCGTGCAGACTATGCTGCAGCCATTATGGCCAGGTACTACCTAGACCCCCTCCTCCCTTATCAATATCAAGATAATAACATGAGAAGATTTTGGATTAGGGGGTCGTAAATCCCCGGCCGTATTTATTTACATAAAAATTTAAAACAAAATTAATATACAATATTTACACAATACACAGAAAACCATTGCATTACATTGATTCATTGATAAGTACAGATGTCAGATGGCTAACCTTAGCATATCCCTAATACAATGGTATTCCTATCCGAATCTAAACATCATAATCAATAATCATACTAATAACATTTCATATTTCATTTTCTGCGTATCCCTATTTTGAGCCTACGGCAAGGTCAATAACTGGCGCCAGATCCTTATCAAATTATGCACGCCCTCCAACCGGAGTGCGCATGCGCAGGGGGCCCGTTCACCGTGAGGGTACTTCCCCCAGGTCACCCCCGTACGCCCTATGCCCGCCCTCCAACCGGAGTGCGCATGCGCAGAGGGCCCGTTCCCGTGAGGGTACTTCCCCCCTCAGGTCACCCCCGTACGCTCTGTAGATTATCTCCATAATGGGGCCCTTGCAGTTATGCGCCGTTTACTTGCGCCATTGTGCACGTGCGGGGTGGCCAAGCAGCCTACTGGAAAGCGTAACTCCCACTCCCCCGCACCCATCCAGCCAACCGGCTGTAACTGCCCCTGGAGTTCTATGAGAGACCACTTATCCCTCCCCTTGGGCGACCCCATTCAAGAATGGCGCCGCCCTCTAAGGACCTTAAATTTACTGCTCACCAATCATGACCTTACCGCCTGACCAAGGAATAGCACTAAAATACGACAATAAACATAACCTGTACATGGAAAAACCTCCTAAAACAATGGGAAAGAAAAATCACACATATGATAAACATAACCATGTCAACCTGAAAATTAAATTCCTAACAATACACCCTGTAAAACCCTGCTTTTAGGGGACGGTGGGTGGGGAAATAAAAAATCCAGCCTCCTAGCGAGGCTGGCGTGACTAATGGCAGGCTGAGGGAGCGGCGAGCAAAGAGGCAGACTCCGCCGCTCCCCAGCCTTTTTTTGCCAAGATGCCAGCCAGGCCAGTTCTAACCGGCCTGGCGTTAGCCCAAACGTGTGACCCGGAAGTGTTTTCAATCACTTCCGGGTCACGCCCGGACTCCGACCAATTAGTGGTGAGGCGCGCCTGTCGCGTCATCACTGCACACGACAGGCCCGCCCCCGGATGGTCATCGGGGGCCGGCACGACCGCCATACCTTCGGCGTGGCAATGCCGGCCCCACCTTTCTATATGGCCAGGTACTACCTAGACCCCCTCCTCCCTTATCAATATCAAGATAATAACATGAGAAGATTTTGGATTAGGGGGTCGTAAACCCCCGGCCGTAATTATTTACATAAAAATTTAAAACAAAATTAATATACAATATTTACACAATACGCAGAAAACCATTGCATTACATTGATTCATTGATAAGTACAGATGTCAGATGGCTAACCTTAGCATATCCCTAATACAAAGGTATTCCTATCCGAATCTAAACATCATAATCAATAATCATACTAATAACATTTCATATTTCATTTTCTGCGTATCCCTATTTTGAGCCTACGGCAAGGTCAATAACTGGCGCCAGATCCTTATCAAATTATGCACGCCCTCCAACCGGAGTGCGCATGCGCAAGGGGGCCCGTTCACCGTGAGGGTACTTCCCCCCCAGGTCACCCCCGTACGCCCTTATGCCCGCCCTCCAACTGGAGTGCGCATGCGCAGAGGGCCCGTTCCCCGTGAGGGTACTTCCCCCCCCAGATCACCCCGTACGCTCTGTAGATTATCTCCAAAATGGGGCCCTTGCAGTTATGCACCGTTTACTTGCGCCATTGTGCACGTGCGGGGTGGCCAAGCAGCCTACTGGAAAGCGTAACTCCCACTCCCCCGCACCCATCCAGCCAACCGGCTGTAACTGCCCCTGGAGTTCTATGAGAGACCACTTGTCCCTCCCCCTTGGGCGACCCCATTCAAGATTGGCGCCGCCCTCTAAGGACCTTAAATTTACTGCTCACCAATCATGACCTTACCGCCACAGGCCTGCATAGTTGCCCGACTATCAGGCCCCCCCGAAAAAACTCACTGAAAGGTCATGCCCTGTCCCTATACACAACTAAGTAGGCCATAAGATTCTCCATGAAGATTTCATTCCCTAATTTGGACAAATGGACGCCGTCTTTTTAAGAAGCACGACTCCCCCCAGATGCACCCAAAGGGCTATAGTCTGCAGGTGTAGAGCCCTAGATAGCCTCACCAGTTAGTTAATAAGTCTTTCACAAGTGGGTCAATGCCCTCACAGACTCACCTCCCCGCCATTGGAATCTCTGCACCATCTGTGACCAGACCAGCGTGTACCCCGGGCATAGACGTGCCAACCAACCCACTTCAGTGATTAGTGTTTCGACCCGACCCCATTCTACGCAGGCGTACCAAGTCATTCCCCCCCCCAAGTGCAGGATAATAATGCTAGGGCTGGCTGACTAAGAGGAGATTGACATACCATCGGGGAGCCCCTAAGTGGCCTCAATTGATAACAGCACGATGTGCCCGAGAGACAAGTTGCCCCAGACAATGATACTCATTGCTGGTGCAACTGCACCCATCTCAAGAGGGCTGGTGCCATATTGGAATAATCGACTGACTCCTGAAATTGTAATATTTGGAAGACTACACAGGGAGTGCCCCACAGGCCCCAAGCTCTCCCATAAACATAGCCATGGAATGCGCGAACAACCTACACTCAGCCACTATGTTCTGGGATAGGCTCCGCGTAAGCTTTTCCCCTTACACCGGAGCATCCCAACACGCGCCGTAATGGCAGAATACGTTTTCAAGACCGGGGCGTTGAGGTGTTGCATCTGCCCGTTACCCCTGGGTTTGGTCAAGCTGGCAAGATCTACACCTGTAAAAGCAGCGTACTGCTAAAAAATACCCCAGCTGACAACAACATATGATTGACACACCTATACCCAACCAATACAGTGCATGGGCCGCACCATCTCACCCATGCATGCTGGCACCTCTTGAGCCCTTGAATTGATCGCCCATCACACTTGATGCCGTCACTTGCCACTCACGTTCCGGATCTTCTGGACCCATTGCCTGTCCACATCTTGCAATCATTGCGGTGTGGAGCACTTCCCAGGTATCACAGTCATGGATCCGGCCATACATAAATGAAAATCAAACACAGATGATTAGTGCTTTTAGCCTTTGGATAAAAGATACAGTTTACATGCCAGCCTATCGACTACTTCATGAGACTGTACCCCCCTTTTCCACCCCCAGCCCAGGGTGCATAGGTACTGTGTGACACAACACGGACATCTAATGTGCCGGCAAACGGATGTATCGCTACTGCGTGACACTACACCTGTATCCAGTGCAAAATTGTACGCGCCCAATGGTGCACAGGTACTGTATTACAACATAGGTATCCAAATGCACCAAATGTGCACAAATCCCAAGGGGAATAGGTACAGTGTGACAACACAGGAATAGAATGCTTAATTGTACAGGCCCAAGGACGTACGTCGGTAATGTGTGACCCCACACGGACATCTCACTGCATAAGTGTTCGGGCACAAGGGTGCAGAGATACCGCGTGACAAACCACAGGCATATAATGCTTCATTGTACAAGCTCAAGGGTGCACCGGTACCGTGTGACGCCACACGGACATCCGATGCACAAGTGCTCAGGCACATGGGTGCAGAGGTAGTGTGACACAATACCTTATTGTGCATACGTGTATGAGCACGAGGGTGCATAGGTACCGTGTGACAAACCACCGGCATATAATACGTGTACAAGCGCCCCGGTGCTGAGGCGCTGTGTGACATAACGTGCTTCTAATGCATACGTGTACGTGCAATGGGTGCCTAGATGCTTTTGACACAGACCCCTAATTCATATGTGTAACTGCACACGCGTGTCTAGGTACTCTTGAAGGTGTGACAACAAGGCCCGGGACGAAATGATGTGACCTCACAAGTGCTGATAATGTACTTGAGTGACATCACCGAGGCCAGCGCCCCGCAAGACTTACCTCAAAACCTTGGAATAGATTGCTGTGACATGATGGTTTGGAATGTCTTGATGTGACGCAAACAGTAGGACAGTCATGTTTCACCCTGAAAACGTCAATGGTTTGTCCATCCCGGCAGCAACAAATTGCCACGGCCAAACATTTCGTCCTAAAGACCTGCCGCTGGCACACTTAAAATGCGAAAATTAAAACCACCATGGGTGCGTAACATTGAGTTCTTCGCACTCCGATTAACCATCCCCATTATCACGCTAAGCGTAACTCCCCAAGTAAGTAATACCACAAAAATGGGGAACGAGAATTCGAGCAAGCTAACCCGGCTCTCATAGATCTTTAGCAAGCGAGGAGATCTTCGCTTCAGCAATGGTTTGTTCATGGAGCAACCATAAGACTAACCGGTATATGCTGAATATATACCTTGCGTTTCTTGTGAACCGGCCCAAACCCAATTTAGCATAGCATAGCATCAGTTGCATTACATGAGGAACATTGAAATCAGACTTTCAATGAGAGCGCCTAGCTTAGCACCAGTTGCCTTACATGAGGAACATTGAAATTAGACTTACAGTGAGAGTGCTTAATCATAGCACCAGTTGCATTAACTGGGGACCCCTTCATATTTTTTGTGCGGGAGATTAAATCATTAGCCCAGCATCACCTGTGTTCCCCTGAGAAAATATTGCGCGGGATATGACCCGATAAATGAAACCTTTGAAGGGGAAGGACTAGTGCCATTTCCCATCTTGGATCCCTATGAGAAGAGCTGCAAACAAAGTGAAATGCCCATGGCTAACCCACCGTGTCCGACGAGAGGGGAATGCAGCTCACTAATTCCGTTATAGAACAGGCTTATATTTACCAGCATACCATGTACCCGGCTCCCCTGAAGGTGTACACCAAATGTGCGCTCCCAACTAATTAAAACATGGACCTGGAGTGCAACGTTGAGTGTAATAGTGCATTCCTGGTTACTTAAGGCTTGCTGAAGCCCAGTTAATGGCACGAAAGGCACCTTTCTTGTTAAGCCAGAGCTATTGGCATTGCCAATTCACCGCACATCTGCTGTGTCACCACAAACCTTCCACCAGACTTAGGCGAAATGGTATTTCATTTACAAAACGTAGAAAACAAGCTGGCTGAGTGTATCCACCTGCATGAACTTGTGCCTGTTGTTACCCACATATCCCTTGACAGTGTCTAGACTCCAGTACCCTCACTTGTGAAAGCAATCTAACATATTTTACAACGTTTTGAAGTGGAGTCAATCATAAAACATAATTGGCACGCACTAGGAAACCGTGACTGTCGTCAAACCAATTTACCAATTAAACTAATAAATGCGGGGTACGCGCGAGTTTTCATTTCAGCGTGTACACGCTCAGAGGGCTTATGAATTATCTTATTAGGGATGAGACATTGCCCCCTAGCGGAGGCCATGCACCCAACAACGCTATCTCAAGTGACACAGTTCACTTTTCGGGCACAAGAGCAGACAGGGTGCTGCAGCCAAGAACTCCTCCCAGTGGCGCGATAAACCAGCTCTAGGTCCCGGCCTAGCTGGAATGCTGTGCTCAATTTGCGAAAAGCAAATAATTAAATATTGCCAGGATCCTCGTCAAGAGGACACTCCCGCCTGCCTCATCCATCACTCCTGCCAGCGCTGCCAGTTCTGGGTCCCCTCCCCTCTCTGTATCGGGGTATATAACTTCCATCTGGCAAGCACACTGACGTAACTACGAGGTGACATCCGACACTATATACAACTCTGAAATATGAGGAGAGCCCGCACGGTGACCCCGCCAGTCTTGAAAAGTCCATGCAGGAACCTCGTCCAACAACATCCCGAAGCAACCGCCAGGGGCCCGCACAGGGGACACAAGACAACTTTCAAATCCCAGCCCGCCACCAAAGACAAAACAGACAGCGATCCCACCAGATGGACCCCGTCCCACATGGCCAGACATTGAACGCAGCAACTGTGCCCCTTTTACAAACATTCGCTTGGTTTCTTTGTCCCTGTAACTTCACAAGGATCCCGGAGATTCCTTCCTTTCCCGCTTAGTACCCATAACGCGCTAATCTTTAATTAATTTGGTGCAACGCAGAATAGTAACATGGCCGATACTGGCTGCTATGTGCACGGCGTGCATGGAGGGACACCTTTACATGAATACCGCGGGAAACATTGTCTGCGGAGTTCGAGCCACAGAAAAATCCATCAGCGACGCAAGTCCCAGATTTAAAGGGCAGCAAAATTCAAGTACTGAACCTGCTTGCCTATGCTGCTAGCACCGAGGCACTTTGCCTTACTTACTGCTACTTTGATAAAGCATATATTATGTTGAAAAAAACATAAATTCTAGCGAAACCCACATGGAAATAATTTTATTCCTGCTTGCTCATGCTGCTAGCACCGAGGCATCTGTTACAGAAAATCTTAAACGAGTTCAGGGACTTGCATCTGCCTTTGTTACACTGTCAGAGCCGTGGAATATCTTGCGCTATTGTTGTGTAAATAAAAAATTGCCTCCGTGTGACTCAACTTGCCTCCCCTGCTTCATTATATTGCTCCTTACTTCGTACTATCATAAACTGAACTGGTGTTGGAGAAACCCCTCTGCAGAAAAAGGCCAGCAACACGTCATTCAATTCTTACAGCCTCTGATGGTGGGAATCCACTGAGGACCCGCACTGCCCAGGTCCGCATTATGGTGTCTGATATAAAGATAACCCCCCGACCTTCACCCAGGAGCTCTACAGAGCCCGTGTAAAGGAAGGCTCGCCTCCTGGGTATACATCTCCACGTCCGTGACATTGATGAAGGGATAAATGCTCACATCCGCTACTCGCCTTCTCCAGCATAACAGAAAATGCACGGAACTCATTTAGACTGAGATGAGTTCACGGGGGAAACTAAAACTACGATCCCTCTACACAGCGAAGAAACAGCTTGTTGCAATATGCTGATCATTCCCATAGCCGCAACCCTGCAAAGCCTCCGTGCACAAAAAGGTCACACAGTCATTCAATCAGCTGCACTGAAACTGAGCGCTCGCTCAAGAACACACAGCTGTTCGCCCACTTAACTGTGTAATCCAAGCAAAAGCTGAGCGTGGGGGTGCCCTCCTTCGCCGCGATCCATCCCGTGGCCGGTCAAGACACGACCGGAGCAAAATGGGCCGCTACTCCCTCCAATCGCGCTGTTTCACGCATCGAACGCCGCTCTGCCTTGCGCCGAAATTCCTTGCGCCTTCAGACGATTAATTCGCTGATCCCGCCGCACGATGTCGATTTCACCCGCGGACTTCGAGCTTAATGAAGAGGACTCGCACCGGCTGTCCTGCAGACGCACCTGGAAAACAAAAAAAGAAAGAAATTAAAAATCCAGCCTCCTACCGAGGCTGGCATGACTAATGGCAGGCTGAGGGAGCGGCGAGCAAAGAGGCAGACTCCGCCGCTCCCCAGCCTTTTATTGCCAAGATGCCAGCCAGGCCAGTTCTAACCGGCCTGGCGTTAGCCCAAACGCGTGACCCGGAAGTGTTTTCAATCACTTCCGGGTCACGCCCGGACTCCGACCAATTAGTGGTGAGGCGCGCCTGTCGCGTCATCACTGCGCGCAACAGGCCCGCCCCCGGATGGTCATCGGGGGCCGGCACGACCGCCGTACCTTCGGCGTGGCCGATGCCGGCCCCGCCTTTCTATTGTAGCCTGTGCTGCTGCCCAGGCCTGAGCTTCTGTCCAACACTGCATCGTGTGCTGCTGCTCCACACCGTGCAGACTATGCTGCAGCCATTTGTAGCCTGTGCTGCTGCCCAGGCCTGTGCTGCTGTCCAACACTTCATCGTGTGCTGCTGCTCCGCACCATGCAGCCTATGCTGCAGCCATTTATAGCCTGTACTGCTGCCCAGGCCTGGGCTACTGTCGAACACTTCATCTTGTGCTGCTGCTCCGCACCGTGCAGACTATGCTGCTGCCATTCGTAGCCTGTGCTGCTGCCCAGGCCTGTGCTGCTGTCCAACACCGCATCGTGTGCTGCTGCTCCGCACTGTGCAGACTATGATGCTGCCCGGGCCTGTGCTGCTGTCCAACACTGCATCGAGTGCTGCTGCTGCTGCCCACCTTGCAGACTATGCTGCTGCCATTTGTAGCCTCTGCTGCTGTCCAGCACCGCATCTTGTGCCGCTGTTCCGCACTATACAGCCTATGCTGCTGCCATTTGTAGCCTGTGCTGCTGCCCAGGCCTGTGCTACTGTTCAGCACCGCATCTTGTGCTTCTGTTCCGCACCATGCAGCCTATGCTGCAGCCATTTGTAGCCTATGCTGCTGCCATTTGTAGCTTATGCTGCTGCCCAGGCCTTTACTGCTGTCCAAGACCGCATCTTGTGCTGCTGCTCCACACCGAGCAGCCTATGCTGCAGCCATTTGTAGCCTACGCTGCAGCCATTTGTAGCCTATGCTGCTGCCCAGGCCTGTGCTGCTGTCCAACACCGCATTGTGTGCTGCTGCTCCGCACCCTGCAGACTATGCTGCTGCCCTGGCCTGTTCTTCTGTCCAACACCGCATCTTGTGCTGCTGCTCCGCACCGTGCAGCCTATGCTGCAGCCATTTGTAGCCTGTACTGCTGCCCAGGCCTGTGCTTCTGTCCAACACCGCATCGTGTGCTGCTGCTCCGCACCGTGCAGCCTATGCTGCAGCCACTTGTAGCCTGAACTGCTGCCCAGGCCTGAGCTACTGTCCAACACTTCATCTTGTGCTGCTGCTACGCACCATGCAGGCTATGCTGCTGCCATTCGTAGCCTGTGCTGCTGCCCAGGCCTGTGCTGCTGTCCAACACCGCATCGTGTGCTGCTGCTTCGCACTGTGCAGCCTATGCTGCAGCTATTTGTAGCCTGTACTGCTGCCCAGGCCTGAGCTACTGTCCAACACTTCATCTTGTGCTGCTGCTACGCACCATGCAGGCTATGCTGCTGCCATTCGTAGCCTGTGCTGCTGCCCAGGCCTGTGCTGCTGTCCAACACCGCATCGTGTGCTGCTGCTCCGCACTGTGCAGACTATGATGCTGCCCGGGCCTGAGCTACTGTCCAGCACCGCATCTTGTGCCGCTGTTCCGCACAATACAGCCTATGCTGCTGCCATTTGTAGCCTGTGCTGCTGCCCAGGCCTGTGCTACTGTCCAACACTTCATCGTGTGCTGCTGCTACGCACCGTGCAGACTATGCTGCAGCCATTTGTAGCCTGTGCTGCTGCCCAGGCCTGTGCTGCTGTCCAACACTGCATCGTGTGCTGCTGCTCCGCACCATGCAGGCTATGCTGCTGCCATCTGTAGCCTGTGCTGCTGCCCAGGCCTGAGCTACTGTCCAACACTTCATCGTGTGCTGCTGCTCCGCACCGTGCAGACTATGCTGCAGCCATTTGTAACCTGTGCTGCTGCCCAGGCCTGTGCTGCTGTCCAACACTGCATCGTGTGCTGCTGCTCTGCACCGTGCAGACTATGCTGCAGCCATTTGTAGCCTGTGCTGCTGCCCAGGCCTGTGCTGCTGTCCAACACTGCATTGTGTGCTGCTGCTCCGCACCATGCAGCCTATGCTGCAGCCATTTGTAGCCTGTACTGCTGCCCAGGCCTGTGCTACTGTCCAACACTTCATCTTGTGCTGCTGCTCCGCACCATGCAGGCTATGCTGCTGCCATTCGTAGTCTGTGCTGCTGCCCAGGCCTGTGCTGCTGTCCAACACCGCATCGTGTGCTGCTGCTCCGCACTGTGCAGACTATGATGCTGCCATTTGTAGCCTCTGCTGCTGTCCAGCACCGCATCTTGTGCCGCTGTTCCGCACAATACAGCCTATGCTGCTGCCATTTGTAGCCTGTGCTGCTGCCCAGCCCTGTGCTACTGTTCAGCTCCGCATCTTGTGCTTTTGTTCCGCACCATGCAGCCTATGCTGCAGCCATTTGTAGCCTATGCTGCTGCCATTTGTAGCTTATGCTGCTGCCCAGGCCTTTACTGCTGTCCAAGACCGCATCTTGTGCTGCTGCTCCGCACCGTGCAGCCTATGCTGCAGCCATTTGTAGCCTATGCTGCAGCCATTTGTAGCCTATGCTTCTGCCCAGGCCTGTGCTGCTGTCCAACACCGCATTGTGTGCTGCTGCTCCGCACCCTGCAGACTATGCTGCTGCCCTGGCCTGTGCTTCTGTCCAACACTGCATCTTGTGCTGCTGCTCCGCACCATGCAGCCTATGCTGCTGCCATTTGTAGCCTGTGCTGCTGCCCAGGCCTGTGCTTCTGTCCAACACCGCATCGTGTGCTGCTGCTCCGCACCGTGCAGCCTATGCTGCAGCCATTCGTAGCCTGTACTGCTGCCCAGGCCTGTGCTGCTGTCCAACACTTCGTGTGCTGCTGCTACGCACCGTGCAGCCTATGCTGCTGCCATGTGTAGCCTGTGCTGCTGCCCTGGCCTGTGCTTCTGTCCAACACTGCATCTTGTGCTGCTGCTCCGCACCATGCAGCCTATGCTGCTGCCATTTGTAGCCTGTGCTGCTGCCCAGGCCTGTGCTTCTGTCCAACACTGCATCGTGTGCTGCTGCTACGCACCGTGCAGGCTATGCTGCTGCCATTTGTAGCCTGTGCTGCTGCCCAGGCCTGTGCTTCTGTCCAACACCGCATCGTGTGCTGCTGCTCCGCACCGTGCAGACTATGCTGCAGCCATTCGTAGCCTGTACTGCTGCCCAGGCCTGTGCTGCTGTCCAACTCTTCATCGTGTGCTGCTGCTACGCACCGTGCAGACTATGCTGCAGCCATTTGTAGCCTGTGCTGCTGCCCAGGCCTGTGCTTCTGTCCAACACCGCATCGTGTGCTGCTGCTCCGCACCATGCAGACTATGCTGCAGCCATTTGTAGCCTGTGCTGCTGCCCAGGCCTTTACTGCTGTCCAACACTGCATCTTGTGCTGCTGCTCCGCACCATGCAGCCTATGCTGCTGCCATTTGTAGCCTGTGCTGCTGCCCAGGCCTGTGCTTCTGTCCAACACCGCATCGTGTGCTGCTGCTCCGCACCGTGCAGACTATGCTGCAGCCATTCGTAGCCTGTACTGCTGCCCAGGCCTGTGCTGCTGTCCAACACTTCATCGTGTGCTGCTGCTACGCACCGTGCAGACTATGCTGCAGCCATTTGTAGCCTGTGCTGCTGCCCAGGCCTGAGCTACTGTCCAACACTTCATCGTGTGCTGCTGCTCCGCACCGTGCAGACTATGCTGCAGCCATTTGTAGCCTGTGCTGCTGCCCGGGCCTGAGCTACTGTCCAACACTTCATCGTGTGCTGTTGCTCCGCACCGTGCAGACTTTGCCGCAGCTATTTGTAGCCTGTGCTGCTGCCCAGGCCTGTGCTGCTGTCCAACACTGCATCGTGTGCTGCTGCTCCGCACCATGCAGCCTATGCTGCAGCCATTTGTAGCCTGTACTGCTGCCCAGGCCTGTGCTACTGTCCAACACTTCATCTTGTGCTGCTGCTCCGCACCATGCAGGCTATGCTGCTGCCATTTCTAGCCTATGCTGCTGTCCAACACCGCATCGTGTGCTGCTGCTCCGCACCGTGCAGATTATGATGCTGCCCAGGCCTGTGCTACTGTCCAACACTTCATCTTGTGCTGCTGCTCCGCACCATGCAGGCTATGCTGCTGCCATTTCTAGCCTATGCTGCTGTCCAACACCGCATCGAGTGCTGCTGCTGCCCACCGTGCAGACTATGCTGCTGCCATTTGTAGCCTCTGCTGCTGTCCAGCACCGCATCTTGTGCCTCTGTTCCGCACAATACAGCCTATGCTGCTGCCATTTGTAGCCTGTGCTGCTGCCCAGGCCTGTGCTACTGTTCAGCACTGCATCTTGTGCTTCTGTTCCGCACCATGCAGCCTATGCTGCAGCCATTTGTAGCCTATGCTGCTGCCATTTGTAGCTTATGCTGCTGCCCAGGCCTTTACTGCTGTCCAAGACCGCATCTTGTGCTGCTGCTCTGCACCGTGCAGACTATGATGCTGCCCAGGCCTGTGCTGCTGTCCAACACCGCATCGAGTGCTGCTGCTGCTCACCGTGCAGACTATGCCCCTGCCATTTGTAGCCTCTGCTGCTGTCCAGCACCGCATCTTGTGCCGCTGTTCCGCACAATACAGCCTATGATGCTGCCATTTGTAGCCTGTGCTGCTGCCCATGCCTGTGCTACTGTTCAGCACCGCATCTTGTGCTTTTGTTCCGCACCATGCAGCCTATGCTGCAGCCATTTGAGGCCTATGCTGCTGCCATTTGTAGCTTATGCTGCTGCCCAGGCCTCTACTGCTGTCCAAGACCGCATCTTGTGCTGCTGCTCCGCACCGTGCAGCCTATGCTGCAGCCATTTGTAGCCTATGCTGCTGCCCAGGCCTGTGCTGCTGTCCAACACCGCATCGTGTGCTGCTGCTCCGCACCCTGCAGACTATGCTGCTGCCCTGGCCTGTGCTTCTGTCCAACACCGCATAGTGTGCTGCTGCTCCGCACCGTGCAGCCTATGCTGCAGCCATTTGTAGCCTGTACTGCTGCCCAGGCCTGTGCTTCTGTCCAACACCGCATCGTGTGCTGCTGCTCCCGCACCGTGCAGCCTATGCTGCAGCCATTTGTAGCCTGTACTGCTGCCCAGGCCTGAGCTACTGTCCAACACTTCATCTTGTGCTGCTGCTCCGCACCGTGCAGCCCACGCTGCAGCCATTTGTAGCCTGTACTGCTGCCCAGGCCTGTGATTCTGTCCAACACCGCATCGTGTGCTGCCGCTCCGCACCGTGCAGCCTATGCTGCAGCCATTTGTAGCCTGTACTGCTGCCCAGGCCTGAGCTACTGTCCAACACTTCATCTTGTGCTGCTGCTCCGCACCGTGCAGCCCACGCTGCAGCCATTTGTAGCCTGTACTGCTGCCCAGGCCTGTGATTCTGTCCAACACCGCATTGTGTGCTGCTGCTCCGCACCGTGCAGCCTATGCTATCAGCCATTTGTAGCCTGTACTGCTGCCCAGGCCTGAGCTACTGTCCAACACTTCATCTTGTGCTGCTGCTACGCACCATGCAACCTATGCTGCTGCCATTCGTAGCCTTTGCTGCTGCCCAGGCCTGTGCTGCTGTCCAAACTGCATTGTGTGCTGCTGCTCCGCACCGTGCAGACTATGATGCTGCCCGGGCCTGAGCTACTGTCCAGCACTGCATCTTGTGCTGCTGCCCACCGTGCAGACTATGCTGCTGCCATTTGTAGCCTGTGCTGCTGCCCAGGCCTCTGCTGCTGTCCAGCACCGCATCTTGTGCCGCTGTTCCGCACAATACAGCCTATGCTGCTGCCATTTGTAGCCTGTGCTGCTGCCCAGGCCTCTGCTGCTGTCCAGCACCGCATCTTGTGCCGCTGTTCCGCACAATACAGCCTATGCTGCAGCCATTTGTAGCCTATGCTGCTGCCATTTGTAGCTTATGCTGCTGCCCAGGCCTTTACTGCTGTCCAAGACCGCATCTTGTGCTGCTGCTCCGCACCGTGCAGCCTATGCTGCAGCCATTTGTAGCCTATGCTGCAGCCATTTGTAGCCTATGCTTCTGCCCAGGCCTGTGCTGCTGTCCAACACCGCATTGTGTGCTGCTGCTCCGCACCCTGCAGACTATGCTGCTGCCCTGGCCTGTGCTTCTGTCCAACACTGCATCTTGTGCTGCTGCTCCGCACCATGCAGCCTATGCTGCTGCCATTTGTAGCCTGTGCTGCTGCCCAGGCCTGTGCTTCTGTCCAACACCGCATCGTGTGCTGCTGCTCCGCACCGTGCAGCCTATGCTGCAGCCATTCGTAGCCTGTACTGCTGCCCAGGCCTGTGCTGCTGTCCAACACTTCGTGTGCTGCTGCTACGCACCGTGCAGCCTATGCTGCTGCCATGTGTAGCCTGTGCTGCTGCCCTGGCCTGTGCTTCTGTCCAACACTGCATCTTGTGCTGCTGCTCCGCACCATGCAGCCTATGCTGCTGCCATTTGTAGCCTGTGCTGCTGCCCAGGCCTGTGCTTCTGTCCAACACCGCATCGTGTGCTGCTGCTACGCACCGTGCAGCCTATGCTGCAGCCATTTGTAGCCTGTACTGCTGCCCAGGCCTGTGCTACTGTCCAACACTTCATCTTGTGCTGCTGCTCCGCACCATGCAGGCTATGCTGCTGCCATTTCTAGCCTATGCTGCTGTCCAACACCGCATCGTGTGCTGCTGCTCCGCACCGTGCAGATTATGATGCTGCCCAGGCCTGTGCTACTGTCCAACACTTCATCTTGTGCTGCTGCTCCGCACCATGCAGGCTATGCTGCTGCCATTTCTAGCCTATGCTTCTGTCCAACACCGCATCGAGTGCTGCTGCTGCCCACCGTGCAGACTATTCTGCTGCCATTTGTAGCCTCTGCTGCTGTCCAGCACCGCATCTTGTGCCTCTGTTCCGCACAATACAGCCTATGCTGCTGCCATTTGTAGCCTGTGCTGCTGCCCAGGCCTGTGCTACTGTTCAGCACCGCATCTTGTGCTTCTGTTCCGCACCATGCAGCCTATGCTGCAGCCATTTGTAGCCTATGCTGCTGCCATTTGTAGCTTATGCTGCTGCCCAGGCCTTTACTGCTGTCCAAGACCGCATCTTGTGCTGCTGCTCCGCACCGTGCAGACTTTGATGCTGCCCAGGCCTGTGCTGCTGTCCAACACCGCATCGAGTGCTGCTGCTGCCCACCGTGCAGACTATGCTGCTGCCATTTGTAGCCTCTGCTGCTGTCCAGCACCGCATCTTGTGCCGCTGTTCCGCACAATACAGCCTATGATGCTGCCATTTGTAGCCTGTGCTGCTGCCCATGCCTGTGCTACTGTTCAGCACCGCATCTTGTGCTTTTGTTCCGCACCATGCAGCCTATGCTGCAGCCATTTGTAGCCTATGCTGCTGCCATTTGTAGCTTATGCTGCTGCCCAGGCCTTTACTACTGTCCAAGACCGCATCTTGTGCTGCTGCTCCGCACCGTGCAGCCTATGCTGCAGCCATTTGTAGCCTATGCTGCAGCCATTTGTAGCCTATGCTGCTGCCCCGGCCTGTGCTGCTGTCCAACACTGCATCGTGTGCTGCTGCTCTGCACCCTGCAGACTATGCTGCTGCCCTGGCCTGTGCTTCTGTCCAACACCGCATCGTGTGCTGCTGCTCAGCACCGTGCAGCCTATGCTGCAGCCATTTGTAGCCTGTACTGCTGCCCAGGCCTGTGCTGCTGTCCAACACCGCATTGTGTGCTGCTGCTCCCGCACCGTGCAGCCTATGCTGCAGCAATTTGTAGCCTGTACTGCTGCCCAGGCCTGAGCTACTGTCCAACACTTCATCTTGTGCTGCTGCTCCGCACCGTGCAGCCCACGCTGCAGCCATTTGTAGCCTGTACTGCTGCTCAGGCCTGTGATTCTGTCCAACACTTCATCGTGTGCTGTTGCTCCGCACCGTGCAGACTTTGCCGCAGCTATTTGTAGCCTGTGCTGCTGCCCAGGCCTGTGCTGCTGTCCAACACTGCATCGTGTGCTGCTGCTCCGCACCATGCAGCCTATGCTGCAGCCATTTGTAGCCTGTACTGCTGCCCAGGCCTGTGCTACTGTCCAACACTTCATCTTGTGCTGCTGCTCCGCACCATGCAGGCTATGCTGCTGCCATTTCTAGCCTATGCTGCTGTCCAACACCGCATCGTGTGCTGCTGCTCCGCACCGTGCAGATTATGATGCTGCCCAGGCCTGTGCTACTGTCCAACACTTCATCTTGTGCTGCTGCTCCGCACCATGCAGGCTATGCTGCTGCCATTTCTAGCCTATGCTGCTGTCCAGCACCGCATCTTGTGCCTCTGTTCCGCACAATACAGCCTATGCTGCTGCCATTTGTAGCCTGTGCTGCTGCCCAGGCCTGTGCTACTGTTCAGCACCGCATCTTGTGCTTCTGTTCCGCACCATGCAGCCTATGCTGCAGCCATTTGTAGCCTATGCTGCTGCCATTTGTAGCTTATGCTGCTGCCCAGGCCTTTACTGCTGTCCAAGACCGCATCTTGTGCTGCTGCTCCGCACCATGCAGACTATGATGCTGCCCAGGCCTGTGCTTCTGTCCAACACCGCATCGTGTGCTGCTGCTCCGCACCCTGCAGACTATGCTGCTGCCCTGGCCTGTGCTTCTGTCCAACACTGCATCGTGTGCTGCTGCTCCGCACCGTGCAGCCTATGCTGCAGCCATTTGTAGCCTGTACTGCTGCCCAGGCCTGTGCTGCTGTCCAACACCGCATCGTGTGCTGCTGCTCCCGCACCGTGCAGCCTATGCTGCAGCAATTTGTAGCCTGTACTGCTGCCCAGGCCTGAGCTACTGTCCAACACTTCATCTTGTGCTGCTGCTCCACACCGTGCAGCCCACGCTGCAGCCATTTGTAGCCTGTACTGCTGCCCAGGCCTGTGATTCTGTCCAACACCGCATCGTGTGCTGCTGCTCCGCACCGTGCAGCCTATGCTGCAGCCATTTGTAGCCTGTACTGCTGCCCAGGCCTGAGCTACTGTCCAACACTTCATCTTGTGCTGCTGCTCCGCACCGTGCAGCCCACGCTACAGCCATTTGTAGCCTGTACTGCTGCCCAGGCCTGTGATTCTGTCCAACACCGCATTGTGTGCTGCTGCTCCGCACCGTGCAGCCTATGCTGCAGCCATTTGTAGCCTGTACTGCTGCCCAGGCCTGAGCTACTGTCCAACACTTCATCTTGTGCTGCTGCTACGCACCATGCAGGCTATGCTGCTGCCATTCGTAGCCTGTGCTGCTGCCCAGGCCTGTGCTGCTGTCCAACACTGCATTGTGTGCTGCTGCTCCGCACCGTGCAGACTATGATGCTGCCCGGGCCTGAGCTACTGTCCAGCACTGCATCTTGTGCTGCTGCCCACCGTGCAGACTATGCTGCTGCCATTTGTAGCCTGTGCTGCTGCCCAGGCCTCTGCTGCTGTCCAGCACCGCATCTTGTGCCGCTGTTCCGCACAATACAGCCTATGCTGCTGCCATTTGTAGCCTGTGCTGCTGCCCAGGCCTGTGCTACTGTTCAGCACCGCATCTTGTGCTTCTGTTCCGCACCATGCAGCCTATGCTGCAGCCATTTGTAGCCTATGCTGCTGCCATTTGTAGCTTATGCTGCTGCCCAGGCCTTTACTGCTGTCCAAGACCGCATCTTGTGCTGCTGCTCCGCACCGTGCAGCCTATGCTGCTGCCCTGTCCTGTGCTTCTGTCCAGCACTGCATCTTGTGCTGCTGCCCACCGTGCAGACTATGCTGCTGCCATTTGTAGCCTGTGCTGCTGCCCAGGCCTCTGCTGCTGTCCAGCACCGCATCTTGTGCCGCTGTTCCGCACAATACAGCCTATGCTGCTGCCATTTGTAGCCTGTGCTGCTGCCCAGGCCTCTGCTGCTGTCCAGCACCGCATCTTGTGCCGCTGTTCCGCACAATACAGCCTATGCTGCAGCCATTTGTAGCCTATGCTGCTGCCATTTGTAGCTTATGCTGCTGCCCAGGCCTTTACTGCTGTCCAAGACCGCATCTTGTGCTGCTGCTCCGCACCGTGCAGCCTATGCTGCAGCCATTTGTAGCCTATGCTGCAGCCATTTGTAGCCTATGCTTCTGCCCAGGCCTGTGCTGCTGTCCAACACCGCATTGTGTGCTGCTGCTCCGCACCCTGCAGACTATGCTGCTGCCCTGGCCTGTGCTTCTGTCCAACACTGCATCTTGTGCTGCTGCTCAGCACCATGCAGCCTATGCTGCTGCCATTTGTAGCCTGTGCTGCTGCCCAGGCCTGTGCTTCTGTCCAACACCGCATCGTGTGCTGCTGCTCCGCACCGTGCAGCCTATGCTGCAGCCATTCGTAGCCTGTACTGCTGCCCAGGCCTGTGCTGCTGTCCAACACTTCGTGTGCTGCTGCTACGCACCGTGCAGCCTATGCTGCTGCCATGTGTAGCCTGTGCTGCTGCCCTGGCCTGTGCTTCTGTCCAACACTGCATCTTGTGCTGCTGCTCCGCACCATGCAGCCTATGCTGCTGCCATTTGTAGCCTGTGCTGCTGCCCAGGCCTGTGCTTCTGTCCAACACCGCATCGTGTGCTGCTGCTACGCACCGTGCAGCCTATGCTGCAGCCATTTGTAGCCTGTACTGCTGCCCAGGCCTGTGCTACTGTCCAACACTTCATCTTGTGCTGCTGCTCCGCACCATGCAGGCTATGCTGCTGCCATTTCTAGCCTATGCTGCTGTCCAACACAGCATCGTGTGCTGCTGCTCCGCACCGTGCAGATTATGATGCTGCCCAGGCCTGTGCTACTGTCCAACACTTCATCTTGTGCTGCTGCTCAGCACCATGCAGGCTATGCTGCTGCCATTTCTAGCCTATGCTTCTGTCCAACACCGCATCGAGTGCTGCTGCTGCCCACCGTGCAGACTATTCTGCTGCCATTTGTAGCCTCTGCTGCTGTCCAGCACCGCATCTTGTGCCTCTGTTCCGCACAATACAGCCTATGCTGCTGCCATTTGTAGCCTGTGCTGCTGCCCAGGCCTGTGCTACTGTTCAGCACCGCATCTTGTGCTTCTGTTCCGCACCATGCAGCCTATGCTGCAGCCATTTGTAGCCTATGCTGCTGCCATTTGTAGCTTATGCTGCTGCCCAGGCCTTTACTGCTGTCCAAGACCGCATCTTGTGCTGCTGCTCCGCACCGTGCAGACTTTGATGCTGCCCAGGCCTGTGCTGCTGTCCAACACCGCATCGAGTGCTGCTGCTGCCCACCGTGCAGACTATGCTGCTGCCATTTGTAGCCTCTGCTGCTGTCCAGCACCGCATCTTGTGCCGCTGTTCCGCACAATACAGCCTATGATGCTGCCATTTGTAGCCTGTGCTGCTGCCCATGCCTGTGCTACTGTTCAGCACCGCATCTTGTGCTTTTGTTCCGCACCATGCAGCCTATGCTGCAGCCATTTGTAGCCTATGCTGCTGCCATTTGTAGCTTATGCTGCTGCCCAGGCCTTTACTACTGTCCAAGACCGCATCTTGTGCTGCTGCTCCGCACCGTGCAGCCTATGCTGCAGCCATTTGTAGCCTATGCTGCAGCCATTTGTAGCCTATGCTGCTGCCCAGGCCTGTGCTGCTGTCCAACACTGCATCGTGTGCTGCTGCTCTGCACCCTGCAGACTATGCTGCTGCCCTGGCCTGTGCTTCTGTCCAACACCGCATCGTGTGCTGCTGCTCCGCACCTTGCAGCCTATGCTGCAGCCATTTGTAGCCTGTACTGCTGCCCAGGCCTGTGCTGCTGTCCAACACCGCATTGTGTGCTGCTGCTCCCGCACCGTGCAGCCTATGCTGCAGCAATTTGTAGCCTGTACTGCTGCCCAGGCCTGAGCTACTGTCCAACACTTCATCTTGTGCTGCTGCTCCGCACCGTGCAGCCCACGCTGCAGCCATTTGTAGCCTGTACTGCTGCTCAGGCCTGTGATTCTGTCCAACACTTCATCGTGTGCTGTTGCTCCGCACCGTGCAGACTTTGCCGCAGCTATTTGTAGCCTGTGCTGCTGCCCAGGCCTGTGCTGCTGTCCAACACTGCATTGTGTGCTGCTGCTCCGCACCATGCAGCCTATGCTGCAGCCATTTGTAGCCTGTACTGCTGCCCAGGCCTGTGCTACTGTCCAACACTTCATCTTGTGCTGCTGCTCCGCACCATGCAGGCTATGCTGCTGCCATTTCTAGCCTATGCTGCTGTCCAACACCGCATCGTGTGCTGCTGCTCCGCACCGTGCAGATTATGATGCTGCCCAGGCCTGTGCTACTGTCCAACACTTCATCTTGTGCTGCTGCTCCAGCACCATGCAGGCTATGCTGCTGCCATTTCTAGCCTATGCTGCTGTCCAGCACCGCATCTTGTGCCTCTGTTCCGCACAATACAGCCTATGCTGCTGCCATTTGTAGCCTGTGCTGCTGCCCAGGCCTGTGCTACTGTTCAGCACCGCATCTTGTGCTTCTGTTCCGCACCATGCAGCCTATGCTGCAGCCATTTGTAGCCTATGCTGCTGCCATTTGTAGCTTATGCTGCTGCCCAGGCCTTTACTGCTGTCCAAGACCGCATCTTGTGCTGCTGCTCCGCACCATGAAGACTATGATGCTGCCCAGGCCTGTGCTTCTGTCCAACACCGCATCGTGTGCTGCTGCTCCGCACCCTGCAGACTATGCTGCTGCCCTGGCCTGTGCTTCTGTCCAACACCGCATCGTGTGCTGCTGCTCCGCACCGTGCAGCCTATGCTGCAGCCATTTGTAGCCTGTACTGCTGCCCAGGCCTGTGCTGCTGTCCAACACCGCATCGTGTGCTGCTGCTCCCGCACCGTGCAGCCTATGCTGCAGCAATTTGTAGCCTGTACTGCTGCCCAGGCCTGAGCTACTGTCCAACACTTCATCTTGTGCTGCTGCTCCGCACCGTGCAGCCCACGCTGCAGCCATTTGTAGCCTGTACTGCTGCCCAGGCCTGTGATTCTGTCCAACACCGCATCGTGTGCTGCTGCTCCACACCGTGCAGCCTATGCTGCAGCCATTTGTAGCCTGTACTGCTGCCCAGGCCTGAGCTACTGTCCAACACTTCATCTTGTGCTGCTGCTCCGCACCGTGCAGCCCACGCTGCAGCCATTTGTAGCCTGTACTGCTGCCCAGGCCTGTGATTCTGTCCAACACCGCATTGTGTGCTGCTGCTCCGCACCGTGCAGCCTATGCTGCAGCCATTTGTAGCCTGTACTGCTGCCCAGGCCTGAGCTACTGTCCAACACTTCATCTTGTGCTGCTGCTACGCACCATGCAGGCTATGCTGCTGCCATTCGTAGCCTGTGCTGCTGCCCAGGCCTGTGCTGCTGTCCAACACTGCATTGTGTGCTGCTGCTCCGCACCGTGCAGACTATGATGCTGCCCGGGCCTGAGCTACTGTCCAGCACTGCATCTTGTGCTGCTGCCCACCGTGCAGACTATGCTGCTGCCATTTGTAGCCTGTGCTGCTGCCCAGGCCTCTGCTGCTGTCCAGCACCGCATCTTGTGCTGCTGTTCCGCACAATACAGCCTATGCTGCTGCCATTTGTAGCCTGTGCTGCTGCCCAGGCCTGTGCTACTGTTCAGCACCGCATCTTGTGCTTCTGTTCCGCACCATGCAGCCTATGCTGCAGCCATTTGTAGCCTATGCTGCTGCCATTTGTAGCTTATGCTGCTGCCCAGGCCTTTACTGCTGTCCAAGACCGCATCTTGTGCTGCTGCTCCGCACCGTGCAGCCTATGCTGCTGCCCTGTCCTGTGCTTCTGTCCAACACCGCATCGTGTGCTGCTGCTCCGCACCGTGCAGCCTATGCTGCAGCCATTTGTAGCCTATGCTGCAGCCATTTGTAGCCTGTGCTGCTGCCCAGGCCTGTGCTTCTGTCCAGCACCGTATCTTGTGCTGCTGCTCTGCACCATGCAGCCTATGCTGCTGCCATTTGTAGCCTGTGCTGCTGCCCAGGCCTGTGCTGCTGTCCAACACTTCATCGTGTGCTGCTGCTCCGCACCATGCAGGCTATCCTGCAGCCATTCGTAGCCTGTACTGCTGCCCAGGCCTGTGCTATTGTCCAACACTTCATCGTGTGCTGCTGCTACGCACCGTGCAGACTATGCTGCAGCCATTTGTAGCCTGTGCTGCTGCCCAGGCCTGAGCTACTGTCCAACACTTCATCGTGTGCTGCTGACCCACCGTCCAGCCTATGCTGCAGCCATTTGTAGCCTATGCTACTGCCCATGCCTGTGCTACTGTCCAGCACTGCAATCTGTGCTGTTACCCAGAATCCTGTAGCCTATGCTGCTACATAGTGCTTTGAGGCCCGCACTGCTGTTTAGCACTGTGTCAAGCTTGTGCTGCTGCCCAGTACTCTCGAACCCATGTTGCTGCACAGCGCCTTGAGCCCTCTGCTGGTGTCCAGCCCTTTCTGCCCTGTGGTATGTCCTGCAGAAGGCAGAAATTTTGAGGCATACTGTAACCAGAGTGTTGATGCATGTGCTGTTCTCAGCCCCTGCATCCTTTGCTTAGAGAGCCCCGTCCTTTGTAGCTGCGTCCTGGGCAGTAGCCACGGGGGCATTTGAGGGCCGGGTCAGCACATATTATTATTTGCCCCCCCCCCAAATGAAGCAGGAAGCTGGCACAGTATTAATGGCATACTCAGTTTGAAATCAGTTTATTTTAACAAACTGCATTCACATTTGAATGCATACAGTCTAATTGAAAAAAACATGCTGGAGCTCAGAAGGTGAGTTAGCAATAAAATGCATTTTTTATCTTGATACATTCACTGCATGTTCAAAAACAGAGGTAAAATGTCAGGCTTTGTCTATTGACAAATTGCTGCTTGCTCTTTTAATGTGGAGATGTTGTTTTCTTTCTCTGACTGTAAAGTGAGAGGATTTTGGGTAGTGAACTACGTGACAATCTCATTAGGGTACAGGCACGACCGATGGAATTATGTGGCAGGGGAGGCCCAAATTATATATATATATATGGCTAGGCTGAATAAATAATGCGGCAAGCGAAAACACAAATTAAGCACTTAATGCGGTACATTTTGTGATAGTATGAATTTATTATTTTGCCATTTTTACACATTACCACTGTCTGGGCAAAGGTGTCATTTAGGTAGGACCAGTTTCACATCCGAATACACCTATAAGTACCTGAAAGGTAACCAGTCAACCTGTTTGACGGACCCTCCACTGTGCAGCAGCACATGATGCAGCATTTGTAGTATCTTTTGACCTGTTACAGCTAGAAACAATTTTTTTTGTTAAAATCTGAAGAATATGCTGCAGATGGTGGATTATGTGGCAAATGCAGAAAATTCATAATCATGCGGAAAACTACACAGCTGCAGAATCACATAATTCCAGTGGCCCTGCATACAGGAAGTGTGAAAA
The DNA here is from genome assembly GCA_963921515.1 of Calotriton arnoldi. Taxonomy (NCBI): domain Eukaryota; kingdom Metazoa; phylum Chordata; class Amphibia; order Caudata; family Salamandridae; genus Calotriton; species Calotriton arnoldi. The sequence goes on from CAWUFW010015939.1 coordinate 253,367, forward strand.
GAAAGACTGCAGGATGTCAATTTGCTTCTAATACACAAAATGTTTTAAATACCTCTAAATGTACTGTACAAATATTTCAACAAATATCAGCAATTATGAAAGCAGAAATGAAGCACATTTTGTTTTGTCATTCTGAAGTGTGACAGAAACAAAGATTTCAACAGGATCAGAACAAATCTTGGTGATGCACATGTGATAAATATTGTATAGTATTGTATTTCAGTATTTGTATAGCGCTTACTAGCCCTGTGTGTGGCATGGAAGTGCTTGCTTCCATGCGCAGCAAGCTACGTCATATAGGGTTGTGTGTGGTTTGAAGGGTGTCTTTGTTTTATGATTCTATTTGGGAAGTGCTTCGATGTCATGCGTGAAGACCACGATGTGTGGTTATCGTGTTGTGGGACGCAGCGTGTAGCAGTGTGGCGCATGATGAGGTATGAGAGACACATGCACAGTTTATGGTTTTTCCGTACTCCGGCAGCTTTTACCAGCTCTGTAGGGCCCTTAATGGTATTTCTTATGATTATATTTCAGCCTAGCTGGTTGCTGCACTGGGCTGTCCAATCAGAAATATTGTAAGTAGTTGTGGACCTGAGCTGGCATTGTTGAAGGGAGAGAGAAGTGGTGAGATCTGCTGGGATGTGCATTGTAACTATCATCCCATATCTCAGTATTATCGTGAGATATAAAGAAGCAGCCATAGTGTATCTATACTTGGGGCCTGCAGTGCTGGACTAGATTAAAGTCCTCCGATTGACACAGTGTGTGACAGATCTCCTCAGTTATTCCGTGCCTGTTCATGTAGTGATGGCTGGTGTATTGGCTGCACAATACTGGTGATGGACGATCCTCGTAGCAGATATGTCTTATGTGAATATAGGATGTGTAAGTTACAGTTGGATGCCAACTGCTGAGTGTTACGGTATAAGTATTACTGTGGGCTAGAAATGTTAAATATGAAATTACATAACTATAAATTACCCCTGTGAATCATAGGTCAGCCTTTCTTAACTTACCTGCCTATCAAAAGTAGTTTGCTGGTTGGGCTGTTTCCATTATCATTGAGTTGGGTAACAATAAACATATGTTATTCAGCGGCAAAATAACTACGGGTTAACGTGCGCTTTACAAATACACTTGTTATGTTATGAAATTTGAATACTTTATTTCGGTTGATAGACCATAAAAGTGCAAGTGCAATAAAATCTTACATTACATTAAAATAACCGTTGTTAAAATACATATTCAAGTGAACCAGGGATGTCCTTAATTTCATATAATGTTAACCGCCATAGTTCATGGACCCTCACGATAGCATATGCCCACAACCCTATGGATTCAACCTAATGTGATGCGCCCTATTAAAAAGTCCTTAAAACTGAGTGTCCGAATCTCCCTCAAAGCTAAAAAAGAAATTTAAAATCCTAATTATGGTGTTGAACTATTGAAAATTGGACAGTGGCCTATGGACCCTTTATAACCACCCTAGCCATAAAGTGGTTACAATGTCTCCAAGCGCCTCTGACTGAAAATCCTGCCCATTAGGTTGCTTGACCCTGCTAGAACTGGTGGATCTATGATCCATCTTGGTTAAAGCCCACTATGGAGGGGATAATCATTGGGCCTGGGTGGGGAATATGAGGTCTCAAATAGCGCCGCGTAACCACCTCACAGCTCCAACTAAAGTTCCTGCCCCCTCACTATGTGGCCTGGTCTTACCCCCGAATGTGATGTCAATTAGCTTAAATCAAAATGTTAGAGCCCAGGAGAGACTTGCGCGCACACCACATAGAAAATAGTAAGCGCAAAACTGCGAATACAATCGGCTGTTGGATGTTATATTTCAGGAGCCTAAATGCTGCTGCACAGTGAACGGTCCCCAGATTCCTGCACAGCTGTATCAACCATCTTGATCTAGCTTTTTTATAGCCGGGGCACAAAAATAACACATCAAGTTCAGTTTCCTCTACATTAGTACAAGCTGGGCACCCTAGAAGATTGGTGCCTGCCCATCTGTCAGAAAATGAACGCAGGGGGAGTGATCCGTGCCTAAATTGTACATATAGCTTCCTCGCTAATGCTGGCTCTATGTTGTCTAGGAAAGGCTCCAAATTATAGTGGTCTTTAATTTTCATAAGGATTACTGTAAGAGAGCCAATACTGAACTTTCTTGTAGGTGAGCACGTTTTCCTTCTCTATAACTCCTAGCCAGTTCCTTCCTTGTTATTGCAGGACACGATGTTTCTGGGTCACTCCACATACTCATTCTTCCTATACTATAGAGTGTGTTTCGATTGTATGTGAGCCACGCTGTTTTCCCTACCCCTGGAAGACCCATAACCTCTTTAAGCTCAGATCTATAGGCTACCAATTCAGGGGTCGCCCATATGTGTCGCCAGAAGTTTAGCGGTCTGAGACCTATTTCCTCTGCGATCGGTCTCACTCCAAGATCCAAACGCAGAGGAACGAGTAGGGTGCTAATAGAAAGTCCAAATAGCTGCCTGATAAAATTATTCTCAATCTTAGTTATGTTTTTTTGTAGGGCAATGCCCCCAGAGTTCAGCCCCATACATAGTGGCACCCCGAATTTGCAGTTTAAAGACCTCGGTGATCGGGCCAACGGGTTTACAAAAAGAATTCCTAAATACCTTGGCCACCCCCCCTGTTGTCTGTGCTAGCTTAAGGCTTGTTTTATGAATTTGTGATGCCCATTCCATTTTTTCCATTAGGGTAACCCCTAGATATTCAAACACAGATACCCTCTCAAGCGGGGTGCCATTCAGACAGGGATTAGGGCATGTCGTGCATGCTGGATTGAAGACCATATATTTTTGGTCTTCTGAGTATTGATCTCCAACCCTCTATTATTGCAAAAAACACCAAAGCTAGTAAGGATCCTCTGAATACCCATTGGTGACTTGGAGAGCAGGAGAGTTTCATCAGCAAACATCATTGCTGATATTTTATAATGCGCTATCTTCGGGCATCGATGTCCTTCCCCTCAGTCAATGTGTCAACCAATGCATTGATATATAGACAAAACAATGTGGGGGCTAGCACACATCCCTGCCCGACTCCTCTGTTCACTGCGAGAGGAGCGGTGAGTTCACCATGCTTCCCGAACCTAATTTGAGCATAGTTGGCTTCGTGCAATCTCCTGATCATATGGCAGAGATAAGTAGGGACCCCAATGTCACTTAATACAGACCATAGCTAGTCCCTGGGTACCAAGTCGAAAGCCGTTTTTAGATCGACAAATTTTAAATAGAGACTCCCTCTAGAGTCAATGTTTTCCAGTGCAAAAGCTGGAGCCTAAAGATTTGATCAACGGTGGAGGTGTTTTTCCTAAAACCAGCTTGAAAGGGACTCAGGATGTTGTGATCCTTCATCCAATCCTGGAGGCATGCCAGTAGTATCCGGGCGAAGATTTTCTGTGTTACATCAATTAAGCTAATAGGTCTATAATTAGCAGGTAGTAGTGGGGATCCCCTCTTGTAGACTGGAAGAATTTCCGCACCAGCCCAAGTTATGGGGATTGGCATACCCTGTAATACTGCATTAAATAAAGCCCACAAATATGGACCCCAGATTGACGGTTTGGAGCGGAAGAGATCCCCCGGTGTTTTATCTAGCCATGGTGCTTTTTGAGGGGCTATTTTGCTTAGGGCACTTAGCATTTCTTTCAGAGTTATCTCTGGAATCTTCCTGTGTGCCATCTGCTGTGGGCTTTTTATTGGGCTTAAGTTGGTTCCTTCGCCCTCAGGGGTGGTATATAAGGCCTGGTAATTAACTTTCCAGGTTTCTGCCACAATATTGGGCTCATGGGGCTGTTTACCTTCACTGCAGCCTATGTTGACTATATTCCATAAGGCCTTCAAGTCATTAACTGATAGGGCCATTCTCAGGGAGTCCCACTTGTCCAGCTCCCATTTTTTTTTGCTAAAGCAATGGCTTCCCTATATAGAGCCCGCTTTGATTTAATTTCTAGCCTATCTTAGATTTAATGGCTTCTAGCAATGCCGATTTGTCCTCTCGACACTTACCATCAAACCAGGATTGTGGGGACTTTCTATTTCCACTGGGACTTCCTGTTGGGAAAAATAAATTGGCCAATTTGGAAGACAATGCTTTGGGCTGTTTCAATCTTTGTATTGTACTCTGAAGATTGGATTTGAGGGTGTGACTGTCTTTCCGGGTCCTATTGCTGGAATGTGTGGGTGTAGGTGTCTTGCAATTAGCCATACTTTCAACTTTCTTCTGGAGTATATGTGCTCCTGGGTGCTTCGAATGGTGGCTGGTAGTGAGTTGCAAAGCTTGGAGGCTTTTTCTGAAAAACCAGTGCCTCCTACAGATTTCTTATGGTAAGGTGGCATAGTGATAAGTGGTGCAACCCTGGAGTGCTTGAAATTAGTTTATAGGTATAGCAGTAATTTTCCTTGGAGGCTCTGTAGACAATGAAAAGTGCCTTGAACATTGCCCTTCTTGCTATAGGTAGCCAGTGGAGTGATTGCAAGACTGGAATCTTGCGTTCTCGTGGGTGATGGTAGAGAGAAAGTATTGCAGCAGCATTTTGGATGAGATGTATTTTGCAAATGATGAATGTGGGTGCCCCAAGATATAGGCTGTTGGCATAGTCAAGCTTGGAGAGTATGAGGATAGCTTGCAACTTTTGTTGGTATCCAAGATATGGGAGGAAGCATGTAAGTGCTTTTATTGTGTACAAGGTACTCTGTTTGATGTTATTAACATGTGGTATCAAATATTGGTCTGAATCCATGGCCACCCCTAGGTTTATGACTCCTCTTGATATTGTTGGAGGGGCCTCATGTTCCTTAAGCCTTAGGCTGGAATGTTTACCATTGTCTGCAGGCCATATTCTCTGTCTTTGTTGTATTTAGCTTCAGATGGTTAATCATCATCCATGTGTTTATGGCCTGGAGACAGTCATCAAGTCTTAACTTGTAGAGGTCTTCCAGACCATCCATTTCTTTAAATGATTTGGGATTAATCTGTATAGATGTAACAGGTGAGGTTGAATGATTTAATCTGGTTTGTTAAAGGGGTTAGGTAGATGTTGAATAATAGAGGGGATAAGATGGACCCCTGAGAAATGCCAGTGTTGTGGACGAGGAGCTGATGTGAAAGTTGGTACCAACACTAGTTCACAATCACAGCTGAATTCAATGTGGATTAGTTGAACTTCCTTCTTACCTTTCACATGTGGTTTGTCAAACAATAATTTGCCGTGTGAAAAGATTGCACAGCTGTTTGGGACATTGATGTTTTTACATTGTTCTTAAGGCAGCAACTTTCATGTTGTTTCCTATTCCTGATACTTATGTGGGTGTCACTACCTAAACCTGCTAGTCATTCCGATGCAATGTCCAATCAGAAAGCTCCAAATTCCAATATGCCATAGTGCCTGTGGTTGAAATATTGTGCTGGGTCAGAGTCGTCAAAAGTCAGGAACGTCTTACATTGCTCCACCCTACACCGGCCTGTTGCGAAATGTAGCCTGGTGAGATAATGTATCTGCTCTAGAAATCTCTGTTTGCAGGCGGCAGTTCGTTTTTGTAGGGCAAGCCACCTATTGCAGACGGCTACAAATAACCTAACTAGCTAGTGTGACTCTGCAATTACCCAGTATAGCCTGTCATGTCACAAAGGGCTGCCATAACAGGCTATCTTTCAAAGGGGTTTAATATCTAGATAACCCTGCCAGGGTCAACACACTGAGGGTTCATCTCTTGAACCAAATATTGTGAAAACCATAATCAGGGCATCTGAGGCAGAAAGCATTTGTATTATAATTGACCTGTCTACACATCGCCACAGAACATCAATGAATATTTTCTTATGTTTTACATTGTACTTTAAGATCTGTGTAGTAGCTCCTTTTGAAAATTATTGACACCTTTGAAATTCTGCTCTATCTTTATCTAATTTATGGTCATAGCAAATAAATTGCTCTTATGAAGTCCTATGTGATAATATACTAAATGCATAATACTTGGTAAACACTTGGGATAGCGATTTTATTGGGAGAAGTGTGGGAACACTGGATAGTAGGAATTTTATGGATCTTCACAGATTCCAGCATTTTCCTTCACAGAAATATGAGAAAAATCTGTGATTTATTCAAAGTTTGGTGATTGCAGGGCATTCAGGGTAAGAAAAGATATTAGGATCCATGCAAACAACACCAGCCCAGACTACCCGAGGTGCTTTTTTTTCAGAAATGTCTGGGCCTGGCAGGATTTCCGGGATGCCGACCAACCCTGGGCTAAATACCACAGCTACCCATATACCCAGAATGAGTCAATTCACAGTTTTAGGGGGCTTAGGGAGCCTTTCTTTTCTCGGTTTATAGCCCAGTCACACAAGTGGATTAGTATTGTTATCAGGAAAAGTGTAGGAACGTGTGTGGTGGACTTTTATGGATCCCCGCAGATTCCATTAGCGTGGTCTGCTTTCACTTTTGTATTGCAGCGCTCACAGTGGGATGCACAATATAGCAAAATGAAAAATCAAACTCAGGACTCGTGGGAAGCATTTCCCTTGCGTCCTGACTTTGATTCTGGAAAATCTCTGGTGTTTTTACCAGAAACATTTTCTTTTCCAGTACTGTGGACCTCCTGTTGAAGTCCACCACACCATGAAGGTAGTGGGGTGGGCATCAACGAGTCATCATCTGCCCCAAAACAGTTAAAACTCACCCGATTCATGCAGCCTGATGTCCTGTCCAATAAGAATTGGACAACAAGCTGCAGGGACATAATGGCCACGCTGCACTAACATCTTTGTTTCACGATCGCAGGGGAGTTCTCCAGTTCCAGTGCCAGGAGGCCCCCAGGATGGTAGGCTTCTGGGACTGGGTAACAGCAAAAAAGCACACTGGTCAAAGAAAGGTGGTAGGCGCTGCTAATGGCTATGCACAGCCAGGAGAAAGTTTCAGTTACCATACATGGGTTATGGAGAAGAGGGCTGGAAGGAAAATAAAAAATATTGAAAAGTACAAAGAAGATAAAAGAGAATATAGAGAGAAGAGGTTCTATAAAAGGAGAGCGGGTTGGGGGAAAGAAAGGAGAGTAAATAGAATAAACAAGAGAGAGAGAGCAGGAGAGACAGGACGGGACGATAGTTGCAGCAGCAAACAAAAACGGATAGTGGGGAAAAGGTTGAGAGAGACAGAGATGACAGAGATTAGGAGATAGGAAGAGTATAGAGAAAGTTAGAGAGAGCCCAAAGGATCAAAAGGAGAGCTAGATACACATGGAGAAAAGGTGATTGGAGATTTTAAGTACAATTTAGAGCTTATCATGTTTTGGCCCAATGTGATTTCAATGCTCACTTTTGCACATTATGTTCTAATAGGGATCTTAGTGTAAGATCCAAGAATCACCTTGCATAGTGGTCTTTAAAGTTCTAATAAGGTATAACCATAGTTACTCGATCCACATTGCATTTAGCAAATTGCTTATCAATGGCAGCCCCTTGTTATTTGCTACTGTATGCTCTTGGTGAGAAGTACTGATGCCTTCTCTTTTAATGCCTATCAGCCATGTCCACATTTGCTGATATAGTCACTGGAGAGTACAACCTACTTGCTGAGAAGTCCAAGTTCTATTCAGGAGGTGATTTGGCTTTCTAGTGTACATTTAAATATGGCAGCCTCATAACTGTTTCATAACATGAAGCTTGACTTTTATCTGTAGTAATGGCAAACAATCCCTCTGCAAGTAAATATTTTCCATGTCTAGCATTTCTAGGCAGACTTCCATGCTTTCTATATTCACCACTCAGAAAAGTGCATGCTCGTCCAAGCAATATTAGCCACATAGAGGGAGGCCCCTTGAGGATAATATGCAGGGAGTCTGGGGCATGTCAAAGCGTAGGGAATGTCGATAATTCTTGAAGTGGAGGACTCTGTAGCATACAAATGGTAGGTACCATGCAAGCATCAAAGAGAGATGTTATCACGGAGCAGGATCCTAGATGCCAACCACAAAACCACCACTCGGAGCCTTAGAGGCAGTGCTGCAGCTTGCCCATCTACTGCTCCTCTAGCTGGAGTTGGAACTCGTGTCCTCAGCCAGGCCACAGACCACAAATGTACCCATCCTGGGCTCACACAATCACCCATCCTTTACCATGTCTACCTGTCTTGCTGGTTGATGTCTTACGAAGGCCACCTTTTGTTCAACACCTTTTGTACAACCTGCCTGTAACTATGAGGGGTGTATGCCAATGTCCGAGCCTGCTTCAAGTCCATGCAGTTTTGACTGGTGCTTTTGATCAAATATAATTAAACTATCCATCTTTTGTCACAAATTTATAGTGAAATTTATTGTGGTACCTTCCTAACTTTCTCCATAAAGTGACATCGAAGTTTTCACTATTTTTGCAGGCCTAAAATGTTTAAAATACACTGGTCGCTACCGATTTCCCAAAATGTTCTTGATGTTTATGCTACAAGCTCTCTGTGAAATTATTTTAAATTAGTGATGAATTAAATTAAAACTGCACTTATGAAGTTGGGCGGAATTAGGAAACTCCACTCTTTACGAAGAAGATGAAGTTTTCTAATTTTACGTGAGGTAACGTCTATCCTTTTGGGCCTTCCAGGTATGATCATTTCCTAATGTAGAATGTCCCGGGTAGGTGGTTCTCCAGCAAAAATATGTTGAGTGTGGAGGCTGAAATCTATCACCTGAGGTAAGAGGTGTCAGAGGGAAGGCTGTGAGATGATGCCAGCTTATTTTTTTATTTTTTTTAAAAATATCTTTATATGCTTTGCATTTCGCAAAGCTTGAACTCTTTGGAAAATACACAAAGCTGTGAGCCAGCCTACTTTACAACTTTACACCCCTCGACTTTAAATCCAATCTAATTAATAGGATTTTAAAGTTGGATTGTGGAAAGTCAATTGAGTGTAATTTAATGTTTACCTTAGAATAATCCACATATTCCTTCAGATAGAATCACACAGTGGGCACCCTGAATATCAAAACCAGAGTATTGATAGCACAGAATATTGAGGACAGAATATCAAATCCAAAATACTGACATGTAAGTATAGATTTTCTATACCTTACTCCACATATATGTACCTATGCGATATATGTATCTTGAAGATATGTATATCTGGAGCTAAGAATAGTAAATCCATCCTTCCCTATATGCACTTATCTTTCAATATTCTGTTCTTGATATTCGTGTGCCACAATATTCTGGGGGTCGATATTTATTAGTACAACCAGTATTTGGAAACAAATGCACCTATAGCGCACAACTTTAGCTGAGGGCGATGCCCCCCTAAAAATATGCTTCTGGCTACGGGCCTGGCTGCGTCATTATCCCTCTTTGAAGAACAGGAAGTGCGCGCCTACCTGCCCACAGCGTGATAAAGGAAAAAAGTAGATTTTTTTAATATGGGCGACACAACAATGAGTGTCAACAGAGATGTGTTGGGGCGATGGGCTCATAGTATAAAGAAACATTAAATGTAGTGCAGCCAGCAATGCTTCTCTAAAGCAGCACTACTAACTACTATTAGCCAAGGAGGCACACAATTCAGATCCCACCACCTCCAACTCATCCGAGCCAATGACATGATAAGACTACTCTGATTGTTGGATTCGCCACACAGGTCAGGTCTATTCACAACATAACAAAAATAGAACAGCATTTCTGAGCACTAACACAATTAGATCACACAGTTATTACCATGGCAACATTACAACATTCAAAAGTTGTCACATTAAAATTCACCCTTTAACTGGGTTGGTGGGGACGGCTGACTCAGACAACCCCACTGTAGCATGGAACCTTCGTCCGGCAGGTAGCCGTACTTCCAGGGTTTTGAACATGGGACCTTATTGGCATATCCGCACTGGGTGACGTAATGAATGGGACTGTGCTCAGATCATTCCAACAGCTACAGGAGGACTTCCACCTTCACCGTAGTCAATTCTATAAATATTTACAACTCTGACACGCCCTGACAGCATATATTAAGGACATATTGGAGATACCAGAATTCAACCCACTAGAGGGGCGGTTGTTGATGGGCGACATGGGTGCACACAAAATTAGACAGATATACCAAACCCTGACTACACATAGCCCCACACCCTGGACACACTGCGAGTCGCTTGGGAGAGTGACGTCAAAGGCCTAGACGATGACGAGTGGACAGAGGCGCTAGCAAGCCCCCGCAATGCGGCCAACGCATCACGCCAACATCTAATCCAATTTAAATACATACACTGAGCATGCTTTACCAGGTATCGCCTATGGTGTATGCATGTGATATCCTCTCCTACATGCGTCCGTTGCGGTGGGGAGGAAGGCACCTTCTTACACACGGTGTGGAGCTGCTCCGTGCTCTTACCCTTCTGGCGGGGGTGACCTCCTGCCTGGCCCAAGTGTTGTCCTGGCAGATCCCGCTTGCCCCCAAGTTAATTCTCCCACATAGTACAGAGGCGATAGGGGGTAATAGATACAAACAACACCTCTTGTTCTTGGGACTAACTCTGGCCATGCACGACATAGCTCAACACTGGAGGAAGGTCTCCCCACCTTCGCTGGGCAGATGGAAGCGTGCCATTGATAAATGCATGGGATTGGAACAAGCAGTATTCCAAGCACGCGGATGATCCCAGAAACACAATAAAATATGGAAACGGTGGCCGGAGTACAGAGGAATTGATCTGCTCCACCAGCAGTCTTCAGAACCCCTCTTAAATCAGGAGATACAGTCATACAATCATGGATACAAGGATAGCGGGTAGCTCTTTCTACCTGAATGTAGCAGATTATATTTTCGGGGGGTTCGGGTGGAGTACTTGGTTTGTGCCTTGGGTTCTTTTAAAGTTTACACAATTGGTATTGCTTGGGCTTATGCTACAATCGATATTGCCTACCGGGCCTTTTAGGGCACATTGTATAACCAATAAAATTTCAATAAAATATGTTTACTAAAAAAAATATCACCCTTTAATCCTAAACTAAACAAACACTACACTGCATTAGAGGACCCGAAGATCCCGTCTACACCATGCCCCCCCAACTCAACCGAATCAATGACAAGTCATTACTCTAGGATTTTGCCATGGATAACGGGTTATGTTTGTTTAACAGCTAACAATAAACACAACAATTCTAAATCACACAAAGTGTAAAGAATTACATCAGATAACAATTACACACATTGCAATGTATCTACATATAGCACATCTATAAAAAATGTAACTGACACAATAAAATTACTAATGTCTACAAGTATTTACAATAAGTCATTCGCTGGAAAATGTCACAGGACTGAGGAGTTGCTCCCCTTCATCCTACTTGGACCACACAGGTGAAACCACCTGTATCCCTGAGGGGAGGTCGAAAAAACAAGCTGGCTGGTTGCATGATAAATGATACTTGGTTCCATTCCATCCATCCACACAGGTGAAACTAAATACATCCAGAGAGACGATCCTTGATCTCTGCTGTACCGAACACCTCTCATGGTACTCCCCCCCCCCTTTAGACAACTGGGTGACAGGGGGTGTAACTCTTGCTTTGTGACCAGGAACTACAGCTCCCTGTCCTACACTGCTACCTAAACTGTTAACCTACTCCCCCAACTTGATGGTAAGCTTCTCATGGAATGAAAATGACATATTACAATCTTGGTGCCACTACAATTTGATTCTGTAGAGGAGAGACTGTGATTGGATTGACTGCTGATTTTGCCTGCTTTACCGCTTAATGCCAACACAGCTTGTTGCCTACCACCTACAACCTCTATAGGGATCTTATGCTCAGGGAATGAGTGGTCAAAAATTTGCTATGCCATTGTCCTAACAGGCCTGCACCATGGGAAGGAAAAGCGCTAGACCAACATGGCTCTGACCTAAAGAACCGTTTCCCTCCCACAATGCCAGCCTGCCAACATCGTGGAGTACTCGCACTCGGTTCCTACCCTCCTCTCATGAGTGGCTAGGTCAAACTCTCTCACAAGGTAGGAGGGCAGTAAGCTCGCTACCAGGCCCCAGTGTGATCCCTGCCATTCCCTTGCGCCTAGCATAAGAGTTGCAACAGTGGCAGAGGGGTACGGATCCACAAGCACCCTCGGCCAATCGCCTCCCACCACTAGGCGGAATATGGCCAGGGAGTCGCCAATGTCCCATGGGTACAGCCAATCGCCTCCCACCACTAGGCGGACTATGGCCAGGGAGTCGCCGATGTCCCATGGGTACAGCCAATCGCCTCCCACCACTAGGCGGAATATGGCCAGGGAGTCGCCGATGTCCCATGGGTACAGCCAATCGCCTCCCACCACTAGGCGGAATATGGCCAGGGAGGCGGAACAGGCTTTCTAATACTCAACTCACTAAGACTGATTTTATCCACTTCTTTACAGCTAGTGAATTGGGTGCTTGTTTCTCAAAGGTCAGGATAATCGGAAAGTAAAAGTGAATTCCTCCTACAGCTGGGGAGAAAGTTGCTTGGAGGCTGCTAATTTAGTTTTACTTGTTCATAGGAAATTGAACGGGCTACTAACAAAGGCATTATTAGCCGATTTTGGGGCCTTATTAGTTCTCAGCAGTCTGTAGGGTGAAAGCTTAATAGTACAATTGTTCATAACCTATGAAAGCTCAGTAGAACCAATGCTCAGAGACTATGAGGCCAAAGTTGTTCCAAAGTTAAATGTGGGAGCAATGCCAAGGCGAAGGGTCCAGTGGTCTGATTCACAAAATTTTCACATAAAATGTCTGGAATTTGCACCTATAATATTACTCCTATGTAAGGCCAAATTTTCTGACATTTAGAAGAATTCACAGAGAATTCCTAGCGTAATCTTTGGAATCTGCGACAGAAGCATATTGAAAGAACACTCACTTGTGTGACATTTCTGCACACATAATGTATCAGGTTTACCTTTCTGCGTGAGGAAATGTGATGCACAAGTGCTTTGTGCACTTACAAGCTTTTTCAAATTTAAAACATTTCTCATTCAGTAACCTCTTCTCGTATCCACCAATCACTTTGAGTGTGTGGTGTCCCAAGCCCACCCTGAAAACATATCACTGCTGCCCCTGACAGAAGTAGATTTGTAAGTATTTTTGCTGTAATTTCTCTTCTGATACCCACATCTCCACACTGCATTCCACAGCAGTCGCTTCTGGTAGACATTGCAGACATCCTCAACATCCTCAGATACACCATCTCATGAAGATGACGTCTTACCTCTGCCCTTCATCAAAGCCTTCTCCGAAGACGCTCTCTCACCACTCCTCACCATCGTATACACTTTCCTCACTCAAGGTATCTTTACTGAATCTCACAAGACAAGCCAGAAACTCCCATTCCTGAAGAAACCCACACTAGACCCTGACAACCAGACGATCTCGCAATCTACCGGCCTGTCACTCACCTTACCCTTCAGCAGAAAGATCATCAAAACAGTAGTCTATATACAACTTCTAGATCACAACGCCAACCATCTCCCACTAAATTACTAATTCAGCTTCAGATCATGCTTCCACACGGAGACAGCTACCTTACAAATCATACACAATATACTTCTAACCATAGATGTAGATGATGTTTTTCTCCTGATATTGTTAGACCACTCTGCTGCTTTTGACATACTTCACAGTCCCACCCTCATTCCCACCTTGAAGTCTGGACTGGGATTCACTGGCAGCATTCTTCACTGGTTCTCATCCTACCTATCTAACTGAATCCAGTTCATTCAAGTAAGCACTCCAGGTCCCAGAAGATCCTTAATTTCTGAGGAGTCCCTCAAGGTTTCATACCTGCCAACTCACACGGTGTCACCGTGTGACACATAATATCGGCTCCCATCACACGGTCTCCTGGTGAGGAGCTGATGTCACCTCGTGGCAGGGTAAACGAGCTGAAAACCACTGTAAATAGTGGTTTTCCAGCTCGTTTTCTGAGGCTTTGAACTGCCGACGTCCATTAAAGGGTGTGAAAACACCCCAAGACATCAGCACCAGCCTCAGCAAGCTTTTTTTTTGTTTTTGGAGGAGCGGGCTTGGGGCTGGGGTGGGGTTCAAAAGTGCCTTGTAGGTACTTCTCGGCTCGAGGCCCTGCCCCTTTCAAAGCCCCACCCCCTCCTCACACAGTGAGATTGTTCTTCAAGTTGGCAGGTATGAGGTTTCATCTTTTCTCCCATCATCTCCAACCTCTACACTGAGCCCCTTGGAACTTCACTCACAGACAACATCAAAATTCACCAATCTGTATAAAACTATATTTGAAAGTCTCCTCGGCTGCTGACATCCAGTGCCTCAAACACTGCCTCATCCAAACATGGACATATGCTGGACGTCCTGACCTGAATTTTACCCCCTCCAAAAAATAGAAATGCTGCTATTCGCTAAGAACAACAATAAAGAGCACTACATCATGATGCAGTTTTAGTCTTATAATCAGCTACGCCCTCCAATCACGTGTTGACGTCCCTTTGACCTTAGGTAGTGCTCTGCTGCCTTTTGGCTAGATTCACGATATACAAATGCCACACAGAGACATGCCTATACACATGAATGCCCACAAACCTGCCCCTGCAACTAGATTTGCTCACACAGGAAAATCTGCCATGCTTCTGCGCAATTACCATTCAAGAGTCATATCCTACCATTCCTGATTACATGAGTCAGGAATCATTTTTTGCTCATGCAAATGTATTTATTTGCACAGTTAAGTTGAACTTAGGTCTGCATATAGCTTGATGAATTGATCAAAATTCTGTTATCTAATTTAGAGATTGCAGAAGGGAAGCTGTGGTCAATGGTCCAGGTAACACAATGGCAGTGATCACAAAGAAAGTTGTAAATCTGCACTTGCCTATTTAGATCTACATTCAGGTGTAGATTTATAACATCTGGAATTCCCAAACATTTTCAGGAAAGATATATTTATATATCTCCAAATCACGGCTCCCCTCGGCCAAGGAAAGAAAACACGCACTCCAAAGTATCTTGCACCGGAGATTTAATGTCAATTACCATGGAAAGTGTAGGTCGGCACAACAACGCTCCCAACGCATTTCGATGAAACTTGTTGGGAGTGTTGTTGTGGTTTCGATATTTTCGAACCTCACATGCGAACGCACACCGCTGCCGCCAGGGCCGAGGACTTCAGTGAGAAGGTGGAGTTATGATATATATATATATATATATATATCATAACTGTGTATATATAAAATAAATGGGATTCTGAAATCCCTGTATAAATGCCAGTGCCATGGATCCCACCCAGGGCACCCACTGCATTATTGTTGGGGGCCGCAGGGGAACCCCAATGCCCCCGCTGTCCCTGCCGGCTCCCCGCCTCCATCGTAAGCCGGCATTGCTCCTGCAAGTAGGGAGCAGCAAAAAATGCTGCTCCCTGGCTTTGGGAGCAATTTTTTCATCTGTTTCCCTGCAAACTTCATTGTGGGTAGGGAAATAGATGAAAAGTCTGCTCCCAGCAGGCGGGACCATTTTTAATGCTCCCGCCTGCTTGGAGAGGACTTACTGTTTACTCTCGCTTGGAAGGAGCTTTAAATTGCTCCTGCCAAGCAAGAGCAAATAGAAGATTCCCTGCATTCACTAGTGCAGCCAGGGAACCCGCTATGTCCCAGAGGTGGGCCCCCCGGAGCTGAGCCTGACCCATGGCTCTGGGAGGTGGGGGCCGCATCTCCCCCCTCCCTTTGGATTGTACAGCCGGGCCTCAGGGGATGGGGTTTCCAGGCTGAATTCGGCCCAGGGAGGAGGACCCGTGCTTCCCCCTCCCCCTGTTTGTGTATGGCTGGGCCCTGTGGGGATGGTGGGCCCAGGTGTCAAAATTGGCCCTGAAGGGTGGCCATGCGCACCCCATTATTATAATTTATTCACCTCCAGGACCTGGCCCACCCAGGGGGAATAAAAAAATAAGCGCAGGAGCCCTCACTTTTTTTTTTTTCAATTTTGCTGCGGATTTGCGGATCCTCCACGAAATCGTGGCAAAATTAGAAGAAAAAAAATGTGTTGGACTCCCGGCGCTGTCCCTGAGCGACCCCACCACCCGGCCTAGGGGGTCAGGGTATTCGTAGCCTGCCCCCTTCTTTTTTTTCACCTTTTTTCTTTGGATTCGGATGAGTCCAAGTCCCAAGATGGCTGCCATTACTTCCTGGTTGAATTGTTGCCAGCCGTTCAGATCTCAGCATGAGATCTGTCGGATCCGCAGATGATTCGAATCCCTATACATCTATAAATCATTTTTGTTTAATAAGTCCAAAATTACTGAACGGATTCACACAAAAGGGCTCTTTCTGGACCAAGAACTAGCTTTCTGCCAAATTTGGTGTAATTGCGTTCAGTGGTTCGGGCTGTAGTCGTGTCTAAATTCCCTGTGGGAAATTGCATGGGAAACACACATTTTTTAACCTACATTTTTTTCGGCCCCCACTTGACGAAACTTTCCATGCAGAGAAAGACAAAGTAGGCCACTTTTTGGGGAAAATTTCATGACGATTCGTCAAAAGGCGTCAAAGTTATCAGCAAACCAAAAAACGCTTTATCCATGGAAACTAGGCCCTAACTATAACTATCTACAGGCGACCGCCAGGAGGTAATATATGTATATATATTCTTAAAAATATAAACACAATAATTAAATAATTAAAATAAATATATTAACAATAACTTAAAAGTAAAATTGAACAAACATAAATATAACAAAAACATATATGAATCTTAACTTAAACATTAAAATTAAAATAGTTACAATTAATATTGTGAACTAAATATATAAACTATATATATATATATATATATATACAGTCAAAAATAAACAACACTGGTAAAAGTGCAGGACTTTAAGGAAGTCAGATCTACTATTCTAACTCCAATTTAAACAAAAGTAGGGAAAGTGTTGAACTTTGGAGTGGTTAGATTTACTATTCCCACTCCAATCTAACCAACAGTCGGGTGAGTGTTGGAAGTTGGATGGGTTAAATGTACTATCCCCCTCTAATCTATGCAACTGTAAAGAAAGTGTTGGACTTTGGAAGGGTTAGATTTACTATTCCCACTCCAATCTAACCAACAGTCGGGTGAGTGTTGGAAGTTGGATGGGTTAAATGTACTATCCCCCTTTTATCTATGCAACTGTAGAGAAAGTGTTGGACTTTGGAAGGGTTAGATTTACTATTCCCACTGCACAATTAGGGAGAGTATTGGACTTAAGAAGAGTTAGCCATACCATAAATACACATCCCTTCCTACTACCCCAAAAAAAACGTTAAACATTCAAATAGTAATTAAATAAAACCAATAAAATTTAAAACATAATAAATATACAATTCATTCTAAAAAGTTTATTACCAAATACAGTTATCAATTAACAAACAGGTAATTAAATTATAACGAATAATTGAAATTACAAATAATTAATTTAACAATATGCATAATTAATTACCAATAATATACGTAATTAATATAAAGATTTATGTAAATAAAACAAAAATGTATAAATGAAATAACTTTCCACCCAATTCCCCTACAAACCCAAAAGCTCGCTACTAAATTATAAATTAGTAATTAAACTATCGAAAATTAAAATGACACATTAAAAATAACAAAATACACTTAAGTATTTAAAATGAAATATTATTACTAAAATAATTACGTAATTACTTACTAATTAAATATTTAATTAACATAAAACATAATTTAAATGAAGAAACAATAATTTAAATACATTCCCACCCTATTCCCCTACAATCCCCCAAAACCTCTACTTAGGGGCCGATTCCGATTCCGGTCGTAAACCGTACCGACCGACTCGGACCTGGAATGGAGACCGACCGACACGGACCTTCGCCGTACGACCCGCGCAGTACGATGCCTTGTGTGTGAATTACAACCCACCCTATGAGTGGGGATGGTAGTGGTGCAGGGCATCCAGCCCCCTATGAGTGGGGATGGTAGTGGTGCAGGGCATCCAGCCCCCTATGAGTGGGGATGGTAGTGGTGCAGGGCATCCAGCCCCCTATGAGTGGGGATGTTAGTGGTGCAGGGCATCCAGCCCCCTATGAGTGGGGGGTACTGGTATTGATGGGCATCCAGCCCCCTATGAGTGGGGATGGTAGTAGTGCTGGGCACCCCCCCCCTAGGTGTGGGCACTGCTGGTGGTGTGGACCATGCTACCCCTGTGGTTTTGCTTTTGCTGGTGGACGGCATGTCCCCCCCCTATGTGTGTGTAGCATTTCGCATGTTCGTGACATTTGTTTGTGTGGGTGTCTGACTTACCGTCTGCGATGTACGCGTCTGTTCATGATCCGGTCATAGATATACAGTACTGGGATGACCTGCGTGACGGGATTCATCATTGGTTCGTTTCGTACTTGCTGATTGTTGCTCCGTCTCGTACACGTTGTGAGTTGGTCCGTTTCGTAGCAGTGGATCGTGTTGTGGTGTGAATCGGACCTGCTATTCATCTCTCCCGGATGCTGTGACGTGCTGCTAGTGGCGACCCGTTCGGTGCATAGGATTTGCGCATCGTACTTGTCCGGCCGGAAACTATTGTGGAAACTGCTTCCGGCCGACTCGGATGGGCGTTTGGATAAGCGGCTCGTACGGGAATTGTTGCTGGAATCGAAGCCTACGTGTCGTTCGGAATTGTGGCACTTTTGCGCATTGTACTTCATCGCCCGGACGGACCGGCTCCCAGTACGAGTCGGTCGCAAGGTAAGGCTACGGACAGCTCTCGGAGGGCTGTCCGAGCGAGATCGGAATCGACCCCTAAATTGTAAATTACTGATTAAATGTAATAAAAATGTAATAACACATTAAAGCTTACAAACTATACTAAAAAAATAATACAGATATTATAATAAAAACACCTAAAATTAACATAACTAAAGTATATTAAATTAATTGAAAATGATAGTCAATACAACTATATTAAAGTAAACACTGTTATATGCAACAATTTTAAAAAATGATATTACATACATAGAAAACAATATTCTTGCCTTCTATATTCTGTTTCTCAATTTTTTCGACTTGCCACTATTTTTGACACAATATTCTTGCAACTTGATATTTTTTAAACAATATTCTTGTCATTCACCCACTTATCATGTGTACCCCAAATGCGGCCTCGATTCCTATTATAGAGGGAGCAAAATGTAGTCTATTCATTCAAACACAAGATCTATTTGTACTCCTGAACTCATGTATTTAAAGGTGCAATAATGAAGAAAAATTAGGGTTGTTGAAATTGCTTAGGACCACACAACTTGGTGAAGCGGGAAGCTAGGATGGATCAGGTTTTCTATTTTGACATCATGCAATTCAGCCATCCAGTCCTTCTTTACAAGGTCACTGTCATTTTTGGCACATGAGCTTAGACAGTTGGTAGCAGGCAGAAACTATATGAAAGCTCAGCTCTTCTGGCCTCGAGGGTCCAAGGAGACCCCGAACTGAGCCAGAGCCAAGTATCGGGCTAGAGTAAGGTTTGAGCTTTAGTATCTAGCCCACCTCTGTTATGAATAGGCCCCTTTATTGGCAGTTGGAGCTGAACATGATGAATGCAATGAATTCCCATACTGAGGAGTCTCTGTGATAAAAGAAACACACTACTGCTGGAATTGAACCTGCACATGGAACATCTTCCCATGAGACAAAATCAATAAGTCACAGTGCAGGAAAAGATCAAAGCCAGGGACTGAAGTACTCACCACTGGCATCCATGAACAGGGCCGGACTGGCTACCGGCCGTTTTGGTGTGCTGCCAAGCTGGGGGCTGATTTCACTGTGGTGGGGGCTGATTTCGTTGATGGGGACCTGCGTGTGCTTCTAAATAAACAAAGCAAAACGAATGGTTTTAAGCACACGCAGGTCCCCATCAATGAAATCAGCCCCCAGCTTGGCAGCACACCAAAACGCCCGGTAGCCAGTCCGGCCCTGTCCATGAAAGCTTTATGAGTTTGGATACCCATCAAGGCTAACTAAGCCTTCCATTCTTCTAAGGTCAGTAATAGAAACACCAGTTATTTACAGTGCTTAGAAGTGCAGTGAGAAGCACTACAAAAACGAAGTAATTTTTATGAATTAGAGGATGAGAGGAAGTCTGGACTTGTATCATCTCTCTGGAAAAGAGTTTCAAGTGGAGGTTTCCCTTTCCCTAGGCTTGCTCCTCACAAATAAGGTCATATAAGACGTCAGTGGGTCTGGGCCATGTAAAAAACCATCAAAGTCCAGGAATCAGGCCTCCAATTACCACACTAAAGGTCACATACTGCCGCTGCTATGTAGGCCCCAGTGAGGACCTCTCCTACACTTCTTTATGCTGTCCTCGATTTTAGGCGATAACTTTTATTCTACCAAGACTTAGCTTTAGAACCAGTGGCACTCGTGACAGAAACCAAGGGCCTTATTACGATGCCGGTCGGACCGACTGGTGCGGCCACGATTCGATTCCGACCACCGAAGCCGGGAAAGCTCCCCCCACCGTATTACGATGCACCCACGGCTACCACTGAGGTCTCATCTACGGCGGTGCGCATATGATGTTTTTGTTTCACATATGGTAATGAGCTTCTTGTTTAGTTTATTGGCGGGTATAACATAGATGTAGTTCTGAGTTAGATGAATACTTGCTTAAATGAGCCATCCCGTCTCGAGTAAAAAACAGTTCTCTTTATTAACCAGTCCTGCATTGCCAACAGTCTCCTACAAAAGTCATTCTGGATGTCTCTTTGGTTGATGATATATGCTTGGATTTTGAGATCTATTGTGACATCATCTACCGGCCAGTTCCTTTAA
Source organism: Calotriton arnoldi (assembly GCA_963921515.1). Taxonomy (NCBI): domain Eukaryota; kingdom Metazoa; phylum Chordata; class Amphibia; order Caudata; family Salamandridae; genus Calotriton; species Calotriton arnoldi. The sequence goes on from CAWUFW010015939.1 coordinate 274,186, forward strand.
AATACGTCTAAAAATGGCCTTTCTGAAAAAAGAGCGAATTGAAACACATCAACTGCAAAATCACAGCCACAGCAGGCGATAAGAGGAGACAGGGATGATTATCCACAGCAACCACCACAAACACCGCCATCTGAAGAGGCTGCACACGGACTCAGGCACGCAGCGCCTATGGCAGTTGTACCGGTCCCTGCCGGGAAGGGGGCGGGGCTGGTGACGGAGCAGATGACGCTGCCGTTGCCAGCCCCGACCTTGCATGGTGATTAGGGAATTGCGGGGAGGCCCCGGAAATGCTTCAAGCACTTCCGGGTCAAGGGAAGCAGGTTCAGCTGGCTCCTGCTGGTTTGCACGCCCCCTTTAAAGGGGGTATTGGAGCGGCGGGACGGACTTTTCCTCGCCGCTCCCACCGCATCACCAAGCGGGCTGCCCCATCGCAGCAAGGGGTTTTCTGAAAGCGTGTTTTCACTGCTTATTGAACCGCTTTTCTCCTGTTTTTTCTTGTTTTTGTCTACAGGTTTCCAGTGCTGGCAAGTCGAACAGGAGGGGAGGCAGCGAGTCAGGAAATCAGCTGTTCTCTGCTTGGGGCCAGCTGGGAGCCGCTCGGGCTCGAGTGATTACACTCGCCTGACCCGCAATTTAGATATTGCGGTGGCGGCTCTAGCAAGGAGACCCAGGTGAGGGGGAAAGAGTTTAGGAGTGCTGGTTTGTTGTACATGTTATTGCAGCAAGTGGTATTTTTTGGTGGCCTTTTGAGGGAAGGGTCAGAAATTCCAGGATTTCTGTTTTTTCCTCTGCAGCAAGTCGTTTTTCTGGGAGTGCTGTGCTCGCAGGGGGGCGGTTGAGTTTACCATTTGCCCCCTTTCTTCAGGCAGCGGAGGTGGTTTGATGCCTGTGTACTGTAGAATTTTAAGTGAGGGTACAGTGGTGGTCTTTGGAGTAAGCAGTGCCCAGGGGCAGCCATAGTATATGGGTATTAGGCAGTTAGGTCACATTACTTGGAGGGCGTATACATTGGTGCGGTATGGTGTGTTTAGGTCTGCGGTGTAGAACACCCATTGAACCAAAGATGCAGAAAGGGGAGAAGCGCACGCGCATGGAAGAACTGATGGAGGCAATGATGCGCAGGATGGATGATATGAGTCAGTCCTTGGCAGAGTTGAGAAGCCGGGTGGAGTGGCAAGACTTACCCGATTAGAGGCCTAGGCGGGCTGGAGTAGCCCCCAGAGCTGCATTCCCGCCAGTACCTAAGAGAGCTAGAGCCAAACAGGGAGGGAGTGAAGGTCAGGTGCCCCTGCGTGCTCCAATAGCGGAGACTTCGGGGCCCCCGGCCCAGGGCGGAAGAGTCCCTTCTGAGGGGGCAGCTGTGGGGGCTCCAACTGGGGTACCGTCAGGTGGCCTGAATGCAGGGGGGGTGGCTACAGTCGTCAGTGAGGTGCCATTGGGTGAACTGAATGCAGGGGGGGGGCTGGTCAGCTGGTTTTAGTCTCAAGTGTGGTGCCATCGGGCGGACCGAATGCTAAGGGGACCCCCAGTCATCCGGATTTAGTCGCCAGCTTAGCAGCTGTGCTCCTGTGGTTGTCAACGTCAGGGACATGGACCCCTGCGGCCAGCAGTGGGGCCTTGCTGGATGAAGGGGATCCTTTAGAAAAGGCTAGGAAGCTGGTAGTGCAGGTGGAAGTGTCCAAGCAGACGGGAGCCCAGACTGTAGCAGTGGGAATATCAGTGGTTGATAGTGCTGCAGCCAGTGGATCTGATCAGGGCTTTGCAGAGAAAAGCAAGGGTGTCCCTTAGCCCGAGAAAGCCAGTGCAGCGGCGGAGGGAGATCCCACCAAGAAGCAAGACGCTGCAGCATCAGGTATGACCCAACTGTTGCCAAGTTTAGGTTTGGGGGAGAAACGGTCCCCAAGGGAACGTTTGGGCAGGCACATCTCACGGGAAGTTAAAGAGAAAATTTGGAAAGGGGAATATGTGGATATGTTTGACTTGTTGCTCGACAAGCCAGAAAGGGAAGAGGTAAAAAGGTGTAAAGAGTGTGCCCACTCCAGGGATTGTGGCCACTTGCCTAACAAAAAGGAAATTGACGAGACTTTGGTTAATTGGATAAAGGGTTTCTCCAGTTATCAAGCAATCATGGCAGAGCATTTTACCCGTTTGGGCGCCCAAACGGCATGCTATCAGAATACGATTGCCTGTGCGCATGATGAATACAGGGGTGTGGGGTGGAAGGAGTACGATAAGGAGTTTTGGAGAGTGAAGGCGACTGACCCCGAGTTAACTTGGGATCAGATTGACCTCTTTATATGGTTACGTCACATGAAACCAGCGCACCAAGACACCACCCCAGGGCAGTCTTTTCGAGCGGGCCCCTCGGGTAACACGGGGGGAGGGACGTGCTAGGACTATAACAGGCGAACCTGCACCAGGCCGCCAGGGTCCTCTAGATTCAAGCATGCTTGTTCCTTTAGCGGCTCCCCTCGCATCCCGAATCCAAATGTTTTAAGAAAACAAAGGATAAAGGGGGTAAGAAGCAAGAATGATGACTTACTCCTCATCAGGGCTCCCTCTCCGGTGAAGATAACAGCATTGATACCATGGTTAAATAGATACAGTTGCCCAACCACATCCCAGATTACTTTTGAAGGTTTCAAAGAGGGTTTTAGAATCCCAGCACCTGGCTACCTAGGTGTTCTGCACTGCCGGAATCAACAATCTGTAAGGTCCAACAAGGCGGTGGCGTGGCAAAGATCGAAAAGGAATTGAGACTAGGGAGGGTGGCTGGCCCATTTGAGACTGTGCCTGTGGAGGGTTTTGTTTGCTCACCGCTGGGTGTGGTGCCCAAGAAGAACACGGGTGAATTTCGCTTGATTCACAATTTGTCCGCTCCCAAGGGGCAATCACTGAATGATGCGATTGACAGTGCATTATGCACCGTCAGGTACGCCTCTCTTGATCAGGCAATACAGATGCTCCAAGAGCTGGGGCCAGGTACCCTCTTAGCAAAATCAGACACTGAGTCAGCGTTCCGCCTACTCCGCGTGCACCAGCAGGATTTTCATTTGTTGGGTTTTCAGCTCGAGGAGAAATACCACATGGACAAGTGCATGCCCATGGGGTGCTCTGTCTCCTGCTCATACTTTGAGAAATTCAGTTCTTTTCTTGAATGGGTCTTCAGGCAGGTGACAGGTCATCGGGGGATTCTGCACTACTTGGACAATTTCCTTTTCCTGGGCGCACCGGGTTCACAAGAGTGTGGCAGGGCGTTCCAGTCTTTTTGCGCACTAATGGACGAATTTGTAGTCCCCTTAGCGCCAGGCAAAACTGTGGAGCCTTCGACAGAAATTGAATTCCTGGGCATTGAGATAGACTCTGTAAATGGGGTGTCACAGCTTCCACAGGGGAAGGTTGCTGCTTTTACCCTCACGCTGCAGGAGTGTCTGAGTAAGGAGAAGGTCACCTTGCATCACCTGCAAAAAACTGTTGGGCAGCTCAACTTTGCGCTAAAAATCATCCCTATGGCTCGCCCATTTTTGCGTTCCATCGCGCAAGCAATGTCGGGCCTGAGGGAAAAGCACCATCCCACGCGGTTGTCCAGTGAGGTCCATCAGGATATGCGTATTTGGATGGCATTCCTGCGTGATTTCAACGGCACCGTGGTGTGGCCCACTCCCCCCAGGTCCAGTGAGTAGCTGGGCCTGCTGACAGACGCAGCGGGAAGCGAGGAGTTTGGTGCCATCCTGGGCTCGGCAAGGTCCAAGCAGCGTTGGCCGTCGTGGTGGGTGGAGTCTGGTTTGACGGCTAACCTAGGTTTCTTGGAGCTGTTCCCCATCCTGGTGGTATTGAGCATTTGGCCAGAGCATGTTTCGCAATCAATCGGTTGTTTTTTGGTCCGACAACATGTCAGTAGTGGAGTGCATTAACCAGCAGGCAGCTAAATGTAAAATGATACTAAGGCTGTTAAAGGAGATAGTGCTCCAATGCATGAAATTGAATGTGTTGTTTAGGGCCAAGCATGTCCCAGGGGTGTTGAATAATGCTGCTGATGCTCTGTCTCGTTTCAAGATGCAGGTGTTTAGGTCATACCACCCGGAAGCAGCGGAAAGCCCAACGCCTTTTTCCAGACCATCTATGGCAACTTGGTGCCCCGACCTATCGGACCTCGTGGCAGCCAGCCTGGCACCCAGGATGAGGCGGGCCCATGAGGGGGCTTTTAGCGCCTATTGTTCTTTCCATGGGGAAGGCTGGGAAGGGGCATGGCATGAATCCTCCACTATCTTATCATTTCTGAGGGCATTGAGGGATGGGGGGCGTTCCGCAGCGTGCGCACGGCGCCATATGGTGGCAATTTCTTTCTTTGCTAAAATGCAGGGCCACCGGGATCCAACCAGCACTTTCATAGTGCAGAGGGCTCTACAGGGGTGGCAACACTTGCAGGGATCACAACCAGATGCCTGGCGCCCAATTGGCATCAACAGACTGGCAGCAGTATTGGGGTCGCTGGGGAACATTTGTAGGTCCACAGGGGAGGTTCATCTGTTCGGGGCAGCCTTTACCCTGGCCTTTTATGGCACTTTCAGGGTCGGGGAACTGGTGGCAGGTAACAAGAAGGATTGGCAAGGAGGGCTTCAGCTAGCACATGTCCAGTTACAGGGGGGTTCGGTGTCTCTATCAATCCCCCGGTCATAAACGGACCAGGGCGGCAGAGGGGACCACGTTATCATTGCATAAAGCACAAGGAAGCTCTTGCAGTCCCGCAGACAACCTCGAGTCATTCTTGGCAAACAGACCTTGGGGCGCGAGGGGTCCGTTTTTAATCCACGAGGATGGCACCCAGCTCACCAAATTCCAGTTCAACAGGGTACTTGGTTTAGCACTCAGGGCGGCCGGGTTGGACCCTTCCAAATTCGGGTTCCATTCCTTCAGAATTGGGGCAGCCACAGAGGCCACGGCAAGAGGCCTTACAGGGCAAGCAGTACAGAGGATTGGACGGTGGTCTTCTGACTGTTATAAGCAATATGTTAAGCTACACATGCTTTAAGCCTATGACGTGTTTCTAATAACGGTGTTTCTTTGTTTTTCACAGTTTTCATGTCCTGTGATGCAGGAAGGAAGCTTGCTGTTGTGCTCCGGTCGTCGGATCCTTGTCCAGCCCAGGTGCCCGCCTGGGGGCCAGGTGAAACTGAAGTATGGGTCATAGACCATTCATATGTGAACAGATTAAAACATCCTTTTTTCACAGAAAGTTATGAGGAGCGGGCCCGTCAGGCGGGGTTCAACATCTCTTTTCAGGGGCAAGGAGGGTTGCGCCTGGGGCAGTTAAGGAGCATGTTAGAGTCTTTGCTGGTTATGGTGCGCACGCCCCCTGCAATTATAGTGAAACATCTGGGGGCAACGATCTGGTACACTTGGGCAGGGGGGGAGTGTTCGAGGCACTGATCACGGAGTTAGGTTGGTTGGCAAGGAGGTGCCCGCAGTCTGTTTTAGCTTGGTCCCACATCATCCCAAGATTCCAATGGCGAGGGCGATTCGGTCTGGGGCCTGAACCATTCTGTTAAAAGAATTAATAAGAAGATGGACAAGTTGTTTAGGTCCCCAAAACTCCAAACCATTTCACATGGATGCATTCAGGGGAGAGGCTTTTCTTGCAGGAAGGCGTTCACCTCTCAAAGATGGGGAGTGAGTTTTTCTTAGAAAACTTGCTAGCATGGTTAATCCAGGGACGGAACAGGGCATAACCATAAGGCATTCCCGAGGGGGGGGGGGCCAGTTAGTCTGGCAACTATGCTGGCCTGTGGCGGTAAGGTCATGATTGATGGGGCAGTTACGGTCCTTAGTAGGCATCACCATTGTTAATGGGGTTAGCCGGGGCGACAGCGGTCTTTCATGGAACTCCAGGGGGCGCTTACGGCCAGTCGGCCGGAGGGTGCGGAGGTGGGGAAGTGCACGCTTCCAGTAGGCTCTTGCAGCCAATCCCCGCATGGGCGCGTGGGCATCAAGTTAGCATAACAGCGCAGCCCCTTGGGGGTGGTATTTGAGGGCGTAGGGGGTGCCTGAGCTAGGTAACCTTCTGGGCAGACAGGCCTCCTGCGCAAGGTCACTCCAGGGGGGGTGGACCTTGCACGTAGTTGGACCAATCATGACCTTATCCGTAGGCTCAATTCGGGATACGCAGAGACAAATGTATATATTCTTTAGTTTAGGATTAGGAATGGCTATATATTAGAATCTCTGTTAAGGTTAGCCATCCACAAACATTGTAAATAATATTGTACACAAATATGGTATATGAATATTGTATGGAGTCTAAAGGGGGGTTTCTGCGTATTTAAATATACAAAACTTTAATGTGTTGTTTTTTAATAAAATACGGCCGTGGTTATTATGACCCCTAACCCAAAGAAAGTTCTGTGACTTGTTTTTTTTTTGTGATCTACGCCTCGCAGGAGAGTGGGGGTGGTAACCACGAGGCCACGGAATGGAATGGGGGTATTTGTGAGGGCGGGGACTCTGCAATACCTGGCCATATGAAGAGGCGGCACACGGACTCGGGCACACCACGCCACGCCTATGGTGGTTGTGCCGGTCCCTGCAGGGAAGGGGGGGCTGGTGACAGAGCAGATGACGCTGCCGGCACCAGGCCCGACCTTGCATGGTGATTGGGGAATTGCGGGGATGCCCCGTAAGTGCTTGAAGCACTTCCGGGGCAAGGAAGCAGGTTCAGCCGGTTCCTGCTGGTTTCCACGCCCTCTTTAAAGGGGGCATCGGAGCGGCAGGACGGTCTTTTCCTTGCCTCTCCCGAAGCATCGCCCGCATCGCCCTGCCGGCTGCCCCATCGCAGCAAGGGGTATTCTGAAAGCCTGTTTTCACCGCTTTTTGCCCACCCACCATCCCCTGAGGCAGCTGATTTTGTGATTAGTTGTGATTTTCTTGTTTCGGTTGCAGGTTTTTGGTTCTTCTCTTTCAGGTTGCTAATCATTTCTGTCTGTTAGTTGTTGCAGTTGTATATCCAAACATCTTTCTTTTGGGGGTCGGCATATTGTCATATTTTGTATTTATGGTATCCTTGGTCTGCGGTAAGGTCATGATTGGCGGGGCAGTTATGGTTCTTAGTAGGCATCCCCATTGTTAATGGGGATAGCTAGGGGACAGCGTTCTTTCATGGAACTCCAGGGGGGCCTACGGCCAGTCAGCTGGAGGGTGCGGGTGGGGAACTGCACGCTTCCAGTAGGCCCTTGCGACCAATCCCCGCACGGGCGCGTGGGCGCCAAGTTAGCATAACAGCGCAGCCCCTTGGGGGTGGTATTTGAGGGCGCATGGGGGGCCTGAGGTTGGTAACTTTCTGGGCAGACGAGCCTCCTGCGCAAGGTCACTCCGGGGGGTGGACCTAGCATGTAGTTGGACCAGCCATGACCTTGCTCGTAGGCTCAATTCGGGATACGCAGAAACAAATGTATATATTCTTTAGTTTAGGATTAGGAATGGCTATGTATTAGAAGCTCTGTTAAGGATAGCCATCCACAAACATTGTAAATAATATTGTACACAAATATGGTATATGAATATTGTATGGAGTGTTAAGGGGGGTTTCTGCGTATTTAAATATACAAAACTTTAATGTGTTGTTTTTAAATGAAATACAGCCAGGGTTGTTATGACCCCTAACCCAAAGAAAGTTCTGTGATCTTTTTGTTTGTTTGTGTGATCTACGCCTCGGGGGAGAGTGGGGGTGGTACCCATGAGACCACGGGATGGAATGGGGGTATCTGTGAAGGCGAGGACTCGGCAATACCTGCCCATATACTAAAAACTGTTTAAAACAGATTTGTCTTCCTCATCTCAGTCCTAGAATATTTGGGGCTTTCTCCCCACTTGTATTAGCTCCGAAGGTATATGAACGTGTTGGTTGTGGACTGTCAGAATTTATCTTAGGAACTAGGAGATTATACATCTGCCGCACACTCTCAACCCACTGGGCAAAGACGTAGATCCTGATTAAGGGCCTGATTACGAGTTTGGCGGTCCTCTTGTCAGCCTGCCACCGCCGTGCCGACAGGAGGACCGCCAAGCCTCTAGTGCACCCACCAGCTGGATTACTAGTATAATCCATGGCGGGTGGGCAGTGCTGCGGCGGTCTCACGGCGGTGTTCTGTTAGGCTCATATGAAAGTCTAATATGCAGACTGCCGCCGTGAGGGCGTCAACTGCATGTTCTTGCACGGTGTGGCATGCACCATGTCGTGCATGCCACACTGTGCATGAATGGGGGTGCAATTCCAGGGAGGCACAACATGTGCCCCCCAGCATCCACCCCTAGGCACAAGAGTGACCGGGGGCCTTGTTAAGGGCCCCTTAGTTGCCTCTTTGCCACCCTTTTAATGGTGGGCTCACCGCCATGAAATGGGCAGTGGACTGGCAACTCATAATATGCTCGGCGGTGCCGCAGCGGCACCGTCAGCATATTACTGCTCCTGACTGCTGCACCACTTCCGCGGCATCCTGGATCCCGGCGGTCCTGTGGCGGTCCGACTGCCACATTCAAAATACTACGGGCAATGGTTGGACCACCACCACGAGACAGGCAGTCGTGTGGACCACGGTACTCGTAATAAGGCCCTTAGAGTTCGGCGCACCGGGTTATTCCGTCACGTGACGGATATCCTGTCTGCTATATTGCAAGTCCATTATATCCTATGGGACGAGTTGTCCGTCACGTTTGTGAGAAGTGACCCGTCCGCCAAACTCTAAATCAGGCCGTAGTCATCAGTGTTCTTTATGCTGCTCTTATTGGGGCCACAAGCAGTGGATACAGACCATCGTTAAAGCACCAGGCCCGACCTCTGACCTAAATGTCCATCTGGACGTGTGATCTTGGACAGATCGCAGAATCTCCTTGTCCTTCGGTTCCCCTAGTTTGTCCAGCAACTCTTGAAAAGTCGCTCACAGAAACAAAACATCTTGATTTATCGCAGTGAGGTGGGGATACCTGGATAATCTTCGGTGTTAGGGTTTGTTGTCTTTTATGGGTTTTAGAAACCGGCCCGACCCCTCTTGACACCATCCCGACGCAGAAGGTAAGCCGGTGGTGGTTAAAGTGCTTTAGAGAACACAGATGTGGTAATCTCGGGTACTTACTGCGCGCCAGTGTAAAGACAGGGGGCACCAGAGTTCGGCGGCGCAGCCCAGCCTGCAGCTTGTAAACTTTGGCATTTCAATTTGAATTTCAAAACTTGAATTTCAAAATGTAAATTGATAAATGCGTATTCTCAAATGCAAATTGCTCTCCAAGATTTATTTGTAAGAAAAAATATATTCGTATTAAGGGATTCTCCGCGGTACGTTTCTGCACAAATTCTGCTATGCTGTTGTAAACCTGACCCAGGGAGCGGATCAGAGCGGTTTGGAGGGCACCAGGGGGGGGGCCGGCACGCTGTAAACTCATCTGTTCACAAACACTGGAGATCCGATGAGTTACTGATCAGGTGTATTGATCTAATGCCCTCCAAACATCCCATCAGACCCCGGAGAGGGTAAATTGCAGTTTGCACTCCCAGCTGCATCACAGGGGCATGTTTGAGGAAGGCAAGTGGGTGTGAGCAGGCTTCGCCCTCGGTGGGTGTGAGCAGCCTTCCCTCCAGTGGGTGTGAGCTGCCTTCCCCCTCCCGCTGCTTTGCATATTAATGCCCTGATTACACCTCTGAATGGAGACCCTCTCTTAACGCCCCCTTCCCTTCCTTCATCCAGAGTTAGCGGGCCCTAAAGGAGAGCGGACGCGCTTCCACGCAGCTGCCCAGCCTGGATACCACAGAGGTCACAGCTCACAGGCACTGCTGCGTCCACGGATCTTCACTGGACCGCCACAGGCCACTGCACTGAGGCCACTCCTACCACAGCACTGTACCCCAGCCCCAGTGCAGCCTAATGCCTGGCTGCACGCGCACACCCTCAGCTCACAGGCACTGCTGCGTCCACGGATACTCACTGGACCGCCACAGGCCATTGCACTGAGGCCACTGCTATCACAGCACTGCACCCCAGCCTCAGGGCAGCCTCCCGCCTGGCTGCACGCGCACACCCTCACCTCACTGCGGCGCCTTACCCCAGTGCACCCAGACCCGCACTGCCCTGAGCCCAGACCACACTGCACTCATCCATTCCTGCTCCTTAGACCCCACTGCATTACATACAGTAGGCTTCCACAACATACCCCATTCCATCCCAGCCCCACTGCACACTCAAGCTCCCCTGCAGCGCCGACCCTGCACTGCCCGCCCCAGACTCCGTGCTACTATAATTTATACCGTTCACTGCAACTACCAGTGCACAAGGCATTGAACTGCCTACCTAACCTCCACTCCATCCACAGACCGCCCACTGCACGCCAGATTCCAGTGCCCCCCAGACCTCGCAGTATTCCACAGACCGGCCACTGCACGCCAGAATCCAGTGCCCCCAAGACCTCGCACTATTCCAAAGACCATTCACCGCACGCCAGACTTCAGTGCCCCCAAGACCTCGCACTATTCCACAGACCGGCCACTACACGCCAGACTCCAGTGCCCCCCAGACCTCGCACTATTCCACAGACCGGCCACTGCACGCCAGACTCCAGTGCCCCCAGACCTCGCACTATTCCACAGAGCGCCCACTGCACGCCAGACTCCAGTGCCCCCCAGACCTCGCACTATTCCACAGACCGCTCACTGCACGCCAGACTCCAGTGCCCCCCTCACCCAGACCTTGCACTTCTCCTAACCCCCAGGTCTTGCGCTGCACCTTACACCTTGGCACACATACCTCACTGAAGGCCGGCTGAATGCTGCAGATGCTACAGAGCGCAGCCTTCCCGGGCTTCGGCCACCTGTGGACAGACTCCGACCCCCCGAGGGCGGCCCCGGAACTGCCCCCTAAGAGCTCCTTTAACATCGACTCCATCCTGGCCACGCGGCCGCCTCGTGTTCCAGCAGAGGGTGCCCCCTGGCAGTCGGCAGCTGCCCCGGTGCCCTACGGGGTTGTACCCTACTACCCACGTCTGTACCTGTACAGGAGCGCGGGGTTCCCGAGCCTGGCAGCGGACGAGCAGCCAGACACCCCGCAGGGAGGATACCCCTGCACGGACCCAAGGTGTATGCAAGGTAAGAGGGGCACTGCCCAGCGCCCAGGGTTACTGGAAGGATACACTGCCGAGATGGGTGACTGCCCAGGGTTACTGCCAGAGGGCACTGCCAGGACGAGTCACAGGAAGGAGGGCACCGCCACGGATCACTGAAAGAATACACTGCCGAGGTGGGTGACTGGCCAGGGTTACTGCCAGAGGGCACTGCCTAGGGATACTAGTGCCCTCCTTCTTGTGACCCGTCTCGTGCAAGAGTAGAGTACGCCCTGGGTATTTGTGAAGAGCAGAGTATGCCCTGGGTATCTGTGAAGAGTAGAGTATGCCCTGGGTATTTGTGAAGAGTTGAGTACACCCTGGGTATTTGTGTAGAGCAGAGTACACCCCAGGCAGAGTACACCCTGGGTATTTGGGAAGAGCGGTGTACGCCCTGGGTATTTGTGAAGAGCAGAGTACGCCCTGGGTATTTGTGAAGAGCAGAGTACGCCCTGGGTAGAGTACACCCTTTGTATTTGTGAAGAGCAGAGTACATCCCGGGTATTTGTGTAGAGCAGAGTACACCCTGGGTCTTTGTGTAGAGGCAGAGTACACCCCGGGCAGAGTACACCCTGGTATCTGTGAAGAGCAGAGTACGCCCTGGGTATCTGTGAAGAGTAGAGTACGCCCTGGGTATTTGTGAAGAGCAGAGTACGCCCTGGGTATTTGTGAAGAGCATAGTACGCCCTGGGTATCTGTGAAGAGCAGAGTACGCCCTGGGTATTTGTGAAGAGCAGAGTATGCCCTGGGTATTTCTTAGGGGCAGAGTACATATTGGTTATTCCTGAAGAGTACACGAGGGGTATTTGTGAGGAGAGCACAGCGCACTATGGATATTTACGAGGAAGAGACTGCGCCCTCTGGCGGTAACCCTAGGCAGTCACCCATCTCGGCAGTGTATCCTTTCAGTGACCCCTGGTAGTGCCCTCCTTCCTGTGACTCGCCCTTGCAGTTCCTTCTGGCAGTTACCCACCTCTGCAGTGTTTCCTTTCAGTAACCCTGGGCAGTGCCCTCCTTTCTGTGACTCCTCTTGGCAGTGCCCTCTGGCAGTAACCCTGGGCAGTTACCCATCTCGGCAGTGCATGCACTGCCTAGGGATACTTCCAGGGGGCTCTGCCAGAGATTACTGAAACGGGGTACTGCCAGGACGAGTCACAGGAAGGAGGGCACTGCCACGGGTCACTGAAAGGATACACTGCCGAGATGGGTAATTGCTTGGGTTACTGCCAGAGGGCACCGCCAAGGGTCACTGGAAGGATGCACTGCCGAGATGGGTAACTGCCCAGGGTTACTGCCAGAGGGCACTGCCAAGAGGAGTCACAGAAAGGAGGGCACTGCCCAGGGTTACTGAAAGGAAACACTGCAGAGGTGGGTAACTGCCAGAAGGAACTGCAAGGGCGAGTCACAGGAAGGAGGGCACTACCAGGGGTCACTGAAAGGATACACTGCCGAGATGGGTGACTGCCTAGGGTTACCGCCAGAGGCGCAGTCTCTTCCTCGTAAATATCCATAGTGCGCTGTGCTCTCCTCACAAATACCCCTCGTGTACTCTTCAGGAATAACCAATATGTACTCTGCCCTAAGAAATACCCAGGGCATACTCTGCTCTTCACAAATACCCAGGGCGTACTCTGCTCTTCACAGATACCCAGGGCGTACTATGCTCTTCACAAATACCCAGGGCGTACTCTGCTCTTCACAAATACCCAGGGCGTACTCTACTCTTCACAGATACCTAGGGCGTACTCTGCTCTTCACAGATACCAGGGTGTACTCTGCCCGGGGTGTACTCTGCTCTACACAAATACCCAGGGTGTACTCTGCTCTACACAAATACCCGGGATGTACTCTGCTCTTCACAAATACAAAGGGTGTACTCTACCCAGGGCGTACTCTGCTCTTCACAAATACCCAGGGCGTACTCTGCTCTTCACAAATACCCAGGGCGTACACCGCTCTTCCCAAATACCCAGGGTGTACTCTGCCTGGGGTGTACTCTGCTCTACACAAATACCCAGGGTGTACTCAACTCTTCACAAATACCCAGGGCATACTCTACTCTTCACAGATACCCAGGGCATACTCTGCTCTTCACAAATACCCAGGGCGTACTCTACTCTTCACAGATACCCAGGGCGTACTCTGCTCTTCACAGATACCCAGGGCGTACTATGCTCTTCACAAATACCCAGGGCGTACTCTGCTCTTCACAAATACCCAGGGCGTACTCTACTCTTCACAGATACCCAGGGCGTACTCTGCTCTTCACAGATACCCAGGGCGTACTCTGCTCTTCACAATTACCAGGGTGTACTCTGCCCGGGGTGTACTCTGCTCTACACAAATACCCAGGGTGTACTCTGCTCTTCACAAATACCAGGGTGTACTCTGCCCGGGGTGTACTCTGCTCTACACAAATACCCAGGGTGTACTCTGCTCTACACAAATACCCGGGATGTACTCTGCTCTTCACAAATACAAAGGGTGTACTCTACCCAGGGCGTACTCTGCTCTTCACAAATACCCAGGGCGTACTCTGCTCTTCACAAATACCCAGGGCGTACTCTGCCTGGGGTGTACTCTGCTCTACACAAATACCCAGGGTGTACTCTACTCTTCACAAATACCCAGGGCGTACTCTACTCTTCACAGATACCCAGGGCATACTCTGCTCTTCACAAATACCCAGGGCGTACTCTACTCTTCACAGATCCCCAGGGCGTACTCTGCTCTTCACAGATACCCAGGGTGTACTCTTCTCTTCACAGATACCCAGGGCGTACTCTGCTCTTCACAGATACCCAGGGCGTACTCTGCTCTTCACAAATACCAGGGTGTACTCTGCCCGGGGTGTACTCTGCTCTACACAAATACCCAGGGTGTACTCTGCTCTACACAAATACCCGGGATGTACTCTGCTCTTCACAAATACAAAGGGTGTACTCTACCCAGGGCGTACTCTGCTCTTCACAAATACCCAGGGCGTACTCTGCTCTTCACAAATACCCAGGGCGTACTCCGCTCTTCCCAAATACCCAGGGTGTACTCTGCCTGGGGTGTACTCTGCTCTACACAAATACCCAGGGTGTACTCTACTCTTCACAAATACCCAGGGCGTACTCTACTCTTCACAGATACCCAGGGCATACTCTGCTCTTCACAAATACCCAGGGCGTACTCTACTCTTCACAGATACCCAGGGCGTACTCTGCTCTTCACAGATACCCAGGGTGTACTCTGCTCTTCACAGATACCCAGGGCGTACTCTGCTCTTCACAGATACCCAGGGCGTACTCTGCTCTTCACAAATACCAGGGTGTACTCTGCCCGGGGTGTACTCTGCTCTACACAAATACCCAGGGTGTACTCTGCTCTACACAAATACCCGGGATGTACTCTGCTCTTCACAAATACAAAGGGTGTACTCTACCCAGGGCGTACTCTGCTCTTCACAAATACCCAGGGCGTACTCTGCTCTTCACAAATACCCAGGGCGTACTCCGCTCTTCCCAAATACCCAGGGTGTACTCTGCTCTACACAAATACCCAGGGTGTACTCTGCCTGGGGTGTACTCTGCTCTACACAAATACCCGGGATGTACTCTGCTCTTCACAAAGACCCAGGGTGGACTCTACCCAGGGCGTACTCTGCTCTTCACAAATACCCAGGGCGTACTCCGCTCTTGACAAATACCCAGGGCGTACTCTGCTTTTCACAGTTATCCAGGGTGTACTCAGCTCTTCACAGATACCCAGAGTGTACTGTTCCTCACATTTAGCCAGGGGGTACTCTGTTCCTCAGGAATACCAAGGGTGTACTCTGTCCAGGGTGTACTCTGCTCTACACAAATACCCAGGGTGTACTCTGCTCTTCACAAATACCCATGGTGTACTCTGTCCAGGGCATACTCGGCTCTCCACAAATACCCAGGGTGTACTCTACCCAGGGCGTACTCTGCTCTTCACAAATACCCAGGGCGTACTCTACTCTTCACAGATACCCAGGGCGTACTCTGCTCTTCACAGATACCCAGGGCGTACTCTGCTCTTCACAGATACCCAGGGTGTACTCTGCTCTTCACAGATACCCAGGGCGTACTCTGCTCTTCACAGATACCCAGGGCGTACTCTGCTCTTCACAGATACCCAGGGCGTACTCTGCTCTTCACAAATACCAGGGTGTACTCTGCCCGGGGTGTACTCTGCTCTACACAAATACCCAGGGTGTACTCTGCACTACACAAATACCACGGGATGTACTCTGCTCTTCACAAATACAAAGGGTGTACTCTACCCAGGGCGTACTCTGCTCTTCACAAATACCCAGGGCGTACTCTGCTCTTCACAAATACCCAGGGCGTACTCCGCTCTTCCCAAATACCCAGGGTGTACTCTGCCTGGGGTGTACTCTGCTCTACACAAATACCCAGGGTGTACTCTACTCTTCACAAATACCCAGGGCGTACTCTACTCTTCACAGATACCCAGGGCATACTCTGCTCTTCACAAATACCCAGGGCGTACTCTACTCTTCACAGATACCCAGGGCGTACTCTGCTCTTCACAGATACCCAGGGTGTACTCTGCTCTTCACAGATACCCAGGGCGTACTCTGCTCTTCACAGATACCCAGGGCGTACTCTGCTCTTCACAGATACCCAGGGCGTACTCTGCTCTTCACAAATACCAGGGTGTACTCTGCCCGGGGTGTACTCTGCTCTACACAAATACCCAGGGTGTACTCTGCTCTACACAAATACCCGGGATGTACTCTGCTCTTCACAAATACAAAGGGTGTACTCTACCCAGGGCGTACTCTGCTCTTCACAAATACCCAGGGCGTACTCTGCTCTTCACAAATACCCAGGGCGTTCTCCGCTCTTCCCAAATACCCAGGGTGTACTCTGCCTGGGGTGTACTCTGCTCTACACAAATACCCAGGGTGTACTCTGCCTGGGGTGTACTCTGCTCTACACAAATACCCGGGATGTACTCTGCTCTTCGCAAAGACCCAGGGTGGACTCTACCCAGGGCGTACTCTGCTCTTCACAAATACCCAGGGCGTACTCCGCTCTTGACAAATACCCAGGGCGTACTCTGCTTTTCACAGATATCCAGGGCGTACTCTGCTTTTCACAGATATCCAGGGTGTACTCAGCTCTTCACAGATACCCAGAGTGTACTGTTCCTCACATTTAGCCAGGGGGTACTCTGTTCCTCAGGAATACCAAGGGTGTACTCTGTCCAGGGTGTACTCTGCTCTACACAAATACCCAGGGTGTACTCTGCTCTTCACAAATACCCATGGTGTACTCTGTCCAGGGCATACTCGGCTCTCCACAAATACCCAGGGTGTACTCTACCCAGGGCGTACTCTGCTCTTCATAAATACCCAGGGCATATTCTACTCTTCACAAATACACAGGGTGTACTCTGTTCTTCACAGATACCCAGGGTGTACTCTGCTCTTCACAAATACCCAGGGTGTACTCTGCTCTTCACAAATACCCAGGGCATACTCTGCTCTTCACAAATACCCAGGGCGTACTCTGCTCTTCACAGATACCCAGGGCGTACTCTGCTCTTCACAAATACCCAGGGCGTACTCTGCTCTTCACAAATACCCAGGGCATACTCTGCTCTTCACAGATACCCAGGGCGTACTCTGTTCTTCACAGATACCCTGGGTGTACTCTGCTCTTCACAGATACCCAGGGCGTATTCTGCTCTTCACAAATACCCAGGGCGAACTCTGCTCTTCACAGATACCCAGGGCGTACTCTGCTCTTCACAGATACCCAGGGTGTACTCTGCTCTTCACAGATACCCAGGGTGTACTCTGCTCTTCACAAATACCCAGGGTGTACTCTGCTCTTCACAAATACGCAGGGTGCACTGTTCCGCACAAATAGCCAGGGGGTACTCTGTCTTTCAGAAATACCCAGGTCATACTGTTCCCCACACATAGCCGGGGTGTACTCTACTCATCACAAATAACCAGGGTGTACTCTGCTCCTCAGAAATACCCAGGGTGTACTCTGCCCGGAGTGTACTCTGCTCTTCACAAATACAAATGGTGTACTCTACCCAGGGCGTACTCTGCTCTTCACAAATACCCACGGTGTACTCTGCTCTTCACAAATACCCAGGGCGTACTCCGCTCTTCACAAATACCAGGGTGTACTCTGCCCGGGGTGTACTCTGCTCTACACAAATACCCAGGGTGTACTCTGCTCTACACAAATACCCGGGATGTACTCTGCTCTTCACAAATACAAAGGGTGTACCCTACCCAGGGCGTACTCTGCTCTTCACAAATACCCAGGGCGTACTCCGCTCTTCACAAATACCCAGGGTGTTCTCTACCCGGGGTGTACTCTGCTCTACACAAATACCCGGGATGTACTCTGCTCTTCACAAATACAAAGGGTGTACTCTACCCAGGGCGTACTCTGCTCTTCACAAATACCCACCGTGTACTCTGCTCTTCACAAATACCCAGGGGGTACTCCGCTCTTCCCAAATACCCAGGGTGTACTCTGCCTGTGGTGTACTCTGCTCTACACAAATACCCAGGGTGTACTCTGCCTGGGGTGTACTCTGCTCTACACAAATACCCGGGATGTACTCTGCTCTTCACAAATACAAAGGGTGTACTCTACCCAGGGCGTACTCTGCTCTTCACAAATACCCAGGGCATACTCCGCTCTTGACAAATACCCAGGGCGTACTCTGCTTTTCACAGATATCCAGGGTGTACTCAGCTCTTCACAGATACCCAGAGTGTACTGTTCCTCACATTTAGCCAGGGGGTACTCTGTTCCTCAGGAATACCCAGGGTGTACTCTGTCCAGGGTGTACTCTGCTCTACACAAATACCCAGGGTGTACTCTGCTCTTCACAAATACCCAGGGTGTACTCTGTCCAGGGCATACTCGGCTCTCCACAAATACACAGGGTGTACTCTACCCAGGGCGTACTCTGCTCTTCATTAATACCCAGGGCATATTCTACTCTTCACAAATACACAGGGTGTACTCCAGGGCCGGACTGGCTACCGGGCGTTTTGTAATGCTGCCGAGCTGGGGGCTGATTTCGTTGATGGGGACCTGCGTGTGCTGAGCGAAATTCGTTTTGCTTTGTTTATTTCGAAGCACACGCAGGTCTCCATCAACGAAATTAGCCCCCACCGCAGTGACATCAGCCCCCAGCTCGGCAGCATGCCAAAACGCCCGGTAGCCAGTCCGGCTCTGGTGTACTCTGTTCTTCACAGATACCCAGGGTGTACTCTGCTCTTCACAAATACCCATGATGTACTCTGCCCTTCACAAATACCCCGGGTGTACTCTGCTCTTCACAAATACCCAGGGTGTACTCTGCTCTTCACAAATACCCATGATGTACTCTGCTCTTCACAAATACCCAGGGTGTACTCTGCTCTTCACAAATACCCAGGGTGTACTCTGCTCTTCACAAATACCCAGGGTGTACTCTGCTCTTCACAAATACCCAGGGTGTACTGTTCCGCACAAATAGCCATGGGGTAACCTGCCCAGGGCGTACTCTGCTCTTCACAAATGACCAGGGTGTATTCTGCTCCTCAGAAATACCCAGGGTGTACCCTGCTCTACCAAATACCCAGGATGTACTCTGTCCAGGGAGTACTCTGCTCTTCACAAATACACAGGGTGTACTGTACCCAGGGCGTACTCTGCTCTTCACAAATACACAGGGTGTACTGTACCCAGGGCGTACTCTGCTCTTCACAAATACCCAGGATGTACTCTGCTCTTCAAAAATACCCAGGATGTACCCTGCTTTTCACAAATAACCATGGTGTACTCTGTCCAGGGTGTACTCTGCTCTTCACAAATACCCAGGGTGTACTCTGCTCTTCACAGGTACCTAGGGTGTACTCTACCCAGGGTGAACTCTGTCCCTAAGAAATGCCCAGAGTGTACTCTGCCCCTAAGAAATGCCCAGGGTGTACTCTGCCCAGGGTGTACTCTGCTCTTAACAAATACCAAGGGTGTACTCTGCTCTTCACAAATAACCATAGTGTACTCTGCCCAGGGTGCACTCTGCTCTTCACAAATACCCAGGGTGTACTCTGATCTTCACAAATACCCAGGGTGTACTCTGATCTTCACAAATACCCAGGGTGTACTCTGCCCCTAAGAAATGCCCAGGGTGAACTCTGCTCTTAACAAATACCAAGGGTGTACTCTGCTCTTCACAAATAACCATAGTGTACTCTTCCCAGGGCATACTCTGCTCTTCACAGATACCTTGGGTGTACTCTGATCTTCACAAATAACCATGGTGTACTCTTCCCAGATCATACTCTGCTCTTCACAAATACCCAGGGTGTACTCTGCTCTTCACAGATACCCAGGGTGTACTCTGCTCTTCACAGATACCCAGGGCGTACTCTGCTCTTCACAGATACCCAGGGTGTACTCTGCTCTTCACAGATACCCAGGGCGTACTCTGCTCTTCACAAATACCCAGGGTGTACTCTGCTCTTCACAAATACCCAGGGCGTACTCTGCTCTTCACAAATACCCAGGGTGTCTTCTGCTCTTCACAAATACCCAGGGTGTACTTTGCTCTTCACAAATACCCAGGGCGTACTCTGCTCTTCACAAATACCCAGGGTGTACTCTGCTCTTCACAAATACCCAGGGTGTACTCTGCTCTTCACAAATACCCAGGGCGTACTCTGCTCTTCACAAATACCCAGGGTGTCTTCTGCTCTTCACAAATACCCAGGGTGTACTCTGCTCTTCACAAATACCCAGGGCGTACTCTGCTCTTCACAAATACCCAGGGTGTCTTCTGCTCTTCACAAATACCCAGGGTGTACTTTGCTCTTCACAAATACCCAGGGCGTACTCTGCTCTTCACAAATACCCAGGGTGTACTCTGCTCTTCACAAATACCCAGGGTGTACTCTGCTCTTCACAAATACCCAGGGTGTACTCTGCTCTTCACAAATACAAAGGGTGTACTCTGCTCTTCACAAATACCCAGGGTGTACTCTGCTCTTCACAAATACCCAGGGTGTACTCTGTTCTTCACAAATACCCAGGGTGTACTCTGCTCTTCACAAATACCCAGGGTGTACTCTGATCTTCACAAATACCCAGGGTGTACTCTGATCTTCACAAATAACCATGGTGTACTCTTCCCAGATCGTACTCTGCTCTTCACAAATACCCAGGGTGTACTCTGTTCTTCACAAATACCCAGGGTGTACTCTACAATAACCATGGTGTACTCTGCTCAAGGAATACTCTGCTCTTCACAAATACACAGGGTGTACTCTGCCCAGGGCAAACTCTGCTCTTCAAAAATACCCAGGGTGAACTCTGCTCCTCATTAATACCCAGGGCTAACTCTGCTCTTCACAAATACCAAGGGTGTACTCTGCTCTTAACAAATACCAAGGGTGTACTCTGCTCTTCACAAATAACCATAGTGTATTCTTCCCAGGGCATACTCTGCTCTTCACAGACACCTTGGGTGTACTCTGTTCTTCATAAATAACCAGGGCGCACTCTGCCCAGGGTGCACTCTGCTCTTCACAAATACCCAGGGTGTACTCTACCCAGGGTGTACTCTGCCCCTAAGAAATGCCCAGGGTGAACTCTGCTCTTAACAAATATCAAGGGTGTACTCTGCTCTTCACAAATAACCATAGTGTATTCTTCCCAGGGCGTACTCTGCTCTTCACAGATGCGTTGGGTGTACTCTGTTCTTCACAAATACCCAGGGTGTACTCTACAATAACCATGGTGTACTCTGCTCAGGGAGTACTCTGCTCTTCACAAATTCACAGGGTGTACTCTGCCCAGGGCATACTCTGCTCTTCAAAAATACCCAGGGTGAACTCTGCCCCTCATTAATACCCAGGGCTAACTCTGCTCTTCACAAATAACTAGGGGTGGGCAAACAATTCTGCTCCGCCGGCGTAGTTCGCAGAGTTTTGCCCACTTGGCTCAGAGCGCAGAGTTCCGCAAACCTCCGCAAAGTGAAGCAGAGCGGAGTGTTTTCTCTCGAGCGGCTCACCACTGTTATGTTGGTGAGTGCTTGCGAGAAAAAAATCGCATGCTAGACCCGCCCTCCCCACGAGATTTCTCGACAAGGGCGGTCGCAGCAGGTTGAAAAATCTCGCGTTGAAAAATCTGCCGCTCACGTTGAGGACGCTCCTGCTCAAGTAGAATGTCGACTTGAACGGCAGAAAGCAGCAGTGCCCTCTGGCGAGACGCGTAGTGCAGTACGCTCTGATTTTACAGCGTGGGACAAACTCCTGACACTAAAAATCAGTGTGAGCAGCCCGACTTAACAGACTCCGCCGCTGACGGAACTCCACAGAGCACAGTGTAGTTTTTCTGGCGCTTCACGGAGTACCGCGGAGTAGAACTCCGTGAACTTCGCCCACGTCTACAAATAACCAGGGTGCACTCTGCACCTCAGAAATACCCAGGGTGTACTGTTCCTCACAAATAATTTGGGTGTACTCTGCTCCTCAGAAATACCCAGCGTGTACTCTTCCTCAAAAATAGCTGGGAAGTTCTCTGCTTCTCACAAATACCCAGGATGTATACTGCTCTTCGCAAATAGCCAAGGTGTGCCCTGCGCCTCAGAAATAGCCAGGGTGTACCCTGCTCCTCAGAAATAGCCAAGGTGTACCCTGCTCCTCAGAAATAGCCAGGGTGTACTGTTCCTCACTAATAGCCGAAGTGCATGCTGGCCCTCAGAAATTTCCCCGTTGTACTCTGCTCTTCAGAAATACTCTGTGGCTACTCCCAGCATTAGAGCACAAAAATATGATAAAATGGGGATAATACATGCTCAAAATGAGTTCACCCCCATTTGCTCGTCCTTTCCTACCAGGAGCAGCCGGCGCAAACGTCGCTCCACTTTTGAGGGTGAAGACTGGATCTTGTTACTGCACAGTTCACTTTTCATCAGTCCCAATGACCAAAGCAGCAAAATCAGTGCAAAATCGTTATACCGTTTTTTACCCAAATGCAAAGTTTTGATATAATACAGTATATTAGGAAACCTGCTAGCTTTCTGGTAGGTTGTGCTAAAATGTCATGCTTATGTTCGAAATTTCATCTCCGATCCGCAGAAGAGGGTGCGAGGGTGGGGAATTTCTATCTTATCTCGCAATAATGAACGTATTTTTTAAATGATATTCTGCATTTTGGAATCTTATATCCAGATTTATTCTGCCGCATGAAGTTCAGAGAAAGCATGTGTTCGAGCACGTGAGTGTGTGGGCATGCTCTCGCGCAATAATGGACACACGTTGCACAATAATCATTCCTGTGATCAAAAGTTACCACAGGAAAAAAAAACTTTTTTATAAGTAGGGAAAAATATAGTAAGAAAGGTCATCAATTATGGTCCCATAACAACAACACAAGGCGGTCCTAATGGTATTTATAAACCAAAGTTGGCCATATGGCCAAAACCCCAAGATTGGAATATATCTATAGGATAAAGTACCACCAGCAGTACATTATAAGGAAATTGCAAGCCACTGAGAAGTTCAGTGAATATATAGCAGAATGAGGCTATTTGTAAGGTCACGGAATTCCGAGGTAACTTGTAATATCCATTTTAATTAGATTCTTTTTATTGTATTTATTCATGTATAACAAAACATTTGTATAGTATGCATTTCTTGCGTTGTCCTTTTAAAATCCGGCATTGGGCTTTTTATTCCTTATAATACATGGTTACACCATCAAACTTTCGACAAACCCTTTAAATCCTTAGTGTCTTGCCCTTTTATATAGTAAGTTTACACTCATGAAGATTAAAAGTAGAATCTGTATTCCGAAATTAAACAATAATAATCAGTTAGTAATTTCTTGCAAAAAGATATTGGAAAAAGTTTAATATAAGTCAGATTTAAAAATTGCAGTAGCACAAACCGTTGAATAAGGGAATTATAAAGAGTTGCTTTTCTACAGGGATTGTAGGCTAATGCACACTACAAATAATGATGCACCGTGGTCCTATAGTGCCATCTAGTGGTAGTAATATGAAAGCAACATTTTTAATTGTTCTCAAAGGGAAATAAAATATACACAAAAACACCTACTGTCAAATATTCTGCAAATGTCGACCTGTTTCAAATTCATAAATCCATCCAAAGTCACCTACCACCTATCGTAGAACTGGGTTAATGTATATCCCGAACTCCTGTCGCAGCACAATTAGGGCAGATGCTTGACAGGCGGGGGGAGGGGGGGGATATATATATATATACAGTAAGTAAAGAACTCCTCTTCTCAAACGAATCCAAAGAAAAGAGAAACGGCACTCGATGGGGCTTCAAATCAAGATGTGAAATTTATTCCATCAGAAAAAATATCGTTACAAGCGTCAATATATATATATATATATATATATATATATATATATATATATATATATATATATATATATATATATATATATATATATATATACATATATATATATATACATATATACATACATACATACATATATATATATATACACATTCACAGCGGGCAGCCTCAGCTCAGTAGGACGGACTCGTGCCAACACTGCAACGTCCAAAAGAAAAGCGCTGAGCACTCCAGCCGTTAAAAATTGATTAGTCACTTTATTCGGTATGCAACCATTGATGCAAAAAACTGAAAAAAACGCGTTGAATTCATTGGGCAGTAGGTTGCTTGCAATATCGACAAAGGACTCAGCACATAAATGCCATTATTCGTCTGGCAACTTTGGCGGCCATTTTGTAACATGCAGATTAGTGATTTTATATATATATTTAATATATATATATGCATACACAATAATCTTTTTGCTTTTAAAAACAGCCTGCTTCTCTCCAAGCTATCCCTCTTTCCATCGCCTTTCTTTTTCGATGTCAGTGGCAGAAGAGGATTCAATGTATTTAAATTATTTAAATATAACAAGCCATAGCTGGGTCTGTGATTCCCTTTGGAGTTTTAAAAGTAGATGTTTGAAAAACCTTTTACATAGTTACATATTTTGTAATCTTCTCGGAAATGCACCCATAGCTGCCGCATGGTCCAAAAAAATAAATATATATATGCACGCCAGCTAAGCCACACCATGGACTATATATATACATATATATATATATATATACATATATATATATATATATATATATCAAAATCTTCCAAACTCTCACAACCTCCTCTCGGCGAAGAGAGAGTACCGGACACCCAGGGATGTTTTGGCAAGATGTTTTATTGCTTCTCACTCCTCACTTTGATGACGCGTTTCGGGCAACAAGTGCCCTTGTTCACATATATATATTCACTCCTGGGTTTGTGGTTTGCTATATATACATATTTTGGAGAGAGGCGAGTGAGGCCTCAACAAGGGGCATAATGAAGGCCCATGCGCTCCCTACAACGCAGGGGGGACAACCCTTCAAAGGGTCCCCATTCAGCCCAAATCCAATGTATATCAGTGAGATATGGGAGACTCAGGGGCCCTCGCCACATTCTGCAGGGGCCCCATCATTTTGCATTACGCCGCTGGCCTCAACCAGGAAGATCAGGAAACATGGCGCAGAGTAGGTTCTGTCAGAGGAGGGCTCAGGCTTTGATTCAACTAGGAAGTTAATTTCAGATTGGAGAAGCAGATGCCAAGCCAGTATAAATGGTTTATTTATTGAATTATTCGTGTAACAGTGGTTGCTTGAGGGATGGCACAATCAACATATTAGAATGGTGTCAACATGCTAATAATGTGATACTGATATGCCAAGGAAAAATATTTGCAACGTATTCGTGGCAAGATGATACTAAGCAGATAGTAACATGTTGTTAAAATAGCACTAACACACAATAACATGGAAGTAACATGCCACTATCAACATACCACACACACAGTATGACACCCGTGACATAATGATAACAATATACTACCAGGACACTAGCATCACAGTAACATGACACCTCATGAGATATTAAGGGCAGCAATGGGACACCCACATGTCAGTGCACGTGTGTCTTCCCCTGCATGTATGAACAGGCTGGGTTCTGTCCTCACCAAGCCTTCTCTTTCCCTCACACAGGTCTGAGTCTAAGCCAGTGTACGGCTGCCCCTCACCTCGCTTCCACCACCTGGAGGCCAGGAGGCTGCAGGACAAAGAGGGTGAGGACGGTCTTCACGCCCGACCAGCTGGAGCGGCTGGAACAGGAGTTCCTGAAGCAGCAATACATGGTGGGCACTGAGAGGGTGCAGCTGGCAGCCACTCTTCGCCTCACTGAGACACAGGTAGGAAGCCCCCACCAATGCCTGGCCGCTTCCCTACCCCTGCAGTATACAGCAGATTCAGGAATGCATTGATTGCCAGCACGCACTCCACTTCTTCCACACTCTTAGATGGGATATTGTGCTGCTGGCGAACACTTCTCACTTTTACAAGCTTTACAGTCTATGCTTACCACATGCTCATTTCGATGGAATGCTCTTCTATGCTTTAACTGACTGCCTTTTTCACCTGACGACCAACTTATCGTGCTTCATTCACTTCTTTACCTCCGCTCATTGGGCCAACATATAGTTGCAGCAATGTTTTCATCCAGAAGCCACTACGTGTTCACTATTTAAATGTGCTTTGCCAATTTACTCATGTTCTGCTTCTGTCAGCATCAGAATGTTGTCACTTCTCTCTGGATGCAGGGCTTGCAAAGTGTTGGGATCAAAGCCTTGCCCATGGGATACAGCAACTAAGGACTTATACAGTATAGATTTGCTATTCTTAACTTCACTTACATGTCCCATGATATACATATATATATATATATAGATATATATAGATATATATATATATATATATTTTGCAAGATTCATCAAACGACGCCAAAGTTATTGACAAATGAAAAATGCTCTTCCTATGGAAACTAGGTCCTAACTATAACTATAGCTATAACTATAACTATAGTTAGGACCTAGTTTCCATAGGAAGAGCATTTTTTCATTTGTCAATAACTTCTGCGTCGTTTGATGAATCCTCGCGAAATTTTCAAAACTAATACGACACTCACTTAGGCTGCTATCTTTAAAGTTTTGTGGTGATCCGTCAAGTGGGAGCAGAGAAAAAGAGGGGTCCCAAAATGTGTACCATATGAACTTTAGACACTGCTATAGCCCAAACTGCTGAACGGAATTACACCAAATTTGGCAGAAAGGTAGATATTTGGTCCAGGGAAGTGTCTTTTTTTGATGTGGTGTAAATCCGTTCAGTAGTTTTAAAGATATTAACTGAAATCCAAATTTATATATATATAGGGAAGCGAAGGCTCCACAAATCTTCCCGATCTTGTGCTAAGATTTGATTGGCTGCCAACACTTCAAACCAGGAAGTGTTGGCAGCCATCTTAGGACTCGGATTGAGCCAAATCCCACAAAAAAATGTTTAAAAAAGAGAAGGGGGCAGGGTAGGCATACCCTGACCCCTTAGGCCACTTGGGGAGGGGGGCCAAAGGGACCCCGCCAGGACAAAAATTTTTTGGGGAGGGAGCCACCCTGGAGCCATGGCTCCCGATGAAAAAAAAAAGTGTGGGCTCCCGCACTTCTTTACTAATAGGCCCTCGGGTGGGCCAGGTCTCGGGGGCATTACCAGATATAAATACGTGGGGGGTGCCGGCACGGCACTCCCCTCGCCCCAGGGATTGCCACCTCCCTAGGGCACTATCAAAATATATATGCCCCCGCCACCTCTCCAGGCAAGTCAAATTAAAGAAATGAGGGGGCTCGTGTGCCTGCAGCCCCAGGGACCGCAACTTCTGAAATAAATGAATGTAGGAGATCCGTTGCGGACCCCAGCCTTGGGGAGCTTTATGATGGAGGGGGCGTGGGGCCCCCTCGTGGAGCCATATATGGCCCTGGGAACCACCCCCCCCCCCATGGCCGGCTCCTGCTATGTCCCGGGGTGGCCACCCCCGGGGACATAGCTGATTGCGGTGGCTTGGTGGGAGCTTTAACTGCTCCCGCCAAGCCACAGCAAATACTCCGCTTCCAGCAAGCGAGAGCAGTGAAAATGCTCTCACTTGCTGAAAGCGGAGCCTCCGTCTGTTTCTCTGCCCTCAGTGAAGCGAGCAGGGAAACAGACGAATTGCTTCCGCACACAGGGAGCTGCATGTTTAGCAGCTCCCTGTGTTTGAAAGCAGTTCCGGCTCCTGCAGGAGGAGGGGAGCCGGCAGGGACTGCGGGAGCCTTGAGGCTCCACCCCCAGTCCCGTGAAGAGCCAAAAGAGGCACAATAAAGGTCAGAAACGAGTAGAAAGAGGCAAGATAAAGGTGAGAAATAAGCAGAATAAGGGAGACTTTTAACGCCCCTCTAACCTTTGATTTTTTAAGTGAATTTCTAAGGCTTTTTCATTCTATTTCCTAACTATAACATCCCTGTAACCTTTGTTTTTTTCAGTGAATTTCTACGTTTTTAATGCTATTTCCTAACTATAACATCCATGTAACCTTTGGATGTTTTGTGAATTTCACAGTTTTATTAAAAATATAAATTGTACTACAATTTCACCTATAAGTTCAATTTAGTAATATACATTTTTACAAGTTTATAAATACATTTTATTAACATATTTATTCCTATTATACATTTTAAAAGTAACTATTAACAAATCAAGGTAAGGTAACTTATGTAGTCTTTTAATAAATACAATACACCAAGTCTCTTTTTTATTGGTCTTACGGATCTGTGAAGCCACTGCGAATTCGAGAAGGAAGCACATATGAGTACTCTATGGTTACTAGTTCCTGTGACAGAACCGCGGTAGATCAGCAGATTCAATAAAATGTAAAATAAAAAATGTAAATATCATATACAGGCCCCACAAATTTTAACATTGACATCAGAGAAACAATATCCATCAATTAATATTTGGAAGCCTATCTGTGTTTCACAACATACGTATTTATTTTACAACCTCTGATACTGTACCATAAAGAAGTGCTTTGTTCATTTCTCCTAAACTCAATGTAGGACGTACAAAGTAAAGACTTCCAACAAAAATTCGCATTTTTGAATGATGAACAGCCAGCATTCCAAAATGATGAAAAGCACTTCTACACACTTTCCTGGATATACACGCCAGTGAGTGTCCTTGTAAAGTAGAATATTTCATGACTTTGCATGGATCTAATGCTTGCAACATTGCAATTTTCCACTTCACACGTCTATCTGGAAATTGATATAGAACATTTCTTAATGTAGCAATTGATTCTTGGCAAATACTATAAATTCTACAGCAGTCCCATTTACACACAGGGTCATGTCTACGCCTTCCTTGTACCTCTTCACCCATCTCTTCCTCTACGTTCCTAGGAATCATCTCCTCTTTTGAAAATGGAAGCACCTTCTTTTACCTCATAGCATCAGCCAGTTGTTTCAACTGTATGCACTAATTTGTTCTGTTGTAAGTAGCTTTGTTCATTAAAGAAAGTCTCAGGACTAGACATAGGGGCATATTATCAAGAACAGCGTTAAAATTATCGCCACTTTAGCGGCAGGAAACTGCCGCTAAAGCGGCGATAATGGGCTTGATAATATGCCCTTGAGAATTCCAATAGAAGCCCAGGTTCACACCAGAACATGGGCTTCTATTGGAATTCTCAAGGGCATATTATCAAGCCCATTATCGCCGCTTTAGCGGCAGTTTCCTGCCGCTAAAGCGGCGATAATTTTTACGCCGTTCTTGATAATATGCCCCATAGACTTTCTATTCTCTTTTGAAACTTTTGGAAAAATTACTTTTATTAATAAGCCTTTTTGGCTTCTTTTCTTCGTAGACATCACAGTTTTATCCAGTGTTCTCATTCTGTTTATTCAAAATAAATAGTTTGCACTACAGGACAAAACTTTTATCAACCACACTCTCAATATATTGTTTTTGTTTCAGTGCTGTCTTCTATTATGCTGTGTTTCAACAAAGGAAACCCAAGGATACCTAGCGACCGAGGGTAGTTTAAGCTATAAGGGATATGGGTCCCTAAGTGTACATAAAAGTTAGTGATACTCTGGGTACACAGTAATAATGCCCAGGAGGAATTCAATCAATTAATTAACCAATAGTTTATTAGTTTAAAAATTAAAATTGGTTTGTAATAGTGTGTACTCCTATGGGGCACACCAAAACAGGCATTGCACAAACACACAGGCAAAAAAACAGGCTTTGTGACATCGAGAGTTATATAAAAATCAAAAAGTCACACTTCTTATTAAGGGCAACAGTACTGCACCAAAGAATGTTTTTTTCATAATCACACAGGTCAGAGTGATTTTACATGTTACTTGTGTGCAGTAGTGTTGTCGTTAACAAGAAATGTGACTTTTGATTTTATATAACTCTCGATGTCACAAAATTCGTTTTTATGCCTGCGTGTTTGTGCAATACCTGTTCTGGTGTGCCCCATAGGGGTACACACTCCTACAAACCAATTTTATTTGATAGGGGCAGGACATTAAGTGTTGGGGGGAGGGGAGGGTGTTATTAATTGTTGTATGATTGATTTCTTAGATAAAAAGTGATGCTTATGTGAAGATTTTTGTATCCTGATCAAATTATTTGGGAAATGTTTAATGTATCTAAAAGGCTTATAAAATGCTGTTTAAAAAAAAGTAACTGTGGGTGGATGAGGTGGCTGTATGGGTGCATGAGTGGGTGTGTTACTGGCTGTGTGGGTATGTAACTAGGTGTGAGAGTGACTGTGTGGGTGTATGAGTGGCTTTCTGGATCTGTGAGTGGGTGTGTAAGTAGATGTATGGGTGTATGAGTGTCTGTGTGGGTGTGTAAGTGGTTCTTTGAGTGGGTGTGTGACTTGGTGTGTGTCTGGCTGTGGGGGTCTGTAATTGGCTGTATAAGTGACTGTATGGGTGTGTGAGTAGGTGTCTGAGTGGTTGTGTGGGTGTGTAACTGTGGGTGTGAGTGTGTTGTTAGTGCTTATGTGGGTCTGTGAATGGGTGTGTGCGTGGTTCTCTGGGTTTGTAAGTGGGTGTGTGAGTGGCTGTATGCGTGTGTGAATGGGTGTGCAAGTGGTTTTCTGGTCTCTGGATGAGTGTGTGACTGTCTGTATGGGTGTGTGAGTGAGTGTACGAGTGGCTGTATAAGTGTGTACTTGAGTGAGTGAGTGCCCATGTGGGTCTGTGAGTAGTTGCTTGAATGGTTCTCTGAGTCTGAAATTGGGTGTGTGAGTGGCTGTAAGGGTGTGTGAATGGTTGTGCAAGAGGTTTAGTGGTTTTCTGGGCCCCTGAAGGAGTGTGTGTGATTGGCTGTATGGGTGTGTGAGTGGGTGTTTGAGTGGTTGTGTGAATGTGTAAGTGTGTGTGAGTATGTGCTGGGTGTGTGAGTGGATGTGTGAGTGCCTGTGGGGGTCTGTGAGTTGGTGTATGAGTGGTTCTCTGGGTCTGTAAATGAGTGTGTGAGTGGCTGTATTGGTGTCTGAGTGGGTAAGTGGTTGTGTGGGTGGGTGTCTGCGTGCCTGTGTGGGTCTGTGAGTGGGTGTGTGAGTGGTTCTCTGGGTCTCTGAGTGGATGTATCAGGGACTGTATGGGTATGTGAGTGGGTGTATGCATGGCTCTATGAATGTGTGGCTGGGTGTGCTGCTGTATGAGTATGAAAATTGGTGTGTGAGTGGTTTTCTGGGTCTCTGACTGGGTGTATAAGTGCCTGTGTGGGTCTGTGTTTGAGTGTGTAAGTGGTTCCATGAGTGGATGTATCAGTGACTGTATGGGTGTGTGAGTGGGTGCGTGTGGTTTTCTGGGTCTCTGGGTGGGTGTGTGAGTGGCTGTATGGGTGAGTGGGTGTGTAAGTGGTTGTGCAAGTAGACATGTGAGTATGTGGTGGGTGTATGAGTGGGTGTGTAAGTGGCTACGCGGGTCTCTGAGTGTGGTTTTGCTGTATGAATGTTTGAGTGAGTGTGTGAGTTACTGTATGGATGTGTGGGAGGGTGTGTGAGTGACTGTATGGGTATGTGAGTGGGTGTATGGATGTGTGAGTGGGTGAGTGTGTGAGTTGGTCTGTGAGTGGGTGGGTGTGTTTTTAATTGGAGTCTGGATCGCAGTTCTGCCGCAGATTCACATGGAGGGGGACACGCCAAGTGCCACAGTGGATCCGCAGATCCTCGTGCGCCAAAAATAAAACATTTTTAGACAATTTCTTGCCCATGAGGGATTCTTCACAGACTTTTTAATCAGTCCCATTGGGTCAGTATACCTCTATCTTGACCCATTATATCCTATTTATACTTTATTCTCCCCACCCAGGAACCTTGCCCCGATTCACAAAATAGCTGCTGCAACGTGTCTCTCAGGTTGCGGTTAGTCAATCGCGGCATTGCTGTTGGCACGTGGATCCGCATCTCTAGATGTACATACATCTTTTTCTATTTATTAACTCCAAAATTACTGAACAGATTTTCACCAAAGTAAAAAAATAAAAGCACTCTTTCTGAACCAAGATCTAGCTTTCTGCCAAA
Organism: Calotriton arnoldi; assembly: GCA_963921515.1. Lineage (NCBI taxonomy): Eukaryota > Metazoa > Chordata > Amphibia > Caudata > Salamandridae > Calotriton > Calotriton arnoldi. Next base: position 305,853 of record CAWUFW010015939.1, read on the forward strand.
TGTGGTGTAATTCCGTTCATCGGTTCGGGCTGTAGTCGTGTCTAAAATCCCTATGGGAAATTGCATCGGAAAATGCATTTTGGGACCCCCTTTTTTTTTTCTCAGCCCCGCTTGATGAATCACCCCAACACTTCCCAGACAGCAGCTAAAGTGAGTAGCAAAATGTTTTGAAAATTTCATGAAGATTCGTCAAACTGCGGGGAAAGTTATTAGCATAACAAAAAATGCTTTTCCTATGGAAGCTAGGTTCTAACTGTAACTAACTACTTGCATCCGCCAGTAGGTAATGTATATATGTGTACATCTGAATATATACCTACACATATGGTCTGGGTACTTTTAGGGTGTATGTTGAGTTAAGAACAGTAAATCTATACTCATAATGTATACTCACCTTCACAATATTGTGGTAGTCGATATTCTACTTACAATACTTTTGTAGGACGATATTTAATACAAAGTATTCTGGTAGAATCCTGTTCTTGGAGTCTTTGGTTATCTCAAACCTGGATAACACCATAAAACTCCAGCCATCTGGGAGGTTTATGGAGACTCAATGTTGGAAACTCAATTGAGTTTTTTGGTAACAAGAACCTTAGACACTTGGAAAATTTGCAAGAGTCATTAGCAGTACACATCTACCCACTACTCACTGATAAAACACATAGCCATGTGTGTTCAGCTACTCGATGAAGCAAACAGTCCCAGTTTTCTCTCTCTCTCTCACCTACACATACAAAAATAACACAAGTTTTAGGCTTGCGGAGAACATTACAAACAGTTGGGTGTAGGAGCTGCTGTATACCTACAGTGTCATCATATAGGGAAGAATAGCCATAAAGCAGAGCCCAAACCTTCAGAAATGTTTATACCTTCTCTCTGTAGTACCTGTTTAGATATAACCAGTCTCAATCTTATCCTTGCAGGTGAAAGTATGGTTCCAAAACCGACGGATTAAGTGGAGGAAGCAGAGCCTAGAGCAGAAGAAAGCAAAGCTCTCAAAGTACGGTGTACTACCACCTGCATCTGAAGACCAGTCTGAGGACAAGGACAGTGACGATGACCATGTGGAGATTGAGCTTTGAAGAACAATCCCTTGTGGCGTCTGGCAGCTCGTCCTTGTGACGGCCGAATATCATTGGACAATGCTGATATTTGCAGTTACCTTCCAGGCTGTGTCTGGAGTCCTACTGGGATGTGTCTTGACGACAGACGACAGCGCTCCCAAATAAATGTGCCTTAATTTATCCATAGGACCTCATGGATCAATGTCCACCGTGTTTGAATAATTGGATATAACTTTCAATTGGAACCCGAAATGTTTATATTGCGGGTAAGAAACGCAGTCTGTGCACCTTATCGTTTCAATTGTATCCACTTGGAGCCAGGAACCCTATTGTCTTTGATGCCAATCCAACCAGCACAGACAGGTCAATGGTAATTAAACGATCACAGAGTAAAGCAGTGATTGCCTCTAAGTGAGGTAGAACAGTGACAGGCTTGCTTAGGAATACCATCACAACAGAGGTGAATGGAAATCTTTGCAGCATGGCAATCTCCACTTGATTTCTGTGCACTACCTCCCTTCTGGGCTCCGCAGACTACATGGCACAGACATTACTGCAGAGTGTTTACAGCTTGGTATAGACATTATTGCTCAGTTTCTTTCAGTCTTGCACAGACGTCATTGATCAAGTGTTTTCAGCCTCCTATCGACAGTAATGAAATCTGTTTTCAGACTATTATATATATTTTTTGCCCAGTTTTTCACTCTGTTACAGACATGGCTGTCCCAGGTTTCAACCCTGGTCCAGAATTTATTGTCCAATGTTTCCAGAATGCTATGCAAGCTTCTTCTTGATGTGTTAAGCCTAGTACCAATATTACTGCCCATTGTTCCAAGCTGGCCAGCGTTTCTGGCCTCTCATAATGGCTTGGCGAGACACCTTGGCTGCTGGATTTTCCAGCGATACAAATGTAACATTCTACATATGTGTTCCATGACCTTGATTTCCAAGCCAAATTCACTTGGTTTTCCAGGTGAAACCAGCTTCATACCTCATCACTTGCTCTGTTAAATTGGAGTGCATTGAACAGACTCAGATATTACACTAAGCAGTAACCTAGAGCTGATGTGATCTACCAGGAAGCTAAAAGGCCAATGGTGAAGGTGTTTTCTAGTGGTATTGAGTTCTTGATTTGGCACAAGCAGTTTTTCATAATTTCTAGTTAAAATTCGAATTAATAAGGGTTACCAGCACTTGCCGAGGTACTTAGCTGTATATTAAATGTCTCTCTGACCTTGTGCTCTATAGAGTGGATCGAACGTCTCAATGCAGGGGAACTGTGTCCACAAATATAATTTTGCTGAAGGTCAGAACAGATCACTTGCCAATATAGACAACATATCCTTACACCTCTTCCCATCTAATCCATGCCAAGAGGTCAGTTGCAGTGTGTGGATACTCACAACAGTACAGACATCACTGTAAATTTCCATCAGATGTCATTGTAACTCGTGGTTACCCAAAATTCTAAATTCACCTCAAAGTGGATTTGTTTTTTTTGTCGTGTCATATACAGGCAGAGGGGGATATACATTATTCACCAATTCCCTTCCCACAGGCTACAGTACATGAATGAGCTGATTTAGAGCTTTGCATGCTAAATGTCTGTCCACTGGTAAGGTTGATATAGGTTCTCTGTTGCACTGGCAGTGGTGAAAAATCCACCGCACTTTGTATTTGCCACAATGGCAGCAGGTTTCTCAATGAAAGCAGCAGTCCCTCCCCTCGTATCCTATCTTCTTTAATACGTTGGGTGACTTTTTCCAGTATGTTATGAAGACTTACCTTTTTCTGAAAGTTGGCAGTCATTTCCATAGAGGTCTTTAATAATGTTAACTCGCTATCGTGGTGGATCATCGACTGTAAATGGGGCGGCTGAACAGCAGCCATCTTTTGGAGTCAGCATCACATCTTCGTATAACTAATGGTGAACCAGGCAGTGGCTCTCAAGCCTACATTGGTGAAGCCAACCATCTGCTTTCCTTGTCCAGAGGTGACCTAGAAACACTTTGGCATATTTGTATAGAAACTTCCCTTAAGTATCTTTGCATACATTGCAACTGCATTGCTCTTCCCTTGCACTAGAGGTCTCTACACTGTACTCCTCATCAACATTTGACTATGTTTGTTTTCTGCTGGTCTAACTCTGTCAGAACCAATGCCAAAAGACAGGCTGCTCCAAAAGCTCAGGATAACTTGTGGAGCATACTTTAAAGACGTTCAGACCAAATAGATTTTTATAAATGCTTTATTCTTGTATGCTTATTTATATTGTTCCAGTATGACGGCTGTTTTTTAAATGTTCTATATTTATTGGCTTCTTTTTTACCTTAATAAAAATGTAGTTTATTTAAGAGAATGTTACATGTTTTATTATCATTCTTGGACAGCACTAGCTTCCCTGTTGATGCCACAGAGCAGAACTGTTGTTATATTAATTCATCAAACATATGTTATTTTACTTTTTCATAAATTGGTCCATTTTGTTAGCTTGTGCATTAGTCTGTTTGGTAGGAACTGGGACACAATCTTTACCCAGACTATTATTATTTTATTATTTATACGTTCATCATTCATACTATTAGCATTAATAAGATCATCATTCAAAGTAGCCACTCATAAGATCACCGTCCATACTATCATTACCCAGACTATCATTATTAATACTCTCATCAGTCATACTATCCACATTCATAAGATCATCAGTCATACTATCATTACCCAGACTATTATTATTAATACTCTCATCATTCATACTATCCACATTCATAAGATCACCGTCCATACTATCATTACCCAGACTATCATTATTAATACTCTCATCATTCATACTATCCACATTCATAAGATCACCATTCATACTATCATTTCCCAGACTATCATTATTAATACTCTCATCATTCATACTATCTACATTCATAGGATCATCATTGACACTATCATTGCCCAGACTATCATTATTAATACTCTCATCATACATACTATCTACATTAATAGGATCATCATTGACACTATCATTGCCCAGACTATCATTATTAATACTCTCATCATACATACTATCTACATTCATAGGATCATCATTGACACTATTATTGCCCAGACTATCATTAGTAATACTCTCATCATACATACTATCTACATTCATAGGATCATCATTGACACTATCATTGCCCAGACAATCATTATTACTACTCTCATCATTCATAATATCCACATTCATAAGATCATCACGGACACTATCATTACCCAGACTATCATTATTAATACTATCATCATTCATACTATCTACATTCAAAGGATCATCATTGACACTATCATTGCCCAGACTATCATTATTAATACTCTCATCATACATACTATCAACATTCATAGGATCATCATTGACACTATCATTACCCAGACTATCATTATTAATACTATCATCATTCATACTATCTACATTCAAAAGATCGCCATTCATACTATCATTACCCAGACTAACATTATTAATACTCTCATCATTCATACTATCAACATTCATAGGATCATCATTGACACTATCATTGCCCAGACTATCATTATTAATACTCTCATCATACATACTATCCACATTCAAGAGATCGCCATTCATACTATCATTACCCAGACTAACATTATTAATACTCTCATCAATCATACTATCAACATTCATAAGATCACCGTCCATACTATCATTACCCAGACTATCATTATTAATACTCTCATCATTCATACTATCCACATTCATAAGATCACCATCCATACTATCATTACCCAGACTATCATTATTAATACTCTCATCATTCATACTATCTACATTCATAGGATCATCATTGACACTATCATTGCCCAGACTATCATTATTAATACTCTCATCATACATACTATCTACATTAATAGGATCATCATTGACACTATCATTGCCCAGACTATCATTATTAATACTCTCATCATACATACTATCTACATTCATAGGATCATCATTGACACTATTATTGCCCAGACTATCATTATTAATACTCTCATCATACATACTATCTACATTCATAGGATCATCATTGACACTATCATTGCCCAGACTATCATTATTAATACTCTCATCATTCATACTATCCACATTCATAAGATCATCATTGACACTATCATTACCCAGACTATCATTATTAATACTATCATCATTCATACTATCTACATTCAAAGGATCATCATTGACACTATCATTGCCCAGACTATCATTATTTATACTCTCATCATACATACTATCAACATTCATAGGATCATCATTGACACTATCATTGCCCAGACTATCATTATTAATACTATCATCATTCATACTATCTACATTCAAAGGATCATCATTGACACTATCATTGCCCAGACTATCATTATTAATACTCTCATCATACATACTATCCACATTTAAAAGATCGCCATTCATACTATCATTACCCAGACTAACATTATTAATACTCTCATCATTCATACTATCAACATTCATAGGATCATCATTGACACTATCATTGCCCAGACTATCATTATTAATACTCTCATCATACATACTATCCACATTCAAGAGATCGCCATTCATACTATCATTACCCAGACTAACATTATTAATACTCTCATCATTCATACTATCAACATTCATAAGATCATCATTCATACTATCAATAGGATCATCATTGACACTATCATTGCCCAGACTATCATTATTAATACTCTCATCATACATACTATCCACATTCAAAAGATCACCATTCATACTATCATTACCCAGACTATTATTATTAATACTCTCATCATTCATACTATCAACATTCATAGGATCATCATTGACACTATCATTGCCCAGACTATCATTATTAATACTCTCATCATACATACTATCCACATTCAAAAGATCACCGTCCATACTATCATTACCCAGACTAACATTATTAATACTCTCATCATTCATACTATCAACATTCATAAGATCATCATTCATACTATCATTACCCAGACTATCATTATTAATACTCTCATCATTCATACTATCCACATTCAAAAGATCACCATTCATGCTATCATTACCCAGACTATCATTATTAATACTCTTATCATCCATACTATCAACATTCATAGGACATAATTGACACTATCATTGCCCAGACTATTATTATTAATACTCTCATCATACATACTATCTACATGAATAGGATCATCATTGACACTATCATTGCCCAGACTATCATTATTAATACTCTCATCATACATACTATCTACATTCATAGGATCATCATTGACACTATTATTGCCCAGACTATCATTATTAATACTCTCATCATACATACTATCTACATTCATAGGATCATCATTGACACTATCATTGCCCAGACTATCATTATTAATACTCTCATCATTCATACTATCCACATTCATAAGATCATCATTGACACTATCATTACCCAGACTATCATTATTAATACTATCATCATTCATACTATCTACATTCAAAGGATCATCATTGACACTATCATTGCCCAGACTATCATTATTAATACTCTCATCATACATACTATCAACATTCATAGGATCATCATTGACACTATCATTACCCAGACTATCATTATTAATACTATCATCATTCATACTATCTACATTCAAAGGATCATCATTGACACTATCATTGCCCAGACTATCATTATTAATACTCTCATCAGACATACTATCCACATTCAAAAGATCGCCATTCATACTATCATTACCCAGACTAACATTATTAATACTCTCATCGTTCATACTATCAACATTCATAGGATCATCATTGTCACTATCATTGCCCAGACTATCATTATTAATACTCTCATCATACATACTATCCACATTCAAGAGATCGCCATTCATACTATCATTACCCAGACTAACATTATTAATACTCTCATCATTCATACTATCAACATTCATAAGATCATCATTCATACTATCATTACCCAGACTATTATTATTAATACTCTCATCATTCATACTATCAACATTCATAGGATCATCATTGACACTATCATTGCCCAGACTATCATTATTAATACTCTCATCATACATACTATCCACATTCAAAAGATCACCGTCCATACTATCATTACCCAGACTAACATTATTAATACTCTCATCATTCATACTATCAACATTCATAAGATCATCATTCATACTATCATTACCTAGACTATCATTATTAATACTCTCATCATTCATACTATCCACATTCAAAAGATCACCATTCATGCTATCATTACCCAGACTATCATTATTAATACTCTTATCATCCATACTATCAACATTCATAGGACATAATTGACACTATCATTGCCCAGACTATCATTATTAATACTCTCATCATACATACTATCTACATTAATAGGATCATCATTGACACTATCATTGCCCAGACTATCATTATTAATACTCTCATCATACATACTATCTACATTCATAGGATCATCATTGACACTATTATTGCCCAGACTATCATTATTAATACTCTCATCATACATACTATCTACATTCATAGGATCATCATTGACACTATCATTGCCCAGACTATCATTATTAATACTCTCATCATTCATACTATCCACATTCATAAGATCATCATTGACACTATCATTACCCAGACTATCATTATTAATACTATCATCATTCATACTATCTACATTCAAAGGATCATCATTGACACTATCATTGCCCAGACTATCATTATTAATACTCTCATCATACATACTATCAACATTCATAGGATCATCATTGACACTATCATTATTAATACTATCATCATTCATACTATCTACATTCAAAGGATCATCATTGACACTATCATTGCCCAGACTATCATTATTAATACTCTCATCATACATACTATCCACATTCAAAAGATCGCCATTCATACTATCATTACCCAGACTAACATTATTAATACTCTCATCATTCATACTATCAACATTCATAGGATCATCATTGACACTATCATTGCCCAGACTATCATTATTAATACTCTCATCATACATACTATCCACATTCAAGAGATCGCCATTCATACTATCATTACCCAGACTAACATTATTAATACTCTCATCATTCATACTATCAACATTCATAAGATCATCATTCATACTATCATTACCCAGACTATTATTATTAATACTCTCATCATTCATACTATCAACATTCATAGGATCATCATTGACACTATCATTGCCCAGACTATCATTATTAATACTCTCATCATACATACTATCCACATTCAAAAGATCACCATTCATACTATCATTACCCAGACTATTATTATTAATACTCTCATCATTCATACTATCAACATTCATAGGATCATCATTGACACTATCATTGCCCAGACTATCATTATTAATACTCTCATCATACATACTATCCACATTCAAAAGATCACCGTCCATACTATCATTACCCAGACTAACATTATTAATACTCTCATCATTCATACTATCAACATTCATAAGATCATCATTCATACTATCATTACCCAGACTATCATTATTAATACTCTCATCATTCATACTATCCACATTCAAAAGATCACCATTCATGCTATCATTACCCAGACTATCATTATTAATACTCTTATCATCCATACTATCAACATTCATAGGACATAATTGACACTATCATTGCCCAGACTATCATTATTAATGCTCTCATCATTCATACTATCAACATTCATAAGATCTTCTATCATTACCTATATTATCATTACTATGCTCTCATCATTCATACTATCAACATTCACACTATCAATACCCAGACTATCATTATTAATACTCTCATCATACATACTATCCACATTCAAAAGATCACCGTCCATACTATCATTGCCCAGACTATCATTATTAATACTCTCATCATACATACTATGGACATTCAAAAGATCGCCATTCATACTATCATTACCCAGACTAACATTATTAATACTCTCATCATTCATACTATCAACATTCATAAGATCATCATTCATACTATCATTACCCAGACTATCATTATTAATACTCTCATCATTCATACTATCCACATTCAAAAGATCACCATTCATGCTATCATTACCCAGACTATCATTATTAATACTCTTATCATCCTTACTATCAACATTCATAGGACATAATTGACACTATCATTGCCCAGACTATCATTATTAATGCTCTCATCATTCATACTATCAACATTCATAAGATCTTCTATCATTACCTATATTATCATTACTATGCTCTCATCATTCATACTATCAACATTCACACTATCAATACCCAGACTATCATTATTCTCATCATTCAAATTATCAATTTTCATAAGATAATCATTTGCTCAGCATTCATAAGATCATCATTCAAACTATCATAATCCACACTATCATTATTCATCTTCTCATCATTCATATTATCATTATTCATATTCTCGCCATTCAAACTATCAACATTCATAAGATCGCCATTCAGACTAGCCTTACTCTTACTATCAACCTTCATAAGGTCATCACTCATGCTGTCCTTATCCAGACGATCTTTATTCATACTGTTATCTACTATGCTATATCTACTATGCTATCAAAGTTCGGAAGATCATACATCACACTATCAATACCCAGGGTATCATCATTCATTCTATCAACTTTCATAATATTATAATTCATACTATCAGCGTTGATAACATAATCATTCATACTATCAATAACCAGACTATCATTGTTAATGCACTCGTTCGTATTATCATCATTCGTAACTACATCATTGAAACTTTCACCATTCTACTTCTAACAATTCATACTATCAACATTGATAGGATCATTCGTATTATCATTGGCCATCTTATCTCAATTCATCTTGTTTTCATGTTTCAGCACTAGTGATACTGTGAAGGCCGATACTAGTAATCCTGCTAACACAAGTCTTCAACCCGCAGTCATGATACAATCTCCCATTACACTCAAGCTTTCCCTATCCTCCAGCACAGATCTTTCAAATATTCAAATGCTTGACTCTCACTTCAATGATAGGGAATGATTCACATGCTTCACAACAGTCTCCCAGTCGCTTCACAAAAGCAGTATGAGAGTATAACCGGTCTTAATACATTATCACTTTAGTAGCCTAGTTACCTCATTCCGAAAAGCCTGAAGTCCTGACAATGAGCTGAGAGTGACCTGGATGTGCCTCCTCCCAGTGGCCATTTTACCTCTACTGCAAGCCATGTGGAAAAGAAGTACTAGAGCTTTTCTCTCTCTTCAGACAGATACGTGTATAATTTTCATCAGAAATCCCTCTCTTAGGGCCTGATTATGAGTGAGGCAGTGTATTCCGGCCCATGCATAAACCCCATTTTAAACACGGGTCAGAATTACAAGTTGGTGGGTATTTAAGGCATCCAATATTTATGGGATGCTTTAAATACCTCAACTTTGGTTAAGTATTTAACAGGGGAAAAGCATACGGTATTTAGTGCATCATGCGTATTTTGGTGCGTTAAACACCAAAATACGCATGATATTCCCCAATAATTCATTATACGTGTTATTTATCACACCCGATAAATAATGTACCCCATGGTATCGTTACTTATCAGGTGTGATAAATAGAACCTGAACTCATAATCAGGCCCAAAGCCTTTTCCTTTATTGTGTCATCTACGTCATACACAATGATATTCAAATAAGCCAAGAAGAGAATGTTTCTCAAATGGAATCATATTAAAAAGAAGTCTGTGCAAAGACTGTGAGGCTTGTGGCAAAATGTGGGTTTAGTCAAATGATTCTCAAACCAGGTGTAAATGTTGTCTACACCCAGATCACAGACCTAAAGACTGAAAGATTTGCAGGACATTTTCTGCCAATATTCTCAATGACCATGTAGGAAGTATTCTGAGGTGTTTGGAAAAGGCTAGGTCTGCTGGCACCCCCTCTTCTGGGAACAAAGCAGTGCAGAGCTCACCTACTGAGAAGGAGCAGACGGTGCACAAACACCATCTGGACGCCTCATCGGGGGTATTAAGCAATTACAAAACAATACAATATAGTACACTGAATTGTCTCCAGTGTCCCCCACAGACAACACCGGCTAAGTTAAAAAAACAACATCTGGCCTTAATGAAACCAATATCCTTCTTATACTACGAAAACTGAGCTATTGAACTATGCCCAAAACATCAACAAAACGTAGGCGTCTACTCTAGGTTCTTTGTAATCAAGAGGAAAAGGCCTGGGGAGTCGAGACCCTCTTAGACCTACATCAGCTCAGGGTTTTCCTGAGAAAAGTCGTTATGTAGGGTCATTCTACAAGAAGTGTTGCATGTGTAGGACGTGGGCAGAGAGGGTTGGCTACAGGACCTTGTGTTTTTTAAAGGGGAGTGGTCCACGTGCCCCTCCCATCCCCCAGGTCCTTTTTTTTTTCTCCTTAAAGGGGACGGGTGATCAAGTGGCCACCTTCCCCAAGCCTCATTTGGCCCTAGGAACCCCATCCCCCAGTTCCTTTTTTTATGAAGGGGGAGGGGGCCATGTAGCCCCCCTCCACGAGTCTTATTAGGCCCTTGGGACTCCATCCCCAGGGTAGTTCTTTTTTTTATTAAAGGGGAGGGGAGCCACGTGGCCCATTCCCCGAGCCTTATTAGGCCCTGGGGACCCCATCCCCCAGGGCTGTTTTTTCCAATTAAATGGGTGGGGGCGTGTGCCTTAGCCCTGGGGACCCCATATCCCTGAGCCTTTTTTTTATGAAAGGGGGGGTCACTTGGCCCCCTCCCTGAACCTTAATAGGCCCTGTTGACCCCATCCCCCAGGGCCTTTTTTTAATGAAAGGGGAGGGGGCCATATGGCCCCCTTCACTGAGCCCTCTTAGGCCCTGGGGACCCCATCCCCCGGGGCTGTTTTCTAAAATTGATGTGGAGGGGGGCCGTGCGGCCTCCCTCCCCATTTTTAGAAATTTGGCTCCCTGGGGCCTCTGATAGCTCGAGGAGGAGGGCTGCGTGGCCCACCTCCCCATATACATTCATTTCGGCCTCAGGGATAGGTTTCCCGGGGCCGTCATGGCTCGGGAACGGAGGCTCCCCTCCCTTCCCCTTTATTATAGAAAATCAGCCCTGGGGAATGAGGTCCCCGTATGGGGTCTGCGGGGCCTCTGGTGGCTTGGGGAGGGGGCCATGCGTCCCCCTCCCCTTATATGCAAATTTCGGCCCTGGGGGTGGGCTCCCCGGTGCCTTTAATGGCTCGGGGAAGGGGCCATGTGGCCCGCCCCTTTTTCATCATTTCAGCCCTGGGGGTGGGTTCCCCGGTGCCGTTAATAGCTTGGGGACCCTCCCCTTTTTTCATCATTTCGGCCCCGGGGGGTGGGCTCCCCAGGCCTTTAATAGCTCGGGGAGAAGGGCCACACAGTCCCCATCCCCTTATTGAATACAGCCCCGGGGGTGCGCTCCCTAGGGCCTATAATTAATGAAGGCAGCCCAGTCGCCATTTTTTTCCCGACCTTGCGGCAATTTTTGCCAATTCATTTTTGTTTTTGGTCCCAGGGGGGTCCATCTGGGCCCTCCCAAGGGGCCTAAGGGGTGAGGGTATCCCTACCCTGCCCCCTTATATCACTTTTCATTTTTAATTGCAGGACAGGGGACCCAAGTCCTGTAATGGCTGCCAGCAACATTTTTCTGAAGTTCTGGCAGCCAATCAGAGCGCTGGCTCCAGCTGGAGTCAGACTCCTGTGGGAGCGAGATGGCCCAGGGAATATAAAGCTCCCTGGGCCAATCAGAATGCTCTATTGTTAATCTGGCGCTCCCGCAAGTGTCTCTCGATCCTCTCGCAGATCCCACCATCCAGATATACAGTGATATTTTAACCTTAATTTCTCAAGAACTACTGAACGGATTTACACCAAATCCTAAAAAGCACAATCTGTGGACCAAGGTGTAGCTTCCTGCCAAATTTAGTGTAATTCCATTCAGTAGTTTTGGGGTGGCCCTTCTTAAAGAAGTCTAAGGAAAATGCATTGGGATTTTGCATTTTGGGACCCCCTTTTTTCTCGGCCCCCGCTTGACGGAACACCCCAAAACTTTCCATGCACAAATTAGTCAAAAAGTAGCAATATATATATATATATATATATATATATATATATATAATTATTATATTAATATATATTAATTACCCAGTGGCGGTCGCCAGTAGGTAGTTATAGTTAGGACCTAGTTTCCATAGGAAAAGCATTTTTTGTGTTGCTAATAACTTTGGCACCCTTTGACGAATCTCCATGAAGCTTTCCAAAAAGGTGCTACTTTTTGGCTAATTTGTGCATGGGACGTTTAGGGGTGTTCCGAAAAATATATATATTTATATATATAGGGGTTTTACTTACCTAAAATATACTTACCATGCATGTTAAAGGCATCTGTGTGGTAAATGCTTTGTGGAAAAGGCATACGTCATAAAGGTATTAGTTTAAATGTCATACTTTCTAGCAGAGAGGTCAAGGAGGACCAAGGCTACCACCACAACCAAAATCATGCAGCAAAAGATGCTGCAACCTAAGCATGCCACTGATACGGGTTGCCATTAACCAGCTCTGGTACACAGAAGGATATGGGGATGTCAACCATTATACAGCACTGGTACACAGAAGGATATGTGGATGTCAACCATTACTTGATAGACAAAACAGGGTACTCACAGGTATGGACCTGTGGGACCCAGAGGGTTGAGAGGTCTCTTCAACAGTTGAAGAGGGATAGGGGGATACGAACTCCCTTGTAAACTCAAAACAACAAAGGAATACCCACGGAAAGTGGTCAAACAAGCACAGAAAAGGGCACGGAACACACCACGAGCAGCATTACTTGAAACCACTGTCAAACCAGAATCGGATGCCCTAATCTGTGTATCAACTTACAACACACATTCCAACACAATCAAAAAGATCATAACAAAAAATTGGAGAATACTAACGTCAAACAAACTCACGTTCAAGTCCCCCCTGTTCTCCTTTCGAAAAAATAGGAGTATTAGAGATATGTTGGTACATAGCACTGTGGGTAAACCTCAGAATGAACAACAACTGACCCTGTGGAACCAACCCCGGATCAAGGGACATTTTCCCTGTGGATCATGTACAGCATGTACGTTTACAACACAAAGTAAGTTCATTGATCTTGACCTTCCCACTCCATGGGAACAAAGACATCATACCAACTGCAACAGCTGCAATGTTATATACACTATCATATGCCCTTGCAACTTGCGTTATATTGGGATGACGACAAGGGAAATAAAGATCAGGGTAAACGAACATAGGAGCACCATCAGATGTAAGAGAGGTGCCACCAAACTGACCACACACTTTATGGAAAAAGGACATACCGATATGGACCTTAAATGGACCATAATAGAAAAAATGGTCCAATAAGGCCCTAGCGAAAAGACTACTAACAAAGGAACAACGCTGGGTGTATAAACTAGGGACACACAAAACGGGTTTGAATGATGAAATCCCATGTGGCCAGTTGAGATACTGATGATAGCCTACCAATGTTGGGCTCTGTATAATATGTATAGACTGAACATATCCTTACCTATCAACAGTGAGAGTTAGTACCTAGAAAACACGACAGCCAATACCAATAGCCCTTTCTCTATCAAAAATATACTTAATGTCCTCCCTTCACTTGAGGGCACTCTCTTTAGCGGCCCACAGCTAACATTTACACTGTGACTGCACTAACATGAGAGGTCACCCAGAGAAATGCAGAACAGGTTTGACCCTGTTCTTTGAACCTTCGTATAACACCCTGACTATATAAACTTTCAATCTCTCGTTTTGTTTTAAAATAGGTGTTTTAAAATTAAGGGCCTTTTTTCACTGTAAACACACCTTGTGGTTTAGAGTAACACAACTATAATTCCCAGTCCGTTTTCGTAACAGACGCAAGAAGGATAATATATACCCGACGGTTGCTCTAAGCCGATTGAACATTTGTGGTTGTAATACCAATCTCTTACGTTTTACTGGATTATATTTATACACTTGTCCCCCCCTTTGTGATTGAGAAGCCCGAACAGAGAAGCGCTTTGACTACATCACCCATGATTCAATGGGTATCGATGTCCTCTGACGTGCACGCTAGTTGTTGCACGCAGACCACGTGACGGGGAAGCCCCCGCGCCCATGAGGAAAGAGCATGTAAATATCTGCGTCCTCCTGGCACTTCTCTACCAAAGCCGGGAGGACGAAGGCGAGTCTAGGCGAATGGCCGGGGAAATCCCTTGACGAAGTAAGTGACGATGCATTCGCTCGCTGTTCGGAATAGGGAGTCTCCTGTAATTCGAACAGGAGCACTTTAACGGGTAATCTCCCGATCGCTGATTCTTTCTCCCCCTTTTATTTCACCAATTCCTCCCATAGTGTGTGACTAAAGGGAAGCCCACCCTTACTCCTGAGATATATGACACCCATCAGTTGTGGGTGAGTATCAGTACACGAGCAAAACTATGCATTTGTATAAAAGCTGGAGGATACAAGTTTTTAAATGTGTGTGGTGTCTGTCTAAGTATGTTTTACACGTCGCGAAATACGCCTGATTTACATGGATTGGAATAGTGAACAATCACATATAAGGGCCGCTATTTTACCGCCCTAAGATTTATCCACACGAGCTATGTGGGTGATTCTATGATTGCTAATGGAGAATAAACAGGCACTCCATAACGTTAGCAACGAAGGCGCACAGGGAACGAATGCGCTTGCCTCCAGTATGAGTTGGTGTAGTGCACACGCATGCAGTGGGATATGCATGTATCATTCTTTTCACATTTGTGGTTTACACCGTCACCTATATCGACATTAATGAAAAACTCTATATAATGTTTGCCATGGATTTTATTTTACAGGTTTTACAACAGAAACTGAAATACCGAATGGGCAAGTATTAACACTGCCCATATATAAAAGTGCATGACATTGTTTTGATAAGGATGACTCCAAGCAGTCTGAGGAAATACTTGTAAGTTTATTCAAGAAGATATGTCTCACCATGAAGGGGCCCTGGAGCAACTGCTTACAATCAGAATGCAGTGCTCTGATGACCTCATGACACATTCCAAGATCTAGACATTCTAAGCCAAGGGCTTACATTACCACACATCTCCCTTTTTACAAAACAAAGTATGAAACAACAGATTCATACAAAGTATGAAACAACAGATTCATTTTAAACATAGTACCCATACCCCCTTCCAAAAAAAACAAACTAAGAAGGTGAAAGAAAGAGAAGATAAGAACGGAAAGAAGTATGTGAAAAAGAAGAGAGAAAGAGAGAGAGAAAAAAAAATGAGAAAAGAAAAGAGAGCAAAGTTAGACAAAATCATTCAATTTTTTAGGTCGTACAGGAATGCGAGAACTCTTCCTGATGGTCACATTACTTTTTGAGTACTCTTTGATGGGCAAAGAGGAATGTTGTGATAAATATTTCTCTGTGTTGCTAGACATACCATTGTGAGGGACAGGTGCCACACGAGACATACCCCACCAAT
Organism: Calotriton arnoldi; assembly: GCA_963921515.1. Taxonomy (NCBI): domain Eukaryota; kingdom Metazoa; phylum Chordata; class Amphibia; order Caudata; family Salamandridae; genus Calotriton; species Calotriton arnoldi. Next base: position 322,470 of record CAWUFW010015939.1, read on the forward strand.
TTCCATCAGAAAGTTTAACAGAGTTCTTCCCTAGTTCACAAACTTGAACCGGATTTTTTTTTAATTTGGACAAGCCTTTGCTAACAAGAATTGGATTCTTCACACGTACCCAATCACCTATTTTCAATCTGGTTACTCTTTTTGAGCTAGGAATAACTTTAGTGAATCTCTTTAAGTTTGCAAGATTGGAATTAAGTTCAGCTGATTTCCACCAATCATCCACACTTCCATCTTTTTGAGAAATTCTTGTGGTCCAAAAAGGACAAAGTTCAGTGGAGGGTTCTCTACCTCTCATCAATTCGAAAGGAGATTTCCCAGTCACTGAATGTGGAGTGGTGCGATGAGACCAAACTAGCTCATGTATAGACTTAGCAACACAAGATTTGCTTTTGATGGAAGATTGAATGCATTCCACAAGTACTTTGTTAAAGCGTTCAACTTTACCATTAGTTTGGTTTACCATTAGTTTGGGGGTGATAAAGAGGCGTTCTCAAATGTTTTATTGCACAATTTTCTAAAAATGAAGACATTTCAGAAGACGTGAACTGAACCCCATTATCAGTGAGGATCTCACCTGGGAGACCTTCTCTTGAAAACACTCTTTGAAAACATTCAATTGTTTTTTTAGTAGTGGGTTCAGAGATTGCTTCAACTTCAACCCATCTAGAAAGATGATCCACCATCACAATGAAATATCTCATGTAGTTGGGAAGAATCTGGTAAGGACCTAGAAAATCTACCCCAATGCGTTCCCAGGGTTTTTTGGGGCAAAGATTGACAGATTGAATTTGAGGCTCTGTTATTAAAACCTTGTCACTAAGTTTGCACTTAGTACAGTTGGACACAAATTCTTCGACCTCAGAATCCATGCGAGGCCACCAAAATCTCTCTCTAATTTTTTTCTTGGTCAAAGTGGAACCCAAATGACCACCATGTGCTAAACTGATTAAACGTTGAAGAAAACAAAAGGGGGCTACTAATTTATCTCCACGGACTAAAATGTCACCTTCAAGAGACAATTCATCCAAAACCTTCCAAAATGTTTGAAGTTCATATTGTAACACGGTTTCTTTAGGCCAACCAGATTTTACAAATGTGATAACTTGGTTAAGAATGGGATCTGATTGAATAGCAGAGATCCAATCTTTTTCACAAAAAGTAGCATCCCCCATGTATGCAATAAAACACTCCTCTATTTCCGTTTCCCATTCTTGATTTTCAGGCTCATCAATCGGAAGTCTAGAGAGGTAGTCAGCACGTGAATTCTTCCCACCGGGAATATATTGAATAGAGAAAGTGCATTCTAGAAATTTAGCTGCCAACCTTGAGATGCGAGCAGTAGTACGCTTGATGTTCCTACCAGAAAGGATATTTACCAAAGGACAATGATCAGTTTTAATTATAAAAGGTCTACCCCAAACGTAAGCTTTGAACTTTTTGACACTCCAAACGCAAGCTAAAAGTTCCTTTTCGATGACTGAATACTTGCGTTCAGCAGGTCTGAGAGTCCTGGACGCAAACCCTATGGTAAATTCACGCCCATTATCCATTTGAGTGAGAACAGCTCCAAGACCATAATCACAGGCATCAACAGTTACAATGGTGGTTCTCCCTTCAAGAAAAGGCTGTAAAGCAGGGACATTCACAATTCTTTCTTTAATTACCTTAAAAAATTGTTCACAAGTATCTGACCATAAGAATTCTGCATTTTTCTTTAGCAGGGGCCTAAAACATTCCGTTAAATTAGCAAAGTTCTTTAGGAATTTACTGTACAACTCACACATGCCTAGAAACTAAAGTAACTGTTCTTTGTTTTTAGGAGCCGGTGCATCTATGATACTTTTGACAAGACAAGGTTTAGGCTTGACTCCTTGAGCAGAGAATACATGTCCCAAATACTCGATCTCCGTGGCTTTAAAAATGCATTTATCTTTTCTTAATGTGGCTCCTCTGGATTGAAGTATGTTCAGAACTTTTGTTATTAAGAGGTCATGTTCAGGCTCACTCTTAGTGAATAGTAAATGTCGTCTTGGAAAACAGCTACTTGCGAAATACCAGTAAACATTTCAGACATTAATCGTTGAAACACAGCTGCAGCAGAAGCTATACCAAACGGCATTCTGCAAAACTGAAAAGTACCATCAGGTGTAACGAAAGCAGTAAGGTGACGAGAAGCTTTGTCTAATTCCACCTGATGGTAAGCTGATCTGAGATCTAGTTTGGTAAACCAGTTGGATTGACCTATTTTTGTGATTAAGTCTTCAATCCTGGGCAAGGGAAAATTGTCTACCCAGATAGCCTCATTGACCCTTCTTAAGTCAACACACATTCTTAGTTCGCCAGTCTTTTTCTTTGCCAAAACTATTGGAGAAAGCCATAACGTGCCCTCTACTTTTTCGATGATACCTTGTATACACATGTCGGACAACATGTCCGAAAGTTCCTTCCTGACGCTAAAAGGTATGTTGCGCAATTTGTGCTTGACAGGTGCGATGTCTTGTTTGACTTTTACGGAATATACAAAATTTGAGATTTTTCCTAAGCTGTTCTGAAAAACTTTGGGAAACTTATTTTCCCAATCAATGTTAATATTGGTAACAGATTTAATATCATGTTTTTCAATAGTGATGGGATTATTTGAACCAGGTCTGATAGTTAAGTTAAACTCTGCTTGGTGAATGAGACCTAGAACATTAATCCCTTTGCGTGCTACATAGATCTTACCATTGATAGAAGAATGTAGTATTTTAATAGAAAACCAAAAGTAACCCATCAAGTCCACTTTACTGCCTTCAAAAGCCACAGTCATGACATCTGGAGGTAATAAATGCTGTGAACTCCAAAATTGTGTGTAATTGATTTGATCTATAATAGTGATACGAGCTCCAGTATCTACTAAGAGCATGATGGGAATACTATTAATCCAAACTTCGATCTCTGGATCAGCAATAGAAGAAACTTTCTCTTTTTTGATGCAAGTTGCTTGAGGAGAAATACCAAAAGAGGCCACTAGATGGCAGTGAGAAGACAAGGATGACTGAGTGTAGGAAAGTGTACACTCTGCACTCGATGATAATGACGAGATGGGAAATACAGGCCGACTACGAGGCACGAAGAAGGGCAGCAGGTAGGAAAAATGCTGAAATGGTACTATAAGCGTTGTTGCGCTCAGGTAGCAAAGCGGTGTGAAAACTGATGATGACGGTTGCGCTCGCTGTTTATGCTGAGCGATGTGAAGGAGGCGTGCTCCTCACGAGATGCCGGCAGAGTCTAGAGCTCGTGAGTATGAGCGTGGCACATATGGACACTCGTCTTGGTGGCGGTTTAAAAACAGTGGCACATAATTAATGTGGAAACATGTCGGTTAACAAAACATAGGGTCATAGGACCATAACAGTCCACATTACCCCTTACCTTATTTTATCTTTCCCCACCATCTCCACTAATAAAGGGATATCTAGGAGAAGGTGAGGGATTTTTAAACTTTAGTTAAGCCCCCTGGACACCCCCTATCCTTAAGTGCTCCCTGAAATACGGTCGAGCCCACCCTGACCTCTAGGTGTCAGGGTGAACCCGATGATGAAGCATGACACTATTAGAGTGTGTGAGGGTTATATATAACAAAGGAATTTTTTCCTTCCCCGCACCAGTCATGAGAAGCCAGCATACCCACTAGGGGTGTACCAGATAGCCCCCCTACCCGTGTCTTGTGTAGTACTATCCCTGCAACCTCAGGCGGGATACTCTTTTGTTGTTTTGAAGTCAACCATTAACCAGCACTGGTACACATAAGGATATGGGGATGTCATCCATTAACCAGCACTGGTACACAGAAGGATGTGGGGATGTCAACCATTAACCAGCACAGGTACGCAGAAGGATATGGGGATGTCAACCATTATCCAGCACTGGTACACGGAAGGATATGGGGATGTCAACCATTAACCAGCACTGGTACACGGAAGGATATGGGGATGCCAACCATTAACCAGCACTGGTACGCAGAAGGATATGGGGATGTCAACCATTATCCAGCACTGGTACGCAGAAGGATATGGGGATATCAACCATTAACCAGCACTGGTATGCAGAAGGATATGGGGATGTCAACCATTAATCAGCACTGGTACACAGAGGGATATGGGGATGTCAACCATTAACCAGCACTGGTACACAGAAGGATATGGGGATGTCAACCATTAACCAGCACTGGTACACGGAAGGATATGGGGATGCCAACCATTAACCAGCACTGGTACACAGAAGGATGTGGGGATGTCAACCATTAACCAGCACTGGTACACAGAAGGATATGGGATGTCAACCATAAACCAGCACAGGTACGCAGAAGGATATGGGGATGTCAACCATTATCCAGCACTGGTACACAGAAGGATATGGGGATGTCAACGATTAACCATCACTGGTACATGGAAGGATATGGGGATGCCACCCATTAACCAGCACTGGTACGCAGAAGGATATGGGGATGTCAACCATTATCCAGCACTGGTACGCAGAAGGATATGGGGATATCAACCATTAACCAGCACTGGTATGCAGAAGGATATGGGGATGTCAACCATTAACCAGCACTGGTACGCAGAGGGATATGGGGATGTCAACCATTAACCAGCACTGGTACGCAGAAGGATATGGGGATGTCAACCATTATCTAGCACTGGTACGCAGAAGGATATGGGGATGTCAACCATTATCCAGCACTGGAACACAGAAGGATATGGGGATGTCAACCATTATCCAGCACTGGTACACAGAAGGATATGGGGATGTCAACAATTAACCAGCACTCGTACACAGAAGGATAATGGGATGTCAATCATTATCCAGCACTGGTACACAGAAGGATATGGGGATGTGAACCATTATCTAGCACTGGTACACAGAATAATATGGGGATATCAACCATTAACCAGCACTGGTACACAGAAGGATATGGGGATGTCAACCATTATCCAGCACTGGTACACAGAGGGATATGGGGATATCAACCATTATCCAGCACTGGTACACAGAAGGATATGGGGATGTCAACCATTAACCGGCACTGGTACACAGAAGGATATGGGGATGTCAACCATTAACAGCACTGGTACAAAGAAGGATATGGGGATGTCAAACATGAACTAGCACTGGTACACAGAAGGATATGGGGATGTCAACCATTAACCAGCACTAGTACACAGAAAGATATGGGGATGTGAACTGAAGGAAGTGACTGTGAGAGGGATGGGCGGAAAAGAAAGCGAGGAGGTCTTATGTGGGGCTGAATGATGGCGTCATTTATTGAAAATAACTTCAAGGAAAAACAAAAAACAATCCAACAGGAAAAAAGTCCGGTATGGTAGGGGTTTGGGCGTCTTCCGCTTCTCTGGCGTTGATGGCGGATCTTCCTCTCCTTGTAGGGCGACGATGTGCCATAACCCCCGGGGTATATAGCGGAAACAAAAGGAGAGAAGGCGGTCAATGCAGCTCTCCTCTAGATGAAAGATAACGCGCAGCAAATCACGCTCCACCACCTTAGTACAAAGGAAGCATGAAGGGAGTGAAGGGAAAAAAATTAAAGAAAACGTGGAGAAACAGATGAAGGCTAAAGAACCAAAAATGTTGCAACCGCAACAAAACAAAGTGACCTTTCTTTTCAGGCCTGACTTAGTCCTCGGCTCCTTAGTAGGCCAGGAGTATTTTTAAGTCTCGTGAACACGCGAGTGTTTCCGACTGTTATCCGATAATGTGGTTATCGTAGACTAGTGCGGGTGCTTATGCAATTCTTTTCAGGACGTGGGGGAGAGTGAAAGGGGGTGAAGGAGCGGGTGAGCTGTCAGGAGAAGGACGTGCCCGCTATACTACTCCGTGTCCCTTGAGTCCCGTAGACTCGCCTCCCCCTCCCCTGGTTGCACTATCCCCCACCCTGTTCCACGTACCGCTGTGGCCGCAGCTCTCCGGAGCTGCGGCGGCATTGAAGCGTCCTCCGGGGGTGTCCACCACTCTTCGGACCACTCCTCCCGCTCGGTGCTGCCTCTGCCTCTTTCCTTGTCTGGCGGGGAATCCCCGTCTGCTTCTCGTCCTGGCTTGCTACGTCCTTCCGTCGTCCCCGCAATGTTTTCTCCTTCCTTCGACGTTCTCGTCCTGATCTCTCCGTCGTCAGCGTCTTCCGCGTTTCCAACAGGAGCCTCCGCCTCTTGAGTCCATGAGGCTTCCTGTGATTGGCGGTCGTCTGGAAGAGGGCGTTCCTGTTCCTGTATGTGAGAGGGGCCGAATGAGGTTAACCCTTTCCAATCTGTGTCACAGTTAGCGAAAGGCGTTCTCGCTACTTTAAGGGGTTTAAAGTGGGTCACTGGCGGGGTAATATCCTGGTTTTCCTCACATCCCCCTTCCCTAACATTCTTGCCAGCAAGATCAAAGTCAAGAGGATATCTGGACAAATAGTCAGCGTTGGCTTGGTCTCTACCCTTCCGGTGTTTCGTGTTGAACCGATAGGGCTGTAACGCAAGGAACCACCTAAGTATCCTGTCGTTATGCCCCTTGTTTCTAGAGAGCCACTCTAGCGGGGCATGGTCGGTAAAAAGGGTGAATTCCCTCCCCTCAAGGTAGTATCGAAGGGAATCAATCGCCCATTTGATGGCGAGTGCCTCCTTTTCAATAACCGCGTAGTTCTTTTCCCAGGGAAACAATTTCCGGCTTATATAGAGGATAGGTCTCTCCTGTCCCTGGGAGTCTACTTGTGACAACACCGCTCCTAAGCCGGAGCGTCTGTTTGTAAGATGAATGGTTGGGAGTAGTTGGGACTCAGTAACACTGGATGGCATGTCAGGGCTTGTTTCAGTTGTTGGAAGGCCTGGAGGAGAGGGGGAGAGGGTTGTCTTAACACCTTTTCTGTTGCTACATTCTTTTGTAATAAATCGGTCAAGGGGGAGGCTATTTGGGAAAAGTTAGGAATGAATCAGCGATAATATCCCAAGACCCCAAGAAACGCTCTTAACTCTTTTTTGGTCTTGGGAAATGGGATGTTGGAAATGGCCGCTACCTTCTCTGTCTGTGGCTTTATATATCCCTCCCCCAACAGGTATCCTAGATATTTCACGGACTGGCCAGCAAGTTTACTCTTAGCGGGATTTATGGTTAAACCAGCTTCTTTCAATGCTTGTATTACTTTCTTCAAGTGGGTGAGGTGTTCTAGCCAGGTAGTGCTGTGGATGACGATATCGTCTAGGTAAGCCGCCGAAAACTCAGAACAAGGTTTTAAAACTGTGTTCATCAAGCGTTGGAAGGTGGCAGGAGCCCCATGGAGACCAAAGGGGAGAACGGTAAAATGGTATAGCCCGCTGGGAGTCGAAAAAGCCGTTTTCTCCCGGTCTCCAAGCCGCAGGGGCACCTGCCAATATCCTTTGCACAAAACGAGGGTGCTGATGTATCTGGCGGTTCCTAGACGTTCTACCAACTCATCGACTCTCGGGAGTGGGTAGGAATCGAAACAGGAGATCTTGTTCACTTCCCGAAAGTCGATGTAAAACCGGATGGACCCATCCGGTTTGGGTACCAGGACGATTGGTGAATTCCATTCACTATTCGAGGGTTCGATGATGCCCATCTCTAACATCTGCTGCACCTCACCCTCTATCGCCTGTCTACAGGACTCTGGAACGCAATAGGGACGTAGCTTCACTTTCATGCCTGGGGAGGTTATAATGGCATGCTCTATCAAGTGAGTTTTACCCGGCTGCAGGGAGAATACCTCCTGCAGTGGTCGTAGCTGGGCCTCTAGTTCTTTTTTCTGGATTTCGGGGAGGTCATGGTCTATGCTCCGGACAAGCAATGGGTCGGGTCTCCATACAAACCCTGCCTGGACTGGGACGGCCCCCTCCCACTTCTTAAGTAGGTTGACATGATATATCTGTGTCTTGTCCCTTTTCTGTGGATCTAATTCCAGGCGATAGGTTACAGGGGTAACCTTTTCCACGACCCGATAAGGTCCCTGCCATTGCCCCAGTAACTTATGATCGGAGGACGGTATCATCAAAAGAACGTAGTCGTCTATTGCAAAGGTACGGGTTTTAGCTTTTTTGTCGTATTGTGTTTTCTGGGATGTTTGGGCGTGTTCGAGGTGGGATTGGACAATGCTACGGACCTGGCTCAGATGGGTTTTCAGATTGAGCACGCACTCCGGGAGGGGTCTCGCCCTTCTGGTTCCTCCTCCCACTCTTCCTTCAACATGTCAAGCAATGTGCGAGGCTGCCGGCCGTAAAGCAACTCGAAGGGGAGTACCCAGTGCTCTTTGGACTTTGCAGCGAATTGCAAAGAGAGCCAGAGGGAGCATATCTTCCCACTTCCGGGTCTCAAGGTCCAAAAGCTTTTTAAGGTTGTCTTGAGGGTGGCATTATAGCGTTCCACCAACCCATCTGTTTGGGGTGGTTCACCGAAGTGCGAATCTGTTTGATGTTCAAGGAAAGGCACACCTGCTTCATGAGGCGAGACATGAAAGGGGTTCCCTGATCTGTAACCAGTTCCCTGGGAAAACCTACTCTCGAGAAGATGGAAATCATGGCTTTAGCTATTTGGGAGGCGTTAGGTTGGCGCAGAGCCACCGCTTCAGGAAAGCGGGTGGCATAGTCGACCAACACTAACACAAATCGACATCCGCTACGAGAGGGCAGTAAGGGGCCTATGATGTCCATACCAACCCGGGAAAAGGGTTCCTGTATGATAGGCAAGGGGCGTAGAGGTGCTCGTGAAGGCAGGGTCCGACTATTTTTTTGGCAGATGGCACATTCTCTGCAGTACTTTCGGACCTGAGAAAATATGCCAGGCCAATAGAACCTTTCCAATATCGTCTTTTCCGTTTTCTCCTCCCCAAAATGACCCCCTAACAAGTGGCTGTGGGCTAAAAATAAGACTTTTTCCCTGTACGGTTGGGGCACCAGTAATTGGGTCGGTAATCCCCTCCCACCCTTACGGTAAAGCAGGTTTTTTCTGACAAAAAACTGGGGACCTACTTGCTCAGGATCCTCTTCTTTGGTGGCCTTGTTCCAGGCCTCCCGTAAGCCTGGGTCATCCCGCTGGGCCTCCTGAAACCCTCGTTCGTATTGCCACACCGGGGTCTCCTTACTCTGTGTTAGAGCGACCCTTGTCCAATTCCTTTTCTCTCTCTTTTTCTGCTTGCCGCTCTTCCTGGGTTTCCCCGGGATTAAGTCTGGTTCTGTCTCTTGTGAAAAGGGTGCGAGGGTGCGGACCTCCTCCATTCCTCCCCTTCTGCCCAAGTCTCTTGTATCATTTTAGGCATGTGGGGATAATCGTTTCCTAAAACTAGAGGTTCGGGTAGACAGGGAACAAGCCCTACTCTCAATGCCTCAGCTTTTAGGAGGGGTCGTGTTGGACCTCAATCTCTGTGGTGGGGTACTGACGACTGTCCCCGTGTACACATTGTATGGTGACGTACCCTGTAGGCCTCGCTGACCCTCCCGGGATTGCTTGTGGTTGAATAACACTTTGTAAACAGCCAGTGTCGATTAAAGCCTGTCTTTTCGCCCCATTAACCTGTACTGCTCTATGGTAGGGACATCTTGCTCCCGTAGTACTGCAGTAGTAGTTACGCACCAGCCCCACCTCCATGGGTTCCTCCTTTTGAGGACAAAAACGGGCTATATGACCTATGGTTCCACAATTGTAACATTGTGGTCCTGGTTGGGTAGGGATCCGGGGTGGTGGTACGGATGGCCCTGGGAGAAGAGTAACGGTTTCTGGCTTGCGTGAGGGTTGGGGTGGTTTGTTGGATTTTATAGGGGCTCCGGGATGTTTCCAGTGGATGTCTTCTCGTCCTCTTTGGGGTTCTTGGGCCCTGTAAAAAGCGCTAGCAATCTCAATGGATCGGTCCAGGGTTAGGCCGGTATGTTGTCTGACCCACTTTTGTATGTTTGGGTACAGGGACGACGGGTACTGTTCTAGATAGACCTTTTCCATGATCTCGTCCTTGGTTGACTGTTGGGGCTTTAGCCACCTATCTGCCATGTCCCGGACTCTGTAGGCTAAGGCACGAGGGGTTTCGTGAGGGCCTTCCCTGAGTTGGCGCAGACGTATGCGGAAAGTCTCCTCGTCTATGCCCATTCTCTCCAGTATGCTTTTTTGATATCGTCGTAAGGAATAAGACCCAGTGGGTTAACGGCTTGGTAGGCCGCCTGAGATCCCCGGTTAACAAAGGGCCCAGATATTGTCCCCATTTGTCTTGGCCCCATCCGGCAGCTCTAGCTATGCGCTCAAAGTTTGAAAAGAAAAAGTTGGGGTCTTCTCCTTCCACATATTTCTGTAGGACCACTGAGGGGAACCCCATGGTCCCCCTTTGCTGGCTGAGGGTGTCTGCCAATTTCCCTATGACGGCCTCTTGGGTTTGGCTCTGTTCCGCAAGTGATCTCTGCATCTTCTCTCGGTCCTCCTCGGCTACGGACAGGAACTTCTCCATACAACGTTCCAGCTTTTCTTGACTCTCTGCCATCTTTTTTATCACTGCCTCCATTTTCCCGGATCCCACTTCTGACACCAGATGTGAGAGGGATGGGCGGAAAAGAAAGCGAGGAGGTCTTATGTGGGGCTGAATGATGGCGTCATTTATTGAAAATAACTTCAAGGAAAAACAAAAAACAATCCAACAGGAAAAAAGTCAGGTATGGCAGGGGTTTGGGCGTCTTCCGCTTCTCTGGCGTTGATGGCGGATCTTCCTCTCCTTGTAGGGCGATGATGTGGCACAACCCCCGGGGTATATAGCGGAAACAAAAGGAGAGAAGGCGGTCAATGCAGCTGTCCTCTAGATGAAAGATAACGCGCGGCAAATCACGCTCCACCACCTTAGTACAAAGGAAGCATGAAGGGAGTGAAGGGAAAAAAATTAAAGAAAACGTGGAGAAACAGATGAAGGCTAAAGAACCAAAAATGTTGCAACTGCAACAAAACAAAGCGACCTTTCTTTTCAGGCCTGACTTAGTCCTCGGCTCCTTAGTAGGCCAGGAGTATTTTTAAGTCTCGTGAACACGCGAGTGTTTCCGACTGTTATCCGATAATGTGGTTATCGTGGACTAGTGCGGGTGCTTATGCAATTCTTTTCAGGACGTGGGGGAGAGTGAAAGGGGGTGAAGGAGCGGGTGAGGTGTCAGGAGAAGGACGTGCCCGCTATACTACCCCGTGTCCCTTGAGTCCCGTAGACTCGCCTCCCCCTCCCCTGGTTGCACTATCCCCTGCCCTGTTCCACGTACTGCTGTGGCCGCAGCTCTCCGGGTTCTGCGGCGGCGTTGAAGCGTCCTCCGGGGGTGTCCACCACTCTTCGGACCACTCTTCGGACCACTCCTCCCGCTCGGTGCTGCCTCTGCCTCTTTCCTTGTCTGGCGGGGAATCCCCGTCTGCTTCTCGTCCTGGCTTGCTACGTCCTTCCGTCGTCCCCGCAATGTTTTCTCCTTCCTTCGATGTTCTCGTCCTGATCTCTCCCTCGTCAGCGTCTTCCGCGTTTCCAACAGGAGCCTCCGCCTCTTGAGTCCATGAGGCTTCCTGTGATTGGCGGTCGTCTGGAAGAGGGCATTCCTGTTCCTGTATGTGAGAGGGGCCGAATGAGGTTAACCCTTTCCAATCTGTGTTACAGTTAGCGAAAGGTGTTCTCGCTACTTTAAGGGGTTTAAAGT